>OY992536.1:204651531-205100531 GCA_963921195.1 Pegoplata infirma
TTATTCAGATTCTTTAGTGCGGCAGTAGATTCTTAAGTTGAATAAGATGAATGTTACATTTTTATCGCAAATTTCACGTTGTTGGTCGCGATGACAAATTACACACCATTGCCGCTAGTAAGTATTAAAAAAAAGTACAGAAAAAAAAAAACAAAGCATGAGCTGACTGACTATAATGGCATCACAGATAGACTGCTGTGTTTTGAACTTATAATTTTACACAGGCCTTTTAAGAAAAAAAAAAAACACAAATGTTGTTGAATGGAAAAACTTAAAAGAAATATAGAATGGAAAAATGACTCAAGTACCTTAGAGTCAAATTAACGTTACACAAAAGAATAACCCAACAAAATGTAAAAGATAACACTCGAAATTAATTTTGAATTAATTTAAACTTACCAAATTAAATAATTTTTTGATAACACCGTCATTCAAAATTTTCAACAAAATATTTTGATAAAGTTTTCAAATGACTTTATTGACATCCATTTATCCTGATATGGTAAAATAAAAAAATAAAAAAATAAGGGGAGATCCTCCTCTTTTGCCAACACCAGTGTTGTCCAAAAACAAGAACCAATATTTCTGAAATATTTTTCAAAATGTATCCTTTAAAACTTGGAAGTCCTTTTAAAAGGAAACAGGATCACGAAATGAAATATTGTAAATGTGGTTTTACTCCATTTTATCTCTACTTTCAGACGTATATCATCCGGTTCATGTTTAAAAGTGGGTGTCGGACGGTGTAATCATAACTAAATGACAATAGAATGTTTAAATCCCTAAATGTATGCAACATTTTTTTCTTTGTTAAATTGCATTTACAACACTACACCATTTAAAGATTAGAAAATTATCAATTGTAATTCGAAAATTCTATTGTCATTCGAAAATTGTATTTGTAATTTGAAGATTCTTATTGTTATTTGAAAATTCTTTTTTTAATTACATAGAAAATTCTATATGAGCAAATTCATGGGAAATTTAACTGGTGATCCGTATACTATGGAAATAATCACAATATGACGAAAAAAGTGCTTGTTTCATTTAATACAGGAGTTTAAAGTCACATACTTTTGAGAAATAAAATATATTTTTTAGCACCATCCCAACTTCAAACACTTATAACTTTTTTGTTGTTGGAGTTATAAGTCCATTTTTTTTAATACAGTATTTTTTATCTAGTTTTTAAATCCGTGCTCATTTTTTAATTTAATCGAAAACTTATTCTTGTAATTTATTAAAAACAAAATTTAAAATTAAAAAAAAAAAAAAAAAACGGAAACTTCGTTGGAATAAAACTATAGTTTCCTCACGCTCCCTCAAACGACCTACACATGTGGCAGGTGTGGGAATGTCTCTAGTAAGAGATATAACCATGTTTTCTGGCGATTTTTTGCGATTTTAAGTTTATATTTAAAGTTTAATAAACGTCTAAAATGAACTTTTTGGTCGATTTTTTTTTTTTAATTCCAGAGACTTTTAGTTTTAGACTATATGAAAAAACCCTTATATTGCACAGTAAATTGAATGATTATGTAAGAATACATTATAATATAAAATGTAATGTGCTATGACCCTTGTTTAACGGCATTAAATTTTTTTAGCAATGTTTAGTTTTTGTATAAAATATGGGAAAAATGGATAATTGATAAATTCGTAGAATTCGCAATGGAATTAAAATAATGAAAACTGCAAATAGTGGGTGGACCACGCCTCTTTTTGTTACAGTATAGAGTTAATTTTACAATGTACGTAAGTCAAAAAATTAAATCTTGCCCAAGGTTGTCCAACACAGCATAAAAATCTGTTATGAAAAAGTGGGCGTACACCGCCCATCAATAATTATCTTCGAGGTTATTGTGTATAATTTTTTTCCAAAATGGTACACAAATAATAATTTTTTTTACAAAATTTCATAAAAATTCTTCAAATTATTTAAGCAGCTTCTAAAATAATAGGTAATTTCCCAAAAATGGGCGTGGCAATTGTTCGATTGTTCCAAATTTTGTTGTCAATATTAGTTATGTCATACATTATTATCAAACCAAATTTCAAGCCAGGATCTTTTAAATTAGATTTTTGTCCACCTAGATTGGCCAAATGTCGCACTGTGGGGCGTTTAAAAAAACGATTATGTGGCAATATTGACTTTTAGAGAGTTTTATACCATTTTTGTACTCGGAAACCGTAAGCCGTATGAAAAAATATATTAAGACAATATGGTAGATATAATTGAGAATATTTAAAATTAAAAAAAAAAAATACAAAAAATTTCAACAAAAAATTTCAACAAACAATTTTGAATACAATGTTTGAATGTCCTTTTTCCTGGCAAGGACACTATGGATTTCCAAGAGCAAAATTTTGTATTAAAGTCTAGAATGTCCTATTTACGTTACTAAGAGAGGTGTTTTTTCGTGTTGTTGAGCAATAAATTTTCAAAGACTTTTGTTAGGCCAAAGAAGGTTCTACTAAGTAAGTATATACTCAAAATAAATTCTCTGTCCAATCAGCAGAAAAATCTGCTGAAAATACACCCATTTTGAGCCATATGAATGCTATGAATTTAGCAGACGCGGTTTGCTAAATATATGTAGTGATAACATTGGCTGAATCAGCAGACAAATCTGCCAAGACAGCAGAAAAATCTGCTGATTTCAGCAGAAAAATCTGCTGATTTTAGCAGAAAAACTGCTGATTTCAGCAGAAAAATCTGCTAATTTCGGATGAGAAAATTGTTGATTTAAGCAGAAAAATTTGAAATAACGCCTAGTTTGAGGAAAATTATGTGTTTTCAAAAATATCTTTTTTTTAAAATAACAAATTTGTATAAAATTGGAAAAATTCAACTTCATAAAATTCTTTATATGAACGAACAAAAAAAAAAAAAAAAACGGGACTCATGAGAGAATATAAACCAAAAATAACACAACATACACAGTTAAAATAAGAAAAAAACAAAACAAAATAACAAAACAAATTTAAAAAATAACAAATCTTTTGAAATCACATTTCATGGGTGGTTTTGAATTTTTTATTGTTACGTTTGCGTGCATGAACGGCACAACTTCTCTTCTTGAAAAGCAGCAACAAACTGGCGAAAAATAATTTTTTGTGTATGATTTGTTTGTTTATGTTCTTTTACATTGCACATTGGGGCAGCTATATGGGGGCTCTTGGCAAAAAGCCAAAAACTGAAACCGCGAATTTTGAAAAACGGGTAGCACCAATGGAAAGACAACAAAATTCTGCATATAACCTCATTTTTATTTTTTATTTTAAGCTTGGGGCCTTCCTATAAAAAGGGTTCAAAATCATGCAAAAATATGTTAAATTAATAAATTAAAATAATTTTAATTTGAAGGCAATATTTGGTGCACTTAAAGATACATAAAACGTCCACAATCCGAAATTTTTTGAATGCCTCATCATTAAGAATTATGTTAAGAACATTTTTGGACCGTTAAAGCTATAAACATATGCAAACAAGTTATACTTTTAGGGCATTTCAAATAGGCTATTAAGAAAATAAAAATTAATAAAATTCATAATTTCAAAGGAATAAAAATATACTGCGAATTGCACTGAATTGATACTACTCATATGTGGAATATAGAGCGACATGTATACAACAAGATTCCAAGTAAAACGGTTGCCTCAATTTGCCTTTAGGCCATGTTATCGCGGTTTTAAAAACCCTCTAAATCGAAAAAAAACTAAAATATTAAGTGTTTTATAGAATTTAATTAGGAATCTTACAAATTTCGGTATATAAAAAAATAAGCAACAAAGGAGGATTAAGCGATTTTATATAAGGGGTTAAACACTAGATTTCCAACTTACAAATTTTATTCGAATATATGAGTGGTTCCACACTAAATGTCCAACTTAAAAATTTTATTCGTATTTATTTCGAAATAGTAACTTCAATTCTGAAGTTACTATTTCGATATTCTTAAAAAATAAATACTATATGGCGGTTTTATATGCGGGGTTTCACAATCAATTTCGAATCAACAAATTTTATTCATATCAATTTCGAAGTTACTGTTTTGATAATCTTAAAAAATAATAAGTAAGAGGGATTTATATATGAGTGGTTTCACACTAAATTTTCAACTCACGTATTTTAATCGTATCCATTTTTAGTTTATTTTTTTATTTTCTTGGAGGAGAAATATTACAATCCTTTTTTGCTTTTTTATTACCGTTTTTAATAGATTAACTTTTAAATTCGTAAAAGTTAAAAGAGGCTAATAAGAGGTTTATTAAACAAATTTTGTATGGAAATTCGATTAATAAACCTGTTATTAAACGCTTTTATTTTTTATGAATTTGGACGTAAATGTTTATGAATAAAAATAATTTTGTAACTTCAAAAAAAATTTTAATTTGGTTAATTTAATATTTTCTTTTAGCTAGTGTTTAAATTTGTTGAATTTTTTATGGATTTCTGTTTTTTGATTTTATTTTTTGTTAAATATAAATTTGCATTGTTTTCGCAAAATCGAAAAAAATGGTTTTATACGCACTTTTTACTCGTTTTTTTACATTTAATTGTTTTTACTTAATTTGTTCTCAAAAAAAATTCACACAATTTTGTTGCATGTTTTTTTGCAAAATGCTAAAAAATATGATATTAAATATTTCTCATTCACATTTGTTGAAAAATTAGTTTTTATTGTTTCTGAATTGTATTTTTTGATATTTTTTTTTAATTTTTTTTGCAAACTCTTACAGAAGCTAGAAAGTATATGGGGCATTCCATGTGAAATCGGACACTTTTAAAAACTTTTTTTTTAGATTTTCCCAATTTGTTTACAGTTTTTAGTACCCTTCGAAAACTCCTTCGTGGTAAATTGAAAATACAAAATTACATTTTTATAAAATTTGCTCCAACTGTTATTTGAATGGGAGCCTACTTAGGGAGTGGAGATAGGGCGTAGGTATGTTTTGAAAAAATTTTGTAGGGTAAAAATAAATGGGGGTCGGTCTCACTAATGACCCCTCTCGGACGCACCATTGGACCGGTAGAAGCTGATTAAATAAAACAAATTTACAAAAAATAAAAAAAATTGTATGGGGACCGCCTTAACAGTTAAAGATAGAGGGTAGGTGTGTTCAGAGAAAATGTTTGGACTAAAAAAATATTGTGGGTCGGTCATACATTTTGTTGCTCTAAGGGCACTATTAGGGCAGTTAGAGCGGTTGGAACAAATTTTAAAAAATGTCGTTTTGTGTGGGAGCCCCCTTAGAAATTCTAGATAGGGTATTAGTTAATTCCAAAGAAATGTTAAGACGTAAAAATTAATGGGGGTCGGTCTTATAAAGGACCCCTCTATGACGCACCATTGAAGCAGTAGAAATGATTTTAAGATTGGAAAATTACAATAAAATTTTTTCAAAAAATTTTAAAAATAGTAATAATCGTTATCCCACGATCTTCCTGGGCAAAAAATTTGTAGAATTGGTAGAAGTTTTACATAAAAAAATTTCAAAAAAATCGAAGAGTACAAACATTTTCAAAAATGAGATTTAAATTTTAAAACTTAAAAATCTCATACTAGACTGCTTTTAAGAATTTTTTGGGATTTTTTTTTAGAAAGTACGTAAAAAAACAAAAATTTTGAAAAAAAATATTTGAAATTTGGACCATTATTGAAGAAGTTATGATTAAAAGAAATTTGAGTAAAGGAACAAACTACCAATTTTTAAAAATTCGATATCTTTTGAACGGGTCATCAAAAAAATCTGAAAATTTACGACGAAGGAGTTTTCGAAGGGTACTAAAAACTGTAAACAAATTGGGAAAATCTAAAAAAAAAAGTTTTTCAAAGTGTCCGATTTCACATGGAATGCCCCATATGTATTTTATTATTCCAACTGAGTTTGTTTTTTTAAACGTAATTAAAGACTTTATAAACAAAAAAAATACATTAAATGAACATAATATTGCAAAATTTTCAGAATTTTGCAAGGTAACCATGAAATTTTATAATGCAAATATGATCTACAGATTGTCCCCTTTACAACGGTACCACACACTCTTATTAAAAATAAGCGGTTTATTTAATGCCAAGAATCGCATTGTATATTATTAAAGCTTATGTACATATTTAGTGACGCATTTAAGCGGAAGCTATTTATATTCGTCCACTTTAATTTTCAGATAGGGATAACTGATTTTCATTTTCACGAGGCCGACATTTAAAAAATTACTTAAAAAGACATAGCTAAAAATATCTGTTAAATTAGCACATGATCTGCTGAAAATCTGAAAAATTAAAAAAAAAATACTTAAAAAAATATAAAAAAAAATATCTGTTAAATTAGCAAACTAATTTGCTGAAAATCTGCACAAAAACTTTGTGAAACTTAGCAAACAGAATCAGTAAAATTTCTGCAAAATTTCTGTTGTTTTTAGAATTTGAATAGCTGAGAATTCTGCTCAAATATTCATTTCAGCAGAAAAATCTCCTAAAAATTTGTTATTCTTAATTGAAAGACATTTAACAGATTTTTTGACAGAGGTTTTCTTTTGAGTGTACCATTTACAGATGTAATTCGTAAAAGATCAATTGTTATTCGAAGATTCCATTTGTAATTCGAAGATTCCATTTGTACTTCGCAGATTCCATTTGTAATTCGATTACTCCAATTATAATTCGAAGATTCCAATTGTAATTTAAAGATTCCAATTGTAATTCGTAAAAGATCAATTGTAATTCGTTAAAGATCAATTGTAATTCGTAAAAGATCAATTGTAATTCGAAAAAGATCCATTATAACTCGTAAAAGATCAATTGAAATTCTTAAAAGATCAATTGTGATTCGTAAAATTTCAATTGTAATTCGAAGATTTTATTTTTAATTCGAAGATTCCATTTGTAATTCGGAGAATCCAATTGTAATTCGAAAACGAACGAGCACACCATTGACAGATGTAATTCGTAAAAACCCAATTGTAATACGAATATTTTACTGGGTATTCCAAGATTCCATTTGTAATTCGAAGATTCCAATTTCAGTTCGAAGATTCGATTTGTAATTCGAAGATTTCATTTGTAATTTGTAAAACATCAAATGTTATTCGTAAAATATTAATTGTAAGTCGTAAACGATCAACTATAATTCAGCAATTGTAATTCGAAAAAGTTAAAGATTCTTCTTGAAATACGAAGATTCCATTTGTACTTTGAAGATTCCATTTGTAATTCGAAGATTCCAATTGTAATTCGAAAAATACATACTGAATTTCAATTGATATTTTTCGAAAAACATTTGGCATATTCGAATTACAAATGGAATCTTCGAACTACAAACAGAATCTTTCAACAACTAGTAGAATCTTCGAATTACAATTGGAATCCTCGAATTACAAATGGAATCTTCGAATTACAAGTAAAATCTTCGAACTTCAATTAATCATTCACAAATTACATCTGAAAATGTTATTGGCACTCCTGCAGTTGGCACAGAGTGCCTCAAAATACAAGATTCCTACATTCAAAATAAATTCTCTGTCCAATCAGCAGAAAATCTGCTGAAAATACTCCCATTTTTTGGCCATATGATAAATCTGCTGATTTTAGCAGACACGCACAGAGAAAAATAAATTTCCAACTGAATTTTTCAGTTGTATTAACTCAAAATTCGGTTGCTGCTACTACATTTTGATGTGGCTAACGAACTTTATAGTTGTTTCAATTAAAAGACAGTTGTAATAACAAAATTTTGTTGTAAATACCGTTATTTAGTTGTTTCAACCTTAATTCAAATGCATCCACCGATTTTTTGTTGCACCAACAGAATTTCAGTTGGAAATTAGCAAATTTGTTTTCTGTGTGCGGTTTTCCGAAAATCTGTCATGAATATCTAGGTGAAATCAGCAGAGAATTTAGACATTTTCTAAAAAATTTTTGTTTTTTTAAAAATTTATTTTCATGAAATCTTTAATAGTTTTTTTTAGGGATGTGCGATTAATCGATTAATTAAATTTTTCATTAATCGATATCTTGATTAATCAATTATTCGATTAATCAGGTTTTCTGATTAATCATAATTATGATTAATCAATTAATTTGAATTTTGAGTATTCAAATTTGAATAATTTTACTTATTGTTAAATATTAAAAAAAAAACAAATATTAAAATAAATAAAATAAAAAATCAAGAAGAAATAACGAAATTCAAATGCATATTGGAAAATTAAATACAAATGGATCTTCACAAAGACTAAGAAGATAAATAAGTCCCCTAACATGCGGCCAGGGATAGATGTCTACATCGGATTTCCTTGGAAGTGGCAAATTTTTTAGAGGATAACAATGTATTTTTTAATCTGTCTTTCGCTGCATAAATTTATATTCACCTCATGTTATTTAATAAATCATTAATATTTACGAGTTAATTCAATCCTGTTATTATCTGTAGCTTACAAAATATATCTTTTCCCAATTCAAACTGCCACGGGGAAAAATTATTCTGAGGTCCAAATTTTGGACACGTTAAAAAGTGTCGGAAAATCTACCAATGATATTGAAAACGTAATTGGCCTAAAGCAGATCACATTTCTACTTGGTCGAAATCGGTTCATGATCAAAATTAGTCCCCATACAACCGTTTCTACCAACCCTATATTAACCATAATCTTTCTGAACACATCAACCCGCGGAATAATATTAAACTGGATATTTATTTTCCAGGAACTTAGGTTCTTAGGAAGATCCAGCAGGATCTTAGGTTTGCTTTTTAAACAAAAAATTATTCACATTTTGAATACTCAAATTTCTGATTAATCAATTAATCATAAATTTGATTATTCAAAATTTAAATTATTCGATTAATCATGATTTTGATTATTCAAAATTCATGATTAATCGATTAATTGATTAATCAAGATTTTGATTAATCAGGGTGCACAAATAATCGATTAATCGCACATCCCTAGTTTTTTTGTTTAATTGAAAGATTAAAACACAGTAAAAAAAATATTTCTGTAAAATAAGCAATACATATAATCTAATATTTGTTTTTAGTTTTTTTTCAATTTTTCAGGTGTGAATAGGCCTTTAATGGTATTTTGGAGATTTTTTTTTTATCGAAAACAGTATTTTAGGCTGATTTTTACTTTTAGAACTACGGTAAAATATAAACTTTAGTGCGAAATCTATCCAGCAACTTGTACAATTCAAACGTTTTTTCGAGGTGGGATTACCAAAGGCAAATGTTAATAAGTGATAATTCTAAATTGGTCCAAACTGCTTGAATGTATATCTGTCACCTAAGTCTTTTGTTAAACCTCTGTGCTAAATATGTATAAAAACTGACGTTAAAAATCGATAGCGATAAAAAATTTTAATCAGCATTTATTAGTAACCAACCTTTACAAAACTACATATAAATCAGAATATTTTTTACTGATTGGTCTTATTAACCAATTTAGATATCGTGAAAAAGCATGACTTATAGAGAAATAAATCTGCGTAAGGATTGAAAATTGTCTTTTTTGCGGTATACATCTTGGTAACAATAAAGAAATCTTAAAAAAATATATTGTCTTACCCAATTTCATTATCTAAATGAAGCGCTGAATAATATTCTACTGGAAAACAAAAAGATTTTCGGGATAATTTGCATCATTAAGACCAATTCAATTCTAAAAGGGGCATCCATTTTTAATGTTTCTCTCTTAAATAGAAACAATATTATTTTTCATTAATTTAAATATTTAATATTAGCTTACCATTATTCGGCGCACTGCCCGTCATAACATCTTCATAATCGTCTCCTGTGTGCAAATTTCGGCAATTAATTTAAAATATTGAGCAAAATGAAGATATTTTTTTATTTTTTATTTAATTTGTTGGGATTTTTTTTTTTAAGTTTTGTCAAAATAAAATTCAATAAAAAATAAAAATCAAATAACGCAAAGTAACTTAAAAAAAAACAAGTAGAAAAATTAAGTTCGACTTGGTCGAATCTATGAATACCCTCCACAATGTCATCTGATAGTAATTTTCTAAAAAAATTTAAAAAAATTGCATCACAAATTTTTTATTAGAAAAATACCTATTATTTTGAGTAAAACTTTTTTTAATCAATCAAATTTTTTTGAGTGTAAAATTTTTTTTGACTGTCAGCATTTTTTTGAGTGTGACATTTCATTAAAAAAAATTATGTATACATTTTTTTTTGAGTGTAACATTTTTTTTAATGTAAATATTTTTTTTAGTGTACAATTTCTTTGAGTAACAAAATTACTTTGTAAAATATTTTTGTTGTTTTATAACTAGTATATACAATACAAAAAAAATATTTCACATATTTCCCACTTTTTATTTTACTTCATTTAATTTTTTTTTCCAAAAATTCTTACTATACACCGTTACAAACAGTTACAAAAACAATAACAAATATTTACTTGTCTAACAACTAAACTGCACCCCACGACAAGACAACAAACAACAACAAGTTTTAAAAAACTGGTATTTCACCATGCTTTCACAACTTGTTTAACGAGTTTTCAACAGTTTAAGGTGAAACAAATCTGAAATTCAGTGCTTTGCTTATAACTTTTGAACCACTGAACCGATTTTGCTGAAATTTAAAACCAAACAGCCTTGGGGAACGACAAATACATATGCTAAGCTTCAGCCCCCAAAATAGTATTTCGAAAGTTATAGTAGTTTTAATCTCGTAAATTCGAAAAATACCCTTGCCGAAATTTACTCGTTTGCTCATAACTTTTGAACCACTTGACCGATTTTGCTGGATTGCAATACCAACCTGACCCGGTAAATGGAGAACATATGAAGGTTTCTATTTCAAACGTACCACGAAAAAAAAAAATGTTGTTGGATCAAAGTCAAACTTTGAGAGCTTATTGCCCTATATGAAAGTAACAAATCGTGGAACAAAAGTTTTCGTTTTTCAGAAAAATGGGCGAGATAGGCGTGGTCAAACATGGTAAAATTGAGCAATTTTTGCATGATGTCGCTTTATATTTAATTTTTTCTACAGTAACTCAACGATTCTGAAATTTTCGAAACACATCTAATTAATAGTGTTTTGTATGGGCTATCGATTGGCATTATTAGTTTTTGGAAAAAATTCAGAACTATGTCTGAATTTTTCAAATGAAAAATAAAAATCGATGTAGCAAAAAACACGCCATTTTTAATTTTTTTTAAAAAAAATTTAAATTAAAGCTTATTTCATTCTCTACATCATATCAAATTTTCAGAGAGCAGTTATTTTTGGTTTTCGAGAAAATTGGCTTTAAAGTTTGAATGTCTTATTTTATTTTCCATATCACTCATACGCCACGATACATTTATTTTTGCACTTACCAAAAACTTGTTAAATTCTATTTAGATAATTGATTTAGAGCTGATTTGTAGAGTCCAACCGAATATTCGGTTTCGGTCTCGACTCCGGCCGAATAATAGGGTTTCGGCCTCTATTTGGTATTCGGCAAAATTTTAGTATTTTAAAAAATATATAAAAAAGTTGCTGAATTTTTCAATTTCGAGTATCATTACACTTGATTCAGTTCATTTTAAAAATGTAACAGGGATTTCCAATTAACGTGTTACTGTTACAGTTCAAATATATATTTTTTTTTTAATCTACAGATTTAATGAACAATTTTTTTTAAGTTTATTTAAATATGATTTTTTTGTAAGTTTTTAAAAATATATATATTTTTTAATAAATACAACAATTCCAATGGTTTAAAACCATTAAGTGCTGTATATTTATTTTAAAAAAGATATAAATAAAAATTTTATTCAGCCAGGCATTAATTTTTTTTTAATTTCGGTTTTGGTTCGGTTTCGGTTTGGCCTCGAAAAACTGGTTTCGGCCGGACTCTATTGATTTGTCATATTTATAATAAGAATTCGACTGTTTTTCAAGATTCTTCGTATCAAGGTTGCATTCAATATCAATAAAATGACAATAGTTCAGAAGTGATCTTTGCCTTATGATTGTTGAAATTCTGGGACGCCGCTTAGCCATTTACTGGAATAAATCCAGGCAACAATATTCACAGTCGTTCTTAATTTTTAAGAATACTCTGATATTAAACACATTGCCTTACAACTAAAAATTTAAAATATATCAGAAGTAGACAAGTTCCAAAAAATATTGTAAAGTCTGCACTTCAAAAATTTTACAAACCTTCTTCATCATTTCAAAGATTTTAAAGTTCAAAAAAATTGTCATTCTTATTACACAGAAGACGAGTAAGCGATGGCACTGTATGTCTCTGGTCAACAAAAAAACAGTCGAATTCCTATAAATAAGACAAATCAGCTCTAAATCTGTTATCTAAACAGAATTAAACAAGTTTTTGGTAAGTGCAAAAATAAATGTATCGTGGCGTATGAGTGATATGGAAAATGAAATAAGACATTCAAACTTTAAAGCCAATTTTCTCGAAAACCAAAAACAACTGTTCTCTGAAAATTTGATATGATGTAGAGACTGAAATGAACTTTAATTTAAAATTTTTTTAAAAAAAATTAAAAATGGCGTGTTTTTTGCTACATCGATTTTTATTCTTCATTTGAAAAATTCAGACATAGTTCTGAATTTTTTCCAAAAACTAATAATGCCAATCGATAGCCCATACAAAACACTATAAAATAAATGTGTTTCGAAAATTTCAGAATCGTTGAGTTACTGTAGAAAAAATTAAATATAAAGCGACATCATGCAAAAATTGCTCAATTTTACCATATTTGACCACGCCTATCTCGCCCATTTTTCCGAAAAACGAATTTCCACGATTTGTTACTTTCATATAGGGCAATAAGCTCTCAAAGTTTGACTTTGATCTAACAACATTTTTTTTTTTCGTGGTACGTTTGAAATAGAAACCTTCATATATGTTAAACTTCAGGAGCCTCCGTAAAGTCTTTCAAAAGTTAGCGTGTTTTCAACGGACAGACAGACAGACAGACAGACGGACGGACGGACGGACGGACGGACATCGCTAGATCGACTTAAAATCGATCAAGGATCATGAATATATATACTTTATGGGGTCCTAGACCAATATTTCGATGTGTTACAAACGGAATGACAAACTTATATATACCCTCTATCACTAGAGTGGAGGGTATAAAAAGGATTTTAACAGGACATGTGTATGCATGCATTCATGCTGCATACCAAGAGATGCTTGTGACACAAATTATAAAGTCGTGCATAAAAAAATGCAGCAAAAGGAAATGCATTTTTTTAATATTTTTAGTCCTTAATTTGTTTGATAATATTCATTAAAATTCGATGTTTTACATCGTGAACTAGAATCCAAAGGGCAGTAAAATTAATAAAAAAAAGTTGAATATTAGAAAACTTGAGTAATAATTTTTGAAATTAAGTAAAGGGATGTTGATTAAACTGTTGATCGTCTTACCCATTCACATCTAACCTAATAATTAAAAAAAAATCATGTTATTCTATTTATAGAATGCCCTATATATGATCATATATAATTATATATAGTTATATATAGCACAATATAAAACAAGCAGAAAAGTTAAATTCGACTTTGCCGAATCTATGAATACCCTCCACAATGCCCCTCTTAAGTTATAGCAAATTTTCTAGAGTGAAAAAATAACACTTTTGATTATAAATATTTTATTTTGTTTAAAAAAACTTTTTTTAACTAATTTTTGAAAAAAAAAAAAAAAATAATTTACAAAATTTTTTTTTTAGTGTAAAATTTTTTTTGAGTGTAAAAATTTTTTCGAGTGTATTTTTTTTTTTTCTTTTAGTGTAAAAATATTTTTGAGTGACAAAAATGCGTTGTAAAATATTTTTGTGACTTACCAATGTTTTTAAAACCTGTTTAAGGGGTTTCAACACGTGAATTTAAGGTGAGGCCAATCTGAAATTTACGGTTTTGCTAATAACTTTTGAACCACTGGACCGATTTAGCTGAAATTTAAAACGAACCGGACCAGAGGAACGGCAAATATATACGCCACACTTCAGCACTCTCAGAATTGCCGTTCGAAAGTTACCGTGTGTTTTATCTCGTAAATTCCGGAAAAACCCTTGCCGAAATTCACTTATTTGCTTATAACTTTTGAACCACTGGACCGATTTCGCTGGATTGCAATACCAACCTGACCAGGTAAATGCCCAACATATATGCCAAACTTCAGGAGCCTCCGTAAAGTCTTTCAAAAGTTAGCGTGTTTTCAACAGACAGACAGACAGACGGACGGACGGACGGACGGACGGACGGACATCGCTAGATCGTCTTAAAATCGATCGAGGATCATGAATATATATACTTTATGGGGTCCTAGACCAATATTTCAAGGTGTTACAAACGGAATGTCAAACTTATATATACCCTCTATCACTAGAGTGGAGGGTATAAAAATATTATGGAACACAGTTTATATATAATTATATATAGCCCTATATATAATCATATATAATTATATATAAATATATATAATTATATATATAATTATATAATTAATTATATATAATCTTTTTTACTCGGGTTAATTTAAAATTTTAAACCGCCATAACTTTTGCGTCGTCAGCTGAAAGTTTTTCACGCAAACGGATTTGAGATAACTAAATGTATATCAATTCGCGTACAATACTATTTTGATGTGCCTTCAAAAAAAAAATTGATTTATTTTAAACCTTTTACTCAACACAAAAATAAATGCTAATATTTAATCTTGTTTAGCTTATTCTTTTCGCTGGGAAGTAATATAACACTGCTAAGAAATGAGAACATTCTTTACTTGTTTTTTTTTTAAGCTAAATTAAAAAAAAAAACAAAAAAAAAAAGTGCCACTAAACATCTTATAAAAATAAATATAATGCAAATGAAAAATTTACAAAATACGCAAATTTAATAAACTTTCTGTTGGTTTCGAGTATATCAATATTTTACCACATCATTTACAAATAGGGGGAATTTTAATCCACAAAATAATGTGATTGAAATAAATCAAAGGCTAAAAACTAAAAAAAAAAAATTATGAATTATATGCAGATGTGTCGGATGAGGGGTGTGATCAAAACAAGTACATATGTCATTAATTCCACCAGACATTTGGTGATTTTAGTTATTTTTTGACCGAGGGTCATCCGATTGTTGTTGTTTTTTGCACACAGATTCTTGATGCTGCCATTTACAAATTTCCTTCATCAAACCAAAAAACTCGCTGTTTTATTAACGATTTTAGTTTTTTTTAAAAACCAAAAAAATTAAAAATTTGTGTTTCTTTGAGCAGCTGTATTTTATTAACTACTTGTCACAATTAAGCAAGCTAAAGTGCATACGAGAAGTACATACACTCAAAATAAATTTTCTGTCCAATCAGCAAAAAATTTGCTGGAACATCACCCGTTTTGAGTCATATGAGAAATCTGCTGATTTTAGCAGACACGTTTTGCTGAAAATCTGTCACGATTATGTAGGTAAAATCAGCAGATTAATCTGTCAAAACTGCAGAGAAATCTGCTAAGATATAGATAGATAGATAAGTGTTCTTTATTTAAAAATTCATGGTTTACAAAAATAACTTAATGCTATTTAAATAATAAAAAATTTTAAAATTTTGAACATATGTACGACATTGACTATATAGTCGTCTGTCGGAGGTTTGTATTGACATATGTTGACAATATTGACTTATTTTGTAAGTGATTTTAAATACTTATTCTGTTTCTTTATTATAATTTACAAAAGTGTTATGAAAAATATAAAGAATAAAATAAAATTTATTGTGCAATTATTGGTATTCATTTAATATAAGAGATCTATACGAAAGGGCATTAACAATGTAACTAACCAAGTTATCCCAATTTGCGTTAAATTCGCCATTTAAAATGTTAATTATTTCATCATAATTTAAACTCGCTTTACCAAAAGATACTATTCGATAAGGTCTCAAGATAGGACATTTTCCAAGGAAATGATTAATGTTTTCTTCTTCGTTTGTGTTACATAATGTACATACTCTTTGAGTATTAAAATTTGAACTATTAAGACTTATTAACCCACACCTCGCTTTGAAAATCCACATTATTTTTGATCTACTGTACTCATCTTTGATATACTGGGGACCACAATTATGATTTAAGGATTTGTAAATCCTTGTATTGCTGCTAGCGGCAAGTTCTAACATTCTTTGACGGTTTTTAATTTTCATTTGTTCGATCAGGTTTGAAAAAGTTGAGTTCCAATTAAATTTATTTAAGCCTGCTGAATTCCACTCTATACCAAAGTCAGAGCTTAGTTTATTCAAATTTTTTACCCAAGACACATTTTTAGATAGGGTTTTTAGAGCTAGTCTGTGGGGCAGTCTATTACCATCATACTCAAATAAGATTTTCATTATATATGCAATATGTAATTTCAGTGTGTAAATATGCCCGTTTTCCATATTTGTTTCCAGCATAATAGCATATGTTGGGGAGTTATTCGGTAGCTTTAGGATTCTTTTTATAAAATACAATTGGAGTTTATCGACTTCTTCAAAAAGTGAGCAGCCCCATATCTGTGCTGCATAGCTTTGTATAGATCTGCAGACTGCAAGAAATAACTTCCATTTTGCAGATAATGATATGTTATCTTTACAGAAGTAGGAGTTCCATGTTGCCATAATGCTGTTTTTTGCCGAGTTATTTCTTTTGTTTAAATGCTTTTTAAAACTTAACCCCGGTGTAAGAATTACACCTAAATAGGAATATTCGGAAACAGTGACTATCTGGGAACCTCTAAATGTCCATTTCTCATTTCTTGCAAGTCTCCCTCCTTTTCTAAAGATCATTATTGCGGATTTAGTAAGGTTAACTTCCAAATTCCAGGAATCACAGTAGACTTCTAATTTGTTTATCATATTTTGTAGAGTACCAACATCATCTGATAAGATTACTATATCATCTGCGTATAATAACAAACGAATGTTTAGTTCCTCTATAAAAAGACCTCCTTCTAAGTACTCGTGCAAATCGTTGAGAAATAGTGCAAATAATAAAGGCGACAGCATACAACCTTGCTTTACCCCAGCATAAGTACTGAAAGCTTCTGAGAGCGATTCACCATTCCATACAACCGATTTTGTATTTTCATATACGTTTTCAATAAAATTTACCATTTTAGAAGAAATGCCCAATTGACTTAGTTTGTAAATTAACAGCTTACGAGGTATTTTGTCAAATGCTGCCTTAAAATCAACGAAAAAGCCGTAGACCTTTTTCCCCTCTTCCATCTTGATATGTATAATTGACGTTAAACTGAAAATGTTATCTGTAGTAGAATATTTCTTTCTGAAACCAGCTTGGTGTTCAGTGAGTATGTTATTTGTTTCTACCCATTCGGAAAGTCTATCATTTATCATCCCCATCATTATCTTCGCTACGCAATTCATAAATGATATTCCTCTGTAGTTTGAAGGTTCATTTTTATCTCCTTTCTTATAAATTGGAAGTATGATGCTTGTCTCAAAGGTTTTTTCTACTTTTCCTTGATCATACATATTGGTGAAGACTTTAGCTAGCTCTTCTAAAAAATTTTCGTTTGCATTTTTAAAAAATTCATACGGAATTCCATCCAATCCTGGTGCTTTTTTATTTTTTGCTCTCGACAACATTGTAGTTATTTCTTGTACTGAAAAAGGCTTATCAAGTTCATGTATATTAATTTGGAAAGCAGCATATTGTATATCTTTTGCTAATTGTTGTGGATTTAATAAGGTTTGGAAATACTCTTTAAATACTCTAGGAGATATTCCGGTCTCTAAATTATGTTCAGAGTTTTTAAGCTCTTTGGCGAGTTTCCAAAACTCTTTACTATCATTGACCATGTTGATCCTATGTTCGATATCTTTATAGTAATTTACTCTGCTCTCATTACACACTTTCTTGAATTTACGATTCGCTTCGATATATTTTTGTCTGTGATTTGTGTTTCCTGATTTGTTGTATTTACGAAGCCAATGAAATGATTTACTGCGTGCTGCCTCACACTGATAGTTGAACCATTTATCTTTATGTTTAATAAATTTATTTTTTGAACGTGGTTGCTCGCCTGCATCTTTTATTATTTTTGTAAGGTTCTCTAGACTTATATCTTCGTTTAGGTTTATTAATTCTGATAACTTACTATCAAGTTTTAACTGATATTGTTCTCTCAAATTATCTTTCCATATCAATTTTGGTAACGATATTTCTTTTTCATTTGTACTTTCCATGTATGGTAATTTTACGGATAAAACAATCGGCATATGATCCGACCATATTTGTTTTTCTACGGCAAAATCTGTCGTAAAAACTAAGAGCTCTTGCGATATCGCGCAAATATCATTTACGGAATCACCCATATTACTTACATATGTAAAATCACCATCCGGATCGCTATTCGTTACTCCATTTAAAACTATTAAACCGTTATCATTGCAAAACTCAATTAGACTTCTTCCTTTCTTATCAATCTTAGCATCTTTTGATCTCCTTCTACTATTAAAAATACATGGAGCATTATAAATTTCTTCAATTTCTTGTTCCAGATTCCCAATTCTTACGTTTAAATCACCGATTATAATTGGTGTCATAACATCATTTACTGTAAAGTAATTTTCTACTAATTTGAACTCATTATACCAATTGCTTCCATTTATGTAAAGAGGGATAATTGCAATATTTGAGTTTTTACTTTTTAAGTCAATTAAATCCACTCCTTCTTCTCTTTTATAAACATGTGTTATACCATTTAAATTCAATTCTTTTTTAACTCCATAGACACTACCACCACTAGCTCTACCATATATACTGTTGCGGATTGCAGGTTTCCAAAATAAGTTGAAGCCCTGGAAGTATTTCTCATAATTAGTAAAATGTTCGCTTTCTATATGCGTTTCCAATAAAATAAAAATGTCAAATCTTTTAACAAAATCGAAAAAATCTTGGCGAAATAGTTTATTTTTTAAACCGTTGATATTGTACGATAATATTTTGATTTCCTTAAAATTACATAAATTGTTAACATCATTAATGCCCCTATTTATATTCTCATTCTGTACCTCTTGTATCTTTCTTTGCTATTTATTAAAAACCTTAGCTAAAATTCTATTGTAATCTAGATCTAGTTCAACATCTTTATAAAAAACTTTTAGAATTTCTCTTGCTTCTTCATTACCACATTTCAAGACTCCATTTTTATCCCAGAGAAACCATTTCTTTTCAATTTTAAGCTTTTCATTTATAACACTTACTCGCTGAGATTTATCTATTGCTATTAGCTCCCTCTTCAACTCTATCATCACCTTTTTATGTTGTTGTTTTGTTTTGCTGAGATCCTTTTCCATGTATATACTAGTTCCCTTAAGAAGTTTACTTCTTTTAAATAGTTCCTCTACAATTTCGGCAGACTCCATTTCCGCTATAACTGTTAAAGTTCCTTCATAAGCAGTTAACACTCTAGCTGATTTAACGATATAAGGCCTATTTATTTTAAGTTTTTTGCTGCAAATTGTTTGAATCGTTTTGATTAAGGATGATTTTTTATCTTCAACGCCCTTAAAAATAAGATTTTTTCTTCTTTGCTGATTTTCTATATGTTCTAGTCTCTTGTTATCTCTGTCTCGTTCCTGCTGAATTTTAGTTAACTCTTCATTCAAATGATGGTTTTCTTTTTTAAGATCTTCTATTTGACTGTTAATATCATTCATCTGTGTTTTAATCACTTCTAAATCTTCTTTTGTTGGTAGGATTTTAAGTTTATCCTCTAATAACGTTGCTATCATCGTAGCCATCATCGACATGAGATCTCCAGCAGCCATATTTCCAACGTTTTGACCTGGTTGTTCCATGTTTTTATTTTATAGTTTGTGAACTGCTGCAATTTTTTTTTTTGTAACAGATACTGCCATCTATAAACGTTAGAAAGTACCACAGATGCTATTCGGTTTAGCCGAGACACGCACCGGATGTAATTGCTATTTATGACGTCCATTTAGGTAAAATCAGCAGATTAATCTGTCAAAACTGCAGAGAAATCTGCTAAGACATTTTATTGTTTTTAGAAAATTTGTTTTTATATTTGTTTCATGGTGCGATTTGGCATGGAATGCCTCGTATACATTTACGGCAAAATTCATAAAAAAAATAAAAGCGTTTAATAACATGTTTATTAGAGCGGAGTGAATTGTTCGGAGCAAAATTTTTGACAAAATCGTCTAGGATATTTGGATCCTGCATAAAATTCTAAGAAAAAATGACGAACAAACCATGTCTCAAAAATCAGTTTTGACCCCCCCAATTTTCAAAAATAATTTTGTACGATATACGCCTTTTCCATAAATCATCACGAGAAAAATGGTATTTTTTGACCTGGGATCTTTAGATTGTGTAAATAGACACACTATGGAGCCATTTCGACATTCCCATTTAAAGTTTTATTAAATTCAAAAATCTCGCGATTTTATTCGCGATTTTAATTTTTTTAAATTACAAAACATGAAAATGTAGTGTAGTTTGATGAGCGACAACTTCTTAAGTAAATATCCAATTTTTAAAATCAAAATTGAAATTAAAAGCTTAAGTCCTCTACATTAAACTTGAAAGTTAAAAAAAAAAATTGTGTTATTAAAAAATGCATTTTAAATGCATTTTTTAGTGCATTTTCGTGAACTTTCACCTCTTTTGATTTTTTTAATTAAAATATTATGAAAGTATGACATTTTTACAAAAAAAAAAAAAAATCAGTCATCATTTTAATGGGACACAAAAGTCTTCTATTTTTAATATTTTTGTTTAAATTATGGCCATATAAATTTTTTTTTTTTTTTAATTTGTTAATAAATGATTTGAGGATTTTCAAATCGTTTATCAATGTATTTTGAAGATCTAACTCCTTAAGTAAACATCGGACTTTGATAATCAAAATTGAAATTGAAAGCTAAAATCCTCTACTTTACACGAAAAAGTTTTAAAAAATTGTGCCAAAAAAAGAATGGTGTAGTTTACCACTTTTTAATTTTTTGTGGATTTTTAAAAAATTAAAATCGCGAATAAAATCACGAGTTTCTGGAATTTAATTAAACTGTAAATTGGAATGTCTAAATGGATCCTTAGAGTATCTGGCTTCATAATAAAAAAAAATACGAAGACTCAAGTCCAGATTTTTTGTTTTTTAGCACCCTCTAGCGGCAGTTTAGAGCAAAATATATATCAAATATGGATTCCCCGTACCCAAAAATACCTCTTATACAAAATAAAACCAAAATTTATAAGTAAAACAATATATTTCAAATAATAAGCCCAGCTAAAAAAGTCGTATATCGTGCAAAACTATTTTTGAAAATTGGGGCGTCAAAACTGATTTTTGAGACATGGTTTGTTCAGCATTTTTTCTTAAAATTTTATGCAGAATCCGAATATGCTACACGATTTTGTCGAAAAAAAATTGTTCATGGAGTTTCATACAAAATTTGTCTTATAAACCTCTTTTTAGCCTCTTTTAACTTTTATAAATTTGAAGGTTAGTCACTACTTTTAAACGTATATTATTCGTGTTTAATGATTTTTTTTGTCGGACGGTGTAATATAGAGGTATAGAATATAAGGTTAATTTAATAACAATAACAAAATTAATTTAATAACATAAAAATGTTTAATTTTAAAAATATATAATAAAAACTTATACCCTCTTAGGCTGGATTACTCAATGCTTCGTTATAAAATAACTCTCCGTTAAATTTAAATTTTTCATACAAATTTTGACATAAGGCTCCGTTAAATCGGCAGTTAGCAGCTAACTTTTCATTGAGTAATCCGCACTTAAATATATTATTGGTCAAGTGAACCCCAATGGCTAGTGCCGCACCTGATTATGCTAAAAACATCAGCTCATATGTTAATGGTATGAAACATTCATACATTTATAATGTACTTATAAACATATATCTTCATATTGTTAAATATTCATAAATAAAATCTTAAGAATTGAAATTATTTTTTTTTTTTTTTCGTTTATTCTCAGGTTCATTTATTTTGATTTTCATTCATTCTTTCATTTTAAATCTTAATAAAATATTACCATTTGTCATGCGACAATAAAATGTGCGCCATTATTCGCACATTCATAATAAGAACGAACGAGACATACCACACAAACGAATGCACACACACACACATATTTAAGCATATGAGGCATTACACACAAACTGTTTTGGTGGTTGAATATTGAAAATAGCAGAATTTTTTGCATGAGTCTCTTTATTTCAATATTTATGCAAATTAAATGAAGCACAGTAAAGTCTTTAAAATAAAGCTTTTTGATAGATTTTTGTATGGTTCATCGATTAAAAAAAGTGGAAAATTTTCAGAAGAAGTTCTGAATTTTTAAAATTTGTTTTTTTAATTTTAACAAATATCATAAAAATTGGTACGAAAAAATTTATGAAAAAAATTATGCAAATTTGGTTAAAAATTTTAACTTCTTTTGCAAATATTTCTGGATATACTCAATGGATTTTGGATTTTAACCACAGGTTCTCTTAATTGGAGAGTCAACTTTACACAATCAAAAAATGGACATTCTGAACTTCCTTATAATGTCCTCATGGTATCCTTGAACGTATCAAGTCGGAATTTCTTGCAAAAGTTATGTAGTTTTATTGTGAATTCGAATAAAAAATAAATATGAATAACATTAACATACATTTTCCAATATTATAAAAAAATTTTCTGTTTTGAGGGCTTGGTCCACAAAAAATTAAAATGCTTATATCTACACCCAGAAAAGTTTTACAGTAACTTTTTTACGGTTATTCAAAAAGTTTTTAGTTAAAGTTGTTTTAAACGTTTTATCGTTTGTTTTTCAAAGAAAATAAAATATTGAATGATTTATACAGTTGTTAAAACAATAAATTACAAAAGTTACGGAAAAATATTTTTATCAGTTAAATTATTTGTGACTGATTATACCGTATAATTTTACAGAAGTACGGTTTTTGTAGTTTGTTATTCAAAAAATTTAATTTTTACTCCACAAAATGAAAAATTGTAAATAGTTAAAATAACTGAAATATCGTTTGTTTTTACGGAATGTCTAGTCATTTATTAACGTTTAAAAATAACTGAAAAAGTCTGTTGTTTCAAATGAAATATAAGTAGTCCGTTTTTTAAAAGGAAAAACGATGGTTTTAAAAGTTTTTTCAGTTGAATTTACTTACAAAATATTTTTAGTGTAGAGAAGACGATTTGATAAAAATTTTCTGATGACAGAATAGTGTAGAGTAGTGTTATTACTATTTTTAGTTTATAGCTCTTGTTCCGAGATTTTTTTAGAATCCTTCCAATTTAATTTGTATTTAAAAATTTCTTAATAACGAATTTCATTAGAAACATTTCCAGATTATAAAAAAAAAATTAGAAAATGTCTCAGAAATTCTTGATGAAATTCCAACTCTGAGACATTTCTTTACAGACAAATTGTGAACTTGGTTCTGAAACATCAATAAAAAAGGTAAAATAATAAAAATAGCAGATTCTAAGAAGAAGTCTTAATTTCTGATACATTTTTTATGTCCACAGATAGATTTTCCTGTTAAAAAATTCTATAATTCTGAGATATGTTCCTATATGTAATGCGACATTGTTTTTTTTTGGATTTTTCAGCCATTTCTTTTTTAGAAACTATCCCAGCAAAATTTTCGGTTGCAAAGAACCGATTGTGGAACAACTTTTACTTCCCTGGAACCTGTTCTAATTCTTGTGCAACACCGATTCTTTTTACAAAGAGATTGTCCCAAAAGCAGCAGGTGTTTGTAAGCAAAATTAGATCATATTCATAAAGACAGTCATATAAAACATGGAATATTTACATTTTTTTAACACACATTTATCCTTTTTCGCCTCCAAAGTTGCATTTTGGGCCTTACAATTATGACATACCAGAACATGGATTTTCTGCAAACAAAACTACCATACGGGAAACGAACCAGTCACGGAGTTAGTCACGTGACTGGAACTTTGTGGCAGTAACCTGTCCCTGATTTGGTTCTTTCCTTTGTAAAAGACTGGTCACTTTAACATGGGGTTGTCCTAGGAGGGGGCAATTTCTACTATTTGTGCTCCTCGTGCTATGTCACAGAGATTGTCAAAGATAACACACCACCGGAGAGGTTTAAGTAAACATGCATTAGAACAAGTTAAAATTATCATATACAAAAGTGGTTTCACACATGGCACGTGGTGACTAAAAGAAGACAGGTTTTATATGAATTATTTTTATTCAGTCCAGTGATATGTTCTCTTAGAGCAGTCCAATGATATGTCGCAGGACTACCATGAACAAATATATCACTTGACTGGTTAAAGGAGACATACCACGGGACTGAAGAAAAATAATTTACATTGAACACATCAAAAAGCAGTCGCCTTGTGATATGTTTCATAAATAGTTCAAAACTTTCAGTTTAGTGACACATCACTATACTGGTCTAATTGAACATATCATGATACTAACGAAGAATATGCTATTTAAGTACATTGCTAACAAGTTCATTTTTAAATTTTTTTTTATTTTTTTTTTTCATAAATATTTTTTTTTTTTCATAAATATTTAATTCAAGGTAACAATTTTAATTTAGTAAGGTATATGAAATATAACTTACAAATTAACAAAAAAAATAGTGGACTGTAATTCAATAAGGTATACATAAATATACTTATGAGTACAAACATAAATTAAGTTTTGGAAAATATTTAATCATAAAAGGAAACATATAAAAATAACTTTTAAATTTACTTTAGATTTATTTTATGTTAGTTACTTTTTAGAATAACACCGCTCAACAAATCGAAGGTTTTTGGCTCCGGTTTGAAGTTTGATATAAAATTTTTAAAGATTTTGACTCGCTGATTCCAAATTCGTGCTCCAAATTTTTTCATCACGTCTAGAATTTTAATTATTCGCGGTTGAAAATGCGAAAAAACGCGATTTTTGCCTTTTTTGAAAGCCTGCACAGCAGCCGCTGGGTGGAATAAAAATCAGGTATAAAGCGTGAGATCTCAAAAATATGATCAAAAAAATTTCAAGTTGTTGCACTATTATTGGCCAAACATGCATTTTAAAAAAACACTGTCAAAAAAATTAGAAAAAGCACCATTTTTAAAAGGCTCTAATACAATAACCAGATGATCAATCTTTACTGTGATGAGCTCAAAATTTAGGCAAAAGTGCATTCTTTCTTATTGACTTTTAAACCCATTAAATATATCTTCCGGTGTATGCGAAAAATAACACAGAAATCTTAAATTTGTAAAATATTTATTTTTTTTAGTTTTTCTTTGAAAAATATAAAAAAAACTTAGGTATCTATCTACCTTACCTTTTTTACAAAAATGGTAATTTTAACAGTATCACTTTAAATCGCAAGTAAAGCCCAACCAAACGCAATAATTTGAAAAAAATTGTGTTCTATGTTGGAGACCATAGACAAATTATACTTTTGCGCTTTATACCCGATTTGTATTCCACTGAATAGCTGCTGTGCAGGCTTTCAAATAATGCAAAAATCGTCATTTTTCGCATTTTCAACCGTGAATAACTAAAAATCTGGACGTGATAGGAAAATTTGGAGAACAGATTTGGAATCAGGAGATCAAATTCTACTAAAATTGATCATCAGAATTCAAACCGTAAAATGAGTGTTGAGCGGTGTAATTAAATTTTTAAAATATACATAGTTTTTTATGTAAGAAATTTAGTTTTAAAAATATGTTTAATGGGATGGGTCAATGTTTTGGTTTACCAAGATTATATCAGAAATGTAATCTACGAAAAATTTAAAAAAATGTTCCCATAAAATCATGGTTCTAAATTCAAATTCGATTTAAAGATTTTAACGAGAAAGTATGTAAAATCAAACCAAAAGTTTATGCCTTTTGTGTGGAAAACACCAAACAGCTTTACTTATTTACTGATTTTTTTAATAAGAGCCTCTGCTGAATATACACAGGTTGATTTTTTATCAATTGCTGGGTAATTCCAAAAATTTTCGCCCCACTGTTCGGAAACATGCCTTTGGACGCCACTGAGAATTTGGCTCATAGATATCCACGTTTATATGAGATATGTTGCATTTTTGGATTTTCAAAATTTGCTGTAGTTTTCAAATTATCACGGGTCAAAGTTCGACTTTTTTAGCAAAAGTCAGAAAAATACATGACGTTTAACGTGCTCTAACTTTTTAACTAGTAATCCGATTATCACAAATAATGGCTCATATGAAAGCTTAATTCTTCTTCTTTTAGGAAATATTTTCAAAAGCATACGGGTTTTTTTCAGAAGTGTTGCAAAAATTCAAAAACATTTTTTATTTGCGAATATTTAAAAAAACACATCTTCGATTTTTTTAAAAAAAAGTTTGGTGATAAACAATACTGTTTTGTACAACATATCCAAAATTCAGAGTGGGATCCCAATGGGATCAAAAAATACTCTGGTTTTAGTACGAAGTTCTTAAATTTTACCTTAGAAAATTAAAATTTTATGTTTCTTCAATATAAAAATTTAAATTTTCAAAGAAAATTATACTTTTAAAATTTTGAAAAACATTCAAAACATTAGAAATTTAAATTTTCTAAGGGAAAAATATGAGAACCTCGTACTTAAAACAGAATAGTTTTTTATCCCATGGAGATCCCACTCTGAATTTTGAATATGTTATACAAAACATTGTTATTTTTCACCAGAATTTTTTTAAAAAAAATCGAAGATGTGTTTTTTTAAATATTCGAAAAGAAAAAATGTTTTTGCATTTTTGCATCATTTCTGTATAAAAAACTGTGTTATTTTAAAAATATTTTCTAAAAGAGAACCCCAGCTTTAACATGAGCCTAAATTTGTGAAAATCGGGTCATTGGTTAGGAAGTTACAGCTCTTTAAACGTGATGTATTTTTCTTACTTTTGCTTAAAAAGTCAATCTTTGACCCGCCATAATTCGTTAAATACACCAAATGTAAAAAAACGATATATGGTACATATATCATATTTATGAGGGCTATCTATGTGTCAAGGCTCAAATAAATCTGAGACACCATTTCCAAAAATTACTAAAATTTGAGCTAAATTTGTTGGAATGGCCCTGCTATGAGTTTTTTTATTTTACCA
Source organism: Pegoplata infirma (assembly GCA_963921195.1). Taxonomy (NCBI): domain Eukaryota; kingdom Metazoa; phylum Arthropoda; class Insecta; order Diptera; family Anthomyiidae; genus Pegoplata; species Pegoplata infirma. The sequence continues at coordinate 204,678,708 of OY992536.1, forward strand.
AAATTCAATTGGGCGTTTTTTGTATTTCAATTTGACTTTTTTGAAATTCAATTGGTCTTTTCTCTATTTCAAAACTTTTTGCACCCAACATATGGAGTACAGGAACAATGGGTTCTCGCTGATGTTTGTAACTACACGAAAAAGGGACTAAAATGACCCCTAAAACTGGGAGATAGAGGGTTAACATGTTCTTTACCATTTCCAATTTTATTTCAGAAATTAAAAATTATATTTCAAAAATTTCCAATTCTATTTCAGAAATTTCCAATTATATTTCAAAAATTTCCAATTATATTTCAGAAATTTCCAATTATATTTCAGAAATTTCAATTTATAATTCAAAAATTTTCAATTATATTTCAAAAATTTCAAATATAATTAAAAAATGTCCAATTATAATTAAAAAATTTCCATTTATAATTAAAAAAATTCCAATTATATTTCAGAAATTTCCATTTATATTTCAGAAATTTCTATTTATGTTTCAGAAATTTCCATTTATATTTCAGAATTTTCTATTTATATTTCAGAAATATCCATTTATGTTTCTGAAATACAATTGGAAGTTTCTGAAATACAAATGGAATTTTTTTAATTATTAATGGAAATTCCTTAAAAGCATTTAGAAAATTTGGAAATGCAAATGGAAATTTTTGATATACAAATGGAATTTTCTGAAAAGCATTTAAAAAATATTGAAATACAATTGGAAATTTCTGAAACATAAATGGAAATTTCTAAAATATAAATGGAAAATTCTGAAACATAAATCTTTCTCAACATAAATGGAAAGTTCTGAAATATAAATGGAAATTTCTGAAATATAAATGGAAATTTCTGAAATATAGTTGGAATTTTTTAAATTATAAATGGAAATTTATGTTATGAATAATAATTAAAAATTTTTGAATTATATTTAGAAATTTTTTAAAATATAATTAAAAATTTTTGAATTGTAAATGGAAATTTCTAAAACAGAATTTGAAACTTCTGAAACATAATTAGAAATTTTTGAAATATAATTTAAAATTTTTGAAATATAATTTTTTAATTATTTTTTTCAAGCATTTTGCTTATGCCACAAAAACTTTTGATATTTTACAACCCCTAGTGAAATATGATCCAGAAAGTTTTTGTAGAACATCTTAACCTTTTAAATGCATATTTAATGGCGTTCTATGAGCATGTTGAAAAAAAAAAATACTAAAACGACCCCTAAAAATGGGAGAAAGAGGGTTAATATGCTATAAGAAAAGAACCGCCATCGAATTTTAATGAAAACATGTATCAAATTTAGATCAGAAGTAGGTTTAATACATTAAAACAAAATTTAAAAACTTTGGTGGACCATAAAAAAAGCATCTCGAGCTAAACTTTCAAAACCCTTTGAGGGTTTTGGTCTACTTATGGTATGCTTTAATTTTTTTACCCCAATCAATTTACACTCGGCGACCCTAAGTTTGTTGCACAGTGTATTTCAATGCGATATACAAAGAATGAAAACCTAAGATTTTAAAGGTTTTAGCTAGTACAGTGATCTGACACCACTTTAACAGTAACTTTATCAGTTCTTTAAAACTAGTTCAGTGTTATGTCACCTTTTCTTCCGCCACAAAATCGGTTCTGTTTGAATCAGTTCAATATAAATACGAATTTTTATAGTCACGTGATAGGGTTTTCGGAACTCATTGTCATTTTTTCATTTATATCTTATTATTTTGTAACATGTTCTGTATCATGTCACCACTTCAACTGTAAAGTTTCCAGTACTTTAAGATTGTCTTTGGTGGTATGTTATATTTTCTCCAGTTACTTGATATATCATTATTAAACTCGTTAATGTTCTGCCACCTTTTTAATAGTCATGGGATTGGTTTCTTTACCGAAATTACCACTTTCACTTACATTGACATTTTGGTTTTCACCAGTTTTGTGATATGTACATTATTCACCTATCATATATTTGGCACTTTGGATCAATCGACCCCTCATTTCCCGTAGGGTAAAAACATAATATTATTATTATTTGACCCGACCCAGATAAAGAATATTTAATTTACTCACCTTTGTTTCAACAACTCACCTTTGTTTCAACAACGATTTTATCACCCTATTTAGTAGAATTTCGTGTTTTTTCTTGGTTACCAAAAATAAATTGATATTTATTTTTTAATTTTTTTGACACATAATTTTTTTTTTTAATTATTGAGAACCAAAATTTTATGAAACTTTGATTGCAGAGAACAAGCTTTAAAATAATTTTCACTTAACTTGTTCTGAATAATTAAAGTGGAATAGTGTATAGTTACCGAAGAACCTGTTATACAACAGGTGCTGTCAGAATCGGTTCTGAAAAATTTTCCTGGGATATGATGTTTTCATATAAGAAGAAAAGTTTTTGTAAAAATTCGGCTTCTTTAAATATTTTTAAATGCGTAAATTTTGGGGGGTACTTATGTGAAGATATAGACCCACGATATCCATATGGATAAGAAATAATCTTTATTAAATTTAAGTCGACCCGTATTTTTGCCATAGATGATATTACTGTTAGTTCGGAAGTTATCAAAATTTTCCCGAAGGTCCACATGGTTTCATAAGGGGACAACGAAATTTTTAAACACCGATATGGCGATAAGCCTAGACACCCCAACCTTAAAATCGTCTCTTTAATATATATTTTAAGTTTCAGGCAAATCGGTTCATAAGGGTTGAGATACTTCCCTTGTTAGAATTTTCGTAATTTTTCAAAGGTCTTTTCTTATACCCAGCAAAACTTTGGTAATCGGTGGTGATTATGTTACACATTACCAGGTAATACTTTGACTACCAAATAAGGTATAAAATAAAGTATAGGATAGCTTATTTTATACCATGCTGCATTAGACTGGCATTTTTCTGTATAGCAAAATTTTTTCATCTCCGATTTTCAAAGTCCGGCAATTTTTTTATTCTACTAGGCCTAAACCAAATGTGGTACCAATTTGAAGTTAATCGGATTAAATTAACCCTTGGCGCCCGGCGGTCAAAGTTTTGGATTTTTGAAAAATTTTTAAAATAAAATTAAGAAAAAATTTATCTTTCGACACATCATATTTGTTAATTTCGATGCGATGAGCACGAACATAAAAAAAAATGAAAATCGGTCGAACAGTTTTCGAAATATCGCTATTTGAAATTTGCAAAAAATGGCGGTTTTTTCCTACGTTCAAGAAATTAAAAAAAAAAAAGTCTCAAAATTTCATTCCGCCAAATTTTTTGTAGAGCTTGAGACAATCTTTCATTTAAAACTAATTTGAGCCAAATTCGATCATTTTAACCCGTGACGCCCTTCGATCAAAGTTTTGAACTTTTGCAAAATTTCCACCAAAATTTTGGATTTTTAAAATGAAAAAAAAAATTAAAAAAAAAAAAATATCTTGCGACACATTATTTTTATTAATTTTAGCATGCTTAATACGAATATCAAAAAATTTATAAAATCGGTCTTACGGTTTTCGAGATATCGCCATTTAAAATTTGTCAAAAAATTGCAAAATGGGGGGTTTTTTTCCTACGTTTTAGAATTTTTTTTTTAAAAAACTCTAAAATTTTCTTTATTTTAACCCTATTATAGAGCTTTATGCAATCTTTCATTTAAACTTAATTGGAGCCAAATCTGATCATTTTAACCAGTGGCACCCTTCGATCAAAGTTTAGGTTTTTTGGTAAAAAGTTTCTAAAAAGCCAAAACTTTGATTGATGTGCGCCACGGCTTAAAATGATCCAATTTGGCTCATATTAGTTTTAAATGAAAGATTGTCTCAAGCTCTACAAAAGGATCGGCGGAAGGAAATTTTTAAAAATTTTTCAAAAATCTAAAACTTTGACCGCCGGGCGCCACGGGTTAATTTAATCCGATTGACCTCAAATTTATACCACATAAGTTTTAGACCTAGGACAATCAAAATTTGCCCGGACACTTGGGAAAATCGAAATATGACAAAAAGATGACAGTCTAATGCTGCATTGATGATTTTAACATGGGATGAGACTCAAAGTAATGCATACGAGTAAGGTATAAAATATTGCATGCCAGAACGTAATATATAAGGCGTTACGAGTAGTGAGCAAATTACGAAGTATTTAATTTACTCACGTGATTGTAAGTGAATAGAAAAAATATGCTCGTGAGTGAGTGTCCGCCGCGAGCCAATTTCTAGTTTAAACTAATGCATTTTTGTGTAAAATATTTATTTTTTATGTTATTGTAATGCATTATGTATTCAATTACAAATAATGCATTATTTCAAACATTAAAATAATAAATAATGTAATTAAGTATAAGTCCCCCATGATTTAATGTTAAGAAATGATAAAAATGAAATACATTTTTTGCAATAATCATGCATTGCGTAACAACTTATTAGTAAAACATTGTTTTTCTCATTGAAACAATATGCTGTTGAACAAATGTTTGGTAAGATATCCTAAAATAACACTGTGGAACAAATTCAGGTTAGCAAAAGTTAAGTAGATTCTGAGAGTGAGGGATGAAAATAAAGGTTAAATTAGAAGACCGGCGATTGTTTGTTTATGTTTGTTCGAATTTTTTTTAATCGACCTTCGAACTTTGCAGTCAAATGCCGATTTTCAGCATATTGTTTATATATTTTTTTTGGCTATAACTCGTCGACTACTTGATATTTACTAGAGACCTGTCCAACAATTAATTTTTTTTAAAAAATTGATTTAGAAAATTTTTGTGGTGCTTATGAAGCAAAATGTTTTCAAAAAGCATGAAAAAAATAATTTTATAACATTTTGCTTCATAAGCACCATAAAAATTTCCTAAATCAATTTTTTTAAAAATTTTAATTGTTGGACAGGTCTCTAGCAATAATTTGGCTTTTACAGATTGAAATATATGAAAATATCAATTGGTCGACGAGTTATAGCCATAAAACCATAAAAACAATATGCTGAAAATCGGCATTTGACTACAAAGTTCGAAGGTTGATTAAAAAAAATTCGAACTAACATAAACAAACGCCGCGATACGGGTCATCTAATTTGGCCTCTATTATCACTTCTCACTCTCAGAATCGACCTAACTTTTGCTAACCTGAATTTGTTCCACAGTGTTATTGTTTCTCAGAAATAATTAATATAGACTCAAACCGAACTAAATAAAAATTCAGTTATAAAATGTACAGTCCAACAAGATATAAACACAATTACAAAAATTCAAATTTTATTTGTGTTTTTTAATAGTGCCCTAAGAGCACATACTCTGCAATTAGTTTCATATTGACACGACATCACTTTTTTTGGTGTAGAATGTCCCATATGTTTAATTTTATATGGACAAAAAAAACAACACATACGACAATATGAATGACACTTACAAACATGAACACATACCAAGTGTAAATTTATATAAAACAAGCCTACCCACCAGTAAACAAGCTGATATGTATAATAAAAAAAAATCATATACAAGTGAGGGTTTGTATGTAAATGTGAATATATTGTATACTTTTTAGCTCGAAAATTACAAAATATTTATTTAATATTCCACCTACTACTATTAAATACACTAAAGACCATGTCTTTTAAAGAAAAAAAAGCAGAAAAATAAAGTGAATTAAGTAAAAAAAAAAAGAAAATATTAAATAATATTCATAAAAAATTCACAATAAAAAACAACTTGGTATTGTACACTAGACTGGTCCAAAAAAAACATGTTGTAAATCGCGAGTTTCACAAGGCTACATTTGTACCTACTTGAAAAACAATCAGATCTGTCCAAAAACCCTTTAAAAAAGGTCGCGCAAAGTCGTTATTAAAAAAATATAAATACTACTACACCATTTACAGATGTAATTCGAAAAAGATCAATTGTAATTCGAAGATTCTATTTGTAATTCGAAGATTCCATTTGTAATTCGAAGATTCCATTTGTAATTCGAATACTCCAATTGTAATTCGAGGATTCCATTTGTAATTCGGAAAAGATCAATTGTAATTCGAAAAAGATCAATTGTAATTCGTAAAAGATCAATTGTAATTCGTAAAAGATCAATTGTAATTCGAAGATTCCAATTGTAATTCGAAAAATATCAATGGAAATACAGTTGATATTTTTCGAATTACAATTGGAATCTTCGAATTACAATTGATCTTTTACGAATTACAATTGATCTTTTTCGAATTACAATTGATCTTTTTCGAATTACAATTGATCTTTTTCGAATTACAATTAGAATCTTCGAATTACAAATGGAATCTTCGAATTACAATTGGAGTATTCCAATTACAAATGGAATCTTCGAATTACAAATGGAATCTTCGAATTACAAATAGAATCTTCGAATTACAATTGATCTTTTTCGAATTACATCTGTAAATGGTGTAGTTCATAGTGGAATTACGTATATTTTTTGTGATTGTGGCACATAAAATCTAATATTCAATTCATTTGAAATCCAAATTCAATTTAGAATCGCGATTATCAATAAAATCTTGGATTTTTTCATGTTTTACAAAATCCCGAATAACTGCAAAAGCACTTTATATTTTTTTATATTTTAGCACAAATTCGTAATCTGCATTAAATTTGGGTTGAGATTCCAACAAATTTTAACCATATAGTGTAGGAAGAATGCCACTTTAAAGTTAACCCAATTTATTTTTTTGGGTGAGAACTCCACACAAATGTGATTATGTAAGTCGTCAAAGTGAACGACTTATAAACCTTAACGAATTCGTCTGAAACTTTTCACAGGAAGTTACAGTATACGGGGCGGCCTTATGGAGCCCAAGATCTTAATAAAAGTGACATTTTGGACCACTCTAATGCATACACATTTTTGTACACAGTTAGTTATTTTAACAGTCCCTTAGCAAAAAATTTGCTAACATTTCATACATATTTATACACATTTCAGTCACATTACATTCATACTCATTTAAGTTGTTATAAATTATACCCTACACTTACAAGGGATGATCCCCAACCGTTTAACTCCGATTGCAACGCAGAAACTTATTTACAGTGGGCGACAATACATTGAAAACTTTTTTATAGTATTATAGATGCAATTTGTTAAAGACAAAGTTAAAAATACTAAATGTTATTATTATCAAATGTAGGTAATTCTTAAAGCTTAAATTTAAGCTTGATTCGGTCCAGATCGAGTAAATAATAAATTTGATACGAGGGTCGATCTGGAAAATGAAATTATTTATAGAAATTTATCAGAACATTTTTTAAAAATATTTCCAAGTCGATTTTTTCCAAGTTCAAACATTAAAAATTTAAAGAAAGGTCTAGTTTTTTTTTCAATGATCAAATAATTTTTCCAACAACCCAAACAAGCAGTGTCGATTTTTTCCAAGTTCAAACATTAAATATTTAAAAAAAAAGTTCAATAGTTTTTTTTCAGTGATCAAATAATTTTTCCAACAACCCAAGCAAACAGTGGAATTAAGTACAGTAGAAAAAATCCATATTTTTTTACCTCCAATTCTTCTGACCACCAATTTTTTATAAACAAAAAAAATTTTAATTATATTAAAATTTCATTAGGTGTACTTAAATTAATAAACAATAACATCTTTTCTTTGTTTACAAAAAATTGGTGGTCAAAAGAATTGGAGGTCAAAAAAATGTGGATTTTTTTCTACTGTACTTAATTTCACTGCTTGTTTGGGTTGCTGGAAACATTATTTGATCACCGAAAAAAAAAAAAACTATTGGAATTTTTTTAAAATATTTAATGTTTAAGCTTGGAAAAAATTGACTTGCAAATATTTTTAAAAAATGTTCTGAAAAATGTCTACAAATAATTTCATTTTCCAGATCGACCCTCGTAGCACATTTATCAACAATTGTAAAAGTGAACCAAAAGAACACTGAAGTTCATACTAGTTGGATTTTTCCGTAATCTCCATTACTCTCGAAGACATTCAATTTCGAATCTTGTTATTTTGCGAAATCCATTAAATACATTTATAATTACATCACTGTGCCCTGGATAGGATTTAAATAAAGTTTTGGTGTTACTCCGATTTTAAAGTGGTTTATGTTTTTAGACGATAAAAGAAAAAAAATTAGCCAAAAAAGAAAAAAAGTACTAGGCGCTTTTTTTGGCGGGCAAAAAGAAGAATTTCTAAAAAACAAAAAATAATTTATTCTTTTAAGTGCATTAAAATTTATTTATAATTCATCACATATTTACTTATCAGTGATATTTAAATACATATATAACATATTTTTCCAGATATGAGACTTAAAAGAATAATTTCACTATTAATTGAAAATAAAAGACATATGTCCGTGTAAATTATTTAAAAATGTAAGTTTTTAAAAGTTTTCAGTGTACTACTCAGACGGACAGCAAAACTCAAAGTTCCCTCAATTAAAAGATTTTATTCTTTTTTGTTAAAAATGTTTTTTCAAAAGTAAAAAAAATCAGAAAAAGATAGTAAAAACCATTGAAAAATGGGTTTGCAGTGCCTAAGGAAAAGTAAAACAATATAAATAGTTTGAAAAGAAATGAAGAAAGTTGTTGGGACTATTTGTTTATTGTCAATCTTATGGATGGGCTAATTATCCTTTTTTAATTTTTTTTATTTCGCCAAAAATGCTTTGAAAATTTTGTTTGTATTGTTGGTGTAACTTCCCTCCTTCAAAATCTAGAAACAGGATCAGTCTTAAATATGAAATAACTCCAAGAGTTAAAATTTTCATTAAATTAAAAAAGAAATTTCATTTAGTATCACTAAATAGTGAAATTATTCTTTTAAGTCTCATATATGAAAAAATATGTCACATATATATTTAAATCTCACTGATAAGTGAATATGTGATGAATTTACATCTGTATAAAAAAATGTTAATGCATTTGAAACAATACATTTTTTTTTTCTCTTTTTGTAATTCTTTTTTTTGCCCGCCAAAAAAAAGCGCCTAGTACTTTTTTTCTTTTTTGGCTCATTTTCCTTCTTTTATAGTCTAAAAACATAATCCGCGTAAAAATTGGAGTAACACGAAAATTTTATTTTAATCCTCTCCAGGGCACCGTGACATATGAGGCACTCCACACACCAAAATGTCCAGCAGAAAAAACATGTGTACCGTAAAATTCTGAATAGGTTGTATGGATAGCCCTATATGGAACTTAGAAAATTGCGTTTTTGGTTTTTCAATTTTTCAAAAACTGTGCTTAGGAGGCGTGGTCAAATATTGGAAATATGGTCAAATTTATGTCGAGTTGCCTTGATTAAATATTTATCACCTTAAAACGGAATGCACCACAATCTCAAAAATTTACATTCTTATATAGAGTTGTATGGGCTATCGATTAAAAATTTTTTTTTTTTTGGAAAATTTTCAGAACCCGTTCTGAAACCCGTTCTGAAAACATGCCACTTTTTTTATCTTTTTTAAATTTTTTTTTAAAGTTTATATGTTTGTCCATCCACACAAAAAAAAATCAGAAACACGTTTTTTTTTTTAGAGAAAATCGCATTTGAACTTTAAATTTCATAACAATTTTGTAATTTGCTTGTTTTTCTTTGTTTTAACGTTGCGAATGAGTAATATTTATGCAATTAATAATACCCCGCAAAAACTTGCATTACCAAGTAATGAAATGTGTAATGGAAAATTCAAAAGCAATAACTACTTCTGATTCGAATTACCTTTCCCATTACATTTACAAGCAAATGTGCCAAATGTAATGATTACACCGTCCGACACACTTTAGTACACATGGACCAGACCGAAAAATTCTGAAAGTTGGGCTGAAAATAAAATACACGTGTCTCCCAGTTTTTTTAGATCAATTCGTGTTTTCGCGAAAAACGCCAATAAAAAAAGCTGTATTTTTCCAAAGTAGTGTGAAATAAATCGAAAAATTTATTAAATCTACTTAAGAGCTAAATAATGTTTGAACATAGCTTTAGTAAAATTTAGAGACGGTTCTTTTCGTGGAATATATTGACCCTCTATCTCCCATTTTTGGGGGTCATTTATGTCCTCATTTCTAATGCTCTCCTAGAAAACCATTATATCATGCATTTAAAGGGTTAAAATGTTCTACAAAAATGTTCTGCATCAAATTTCACTATGAGTTGTCAAAGGCCAATAATTTGTGCGATGTTAGAAAAATGCCCAAAAAAGTAAAATTGTAAAGTATGTGTGGTGTAACACAATTTAATAAAATATGATACTTTAAAATTTTACTTTTTTAAGCATTTTGCTAACATCCTACGAACTTTTGGCCTTTGACAACCCCTAGTGAATTTTAATGCAAAAGATTTTTGTGGAACATTTTAACCCTTTAAACCCACGATTTAATGCTTTTCTAGGTGAGTATTTGAAATAAGAACAAAAATTGCAGATAGAGGGTTAATATATTCCAAGAAAAGAACCATCATTAAATTCTACTGAACTTATCTGTTAACACTATTTTTCTCAGAAGTAAATTTTCTATATTTTTTCGACTTATTTCACACTTCTTTTGTGAAACACAATTTAACATTATATTTTTTTTTTGGCATTTTTCGCGAAAAAACGCGAATTGATTTAAAAACCTGAGAGATACGGGAATGTTTTTTTATACCCACTTTCTGACTGTAGTGAATTTTTTCTATAGTGCGAATTTTTTTTTTTTTTTTTTGCATTTTTCGCGAAAACATGAATTGATCTAAAAAAACTGGGAGACACGGGTATTTTATTTTCGGACGTACTCTCAGAATTTTTTAGTCCGGTTCATGTGTACAGCCAAAATTTGAAATTTGTCGGACGGTGTTATCAAACCAGTATTAATAACTAATTACATATGTACTTATAGGTAATGAACAAATTATTTAAAAAAAAAAATTTTAAAAAATAAAAAAATATTAAATTTAATTTTATTTTTAATCAAAATAATGTACAGTGGGTCAAAAAGTGAAAATATAGTTCTGATTTTTTTTTATTTTATTATAATGACTTAGGTAAGTCATTATTAATTAGTCCTTATTTTACATATCAGAATAATGCTAAATGTAATTTTCTGTCATTACTAAGTAATTCGAATGGTAATGATGTGTCATTACCAAGTTTTTGCTGGGTACTCATTCGCAACGTTAAATCAAGAAAATACAAGCAAATTACAAAATTGTTATGAAATTTATAGTTCAAATGCGATTTTCTCGAAAAAAAAAAAACGAAGAACGTGTTTCTGATTTTTTTTTGTGTGGATGGACAAACATCTAAACTTTAAAAAAAAAATTAAAAAAGAAAAAAAAGTGGCATGTTTCTTAATAAATTGACATTTTTAAAAAATGGAAAATTTCAGAACCGGTTCTGAAAATTTTCAAAATAAAAAAAAAAATTAATCGATAGCCTATACAAAACTATATAAGAATGGAAATTTTTGAGATTGTGGTGCATTCCCTTTTAATGTGATAAATATTTAATCAAGGCCACTCGCCACAAATTTGACCATTTTTCCAATATTTGACCACGCCGTCTAAGCCCAGTTTTTGAAAATTAAAAAAACCAAAAACGCAATTTGCTTAGTTGGATAGTTACGGCTATCCAAAGAACCTATTAAGAAATTTACGGGACACATGTTTTTCTGTAGCGGGACATTTGGTGAGGAATGCCTCATACTCAACATTTTTCGACTTTTAAGACGAATTTGGTTAAAAAATATTTTTTATGTTTGAAAATAAGCATCTGTGGACCAAAATCAGTATTTTGGAATTTATTAATATTTTTCTCATAAAGTACCCAAAAGTTCCTTATTTTTGAGCCAGATTTGATTAAATAAATCGGATATAAATTTTGGTCCAAAAACTTTATTTTTTTAAACTTTGACCTATGGTTGCCGACTAAACTAAAGATGACCTTGCAAAAATTTTTCATAAATTTTCCCACAATTAGATACTCCGTGGCCATCGTTCGGCAGGTATTACGGCACGAAATTCGAAAGTTTAGATTTCTCGGGACGCCCTAATGAAGATGAAGATAAGCCCAACGATGCCAAGGAATCTGATTATGACGACTAAAAAATGAAACAAAGAACCATTAAAGATTTTTGTTACAAAATGTGGTTTTCCTTTTATGTATAACTAACATTTTTTTCATATTTTTTTAAATTTATAAAAAAAAGTTAGAGCCCAGCAAAAACTTGGTAATGACTTAGTAATGACAGAAAATTACCTTTAGCATTATTTTGAAATGTAAAATAAGGACTTATAAATAATGACTTACATAAGTCATTATAATAAAATAAAAAAATTTCAGAACTTCATTTTCACTTTTTGACTCACTGTTCATTATTTTGAATAAAAATTAAATATTTTTTTATTTAAATTCTGATTAATTTTTATTAAAAAATAAAAATTGTTTTATTCGACCTTTAAAATATTATATTCTGAGGATGTTTATTCTGGCTCAAGGTCATTATTTTCTTTACTAATTAAAACCATGATATTCTCATAGCATAATTTTCAAGAAAATTATTTTTTTGTTTTAAATTTATTTATGTTGGTCATTTTTGCAAGACTTAATCGACACGTGTTTCGGAATTTGTCAAGATTCCATTGTCAAGATTATTTAGCAAAAATAGAAACGATTTACTACAAAGTAGCAAACGAGTCTAATGACAAATCGTTTGTGCACAAACTAGAATATTAATACATATTCGCCTCTGTTCACAATGAGAATTAGAAAGACGAAGAAATTGTATCATACTAATAAGGCATCGATTGTCAATAACCAACAAAAATATTTAAAACAATTTTACATACGATAGTCCATTGGACTACAACAATATGTTATTTGTGTTGTTGTTGTGAGAAATACTCCATATTAGGGTTATTCATCACATGGCGTGCCATGTGATAAATAAAAATTGTTTTATTCGACCTTTAAAATATTATATTTTGAGGACCTTTATTCTGGCTCGAGGTCATTATTTTCTTTACTAATTTAAACCATGATATTCTCATAGCATAATTTTCAAGAAATTTTTTTTTTGTTTGACAATTGACAATGAATTTTTTTTTTTGACAATTCACAATGAAAACAAAAAACAGTAAAAAATCGATTTTTCGTATGAAAATTTTTTTTTCTAAAACTTAAAGCAATCCAAAATACGTTAAAAATATAAAATTAAGTTAAACAAGTAGAAAATTTAAGTTCGACTTGGTCGAATCTATGAATACCCTCCACAATGTCATCTGATAGTAATTTTCTAAAAAAATTTAAAAAAATTGCATCACAAATTTTTTATTAGAAATATATTATTTTGAGTAAAACTTTTTTTTAATCAATGAAATTTTTTTGAGTGTAAAATTTTTTTGACTGTCAGCATTTTTTTGAGTGTGACATTTCATTAAAAAAAAAATTATGTATACATTTTTTTTGAGTGTAACATTTTTTTTAGTGTACAATTTCTTTGAGTAACAAAATTACTTTGTAAAATATTTTTGTTGTTTTATACCTATATGCAATACAAAAAAAAAAATATTTCACATATTTCCCACTTTTTATTTTACTTCATTTGATTTTTTTCCAAAAATTCTTACTATACACCGTTACATACAGTTACAATAACAAAACAATAACAAATATTTACTTGTCTAACAACTAAACTGCACCCCACTACAAGAAAACAAACAACAAGTTTTAAAAAACTGGAATTTCACCATGCTTTTAAAACTTGTTTAACGAGTTTTCAACAGTTTAAGGTGAAACAAATCTGAAATTCAGTTCATTGCTTATAACTTTTGAACCACTGAACCGATTTTGCTGAAATTCAAAACCAAACAGCCTTGGGGAACGGCAAATATATATGCTAAGCTTCAGCCCCCTCAGTATTGTCTTTCGAAAGTTATAAGTAGTGGTTTTAATCTTGTAAATTCGAAAAATATCCTTGCCAAAATTTACTCTTTTGCTCATAACTTTTGAACCACTTGACCGATTTCGCTGGATTGCAATACCAACCTGACCCGGTAAATAGAGAACATATATGTCAAACTTCAGGAGCCTCCGTAAAGTCTTTCAAAAGTTAGCGTGTTTTCAACGGACAGACAGACAGACGGACGGACGGACGGACGGACGGACGGACGGACGGACATCGCTAGATCGACTTAAAATCGATCAAGGATCATGAATATATATACTTTATGGGGTCCTAGACCAATATTTCGATGTGTTACAAACGGAATGACAAACTTATATATACCCTCTATCACTAGAGTGGAGGGTATAAAAAAATATTTTTTTTCTCTGAAAAAATGTTCAATTTTTTCCGAGGCCAAAGTGGCCAGAAAACTTTAAAAAATGGATTTTCGTATAAAATTTTTTTTTAGAATGTTTTCTAAATCTTGAAGCAAACCAAAATAAGATAAAAATATAAAAATAACTTAAAAACTAATATTTTTTTTCTCTGAAGAATTTTTAAATTTTTTCCGAGGCCAAAGTGGCAAAAAAACATTAAAAAATCTACTTTTCGTATGAAATTTTTTTTTTTAGATTTTTTTATTTATTTTTTTAAAATCTTAAAGCAATCCAAAATAAGATAAAAATGTAAAATTGATTAAAAAAATTTTTTTCTCTGAAGAATTTTTCAATTTTTTCCGAGGCCAAAGTGACCAAAAAATATAAAAAAATCGATTTTCGTATGAATTTTTTTTTTAGATTTTTTTTTTAATTTTTTTCTAAATCTTAAAGCAAACCAAAATAATATAAAAATATAAAATTGACTTAAAAAAAATCAATTTTTTTTTTTTTTTTTCCATCAGAAAACGATAAAAAACCGCTATTTTGTGTTGGAACTAGCAATCGTTTTAATTAGAAATTTGGTATAATAAGAGATTTAGCATTGTTAAGTTTATTTTTCATGAGATTTTCAATAAGTATTTAAGAGAGAATTTTGGAAAACCTTTAAACTTTAACAACGATTTACTGGAAATATTGTGAGCAGGATTTGGCCACATTGGCTTCCGAAAAGCTCAATTAATATTTTTTCTACAATAAAACAATTGTTTTAAAAAAAATATATTTCAGTTTAAAATTTATTTGATATGACAATTAATTCAGTGAACACATTTCTATCAAAAAGTTTCATTCAAAAAAATTACACATAGCAAGTTTTGAATATACGCCCTTGATATATTAAACTCTAAAAAAACACACCCACATCTGACTTTGCGTTTCATTTTGGATTTTCAAATGTCTACACACAATATTTAAATTTTTTTACATACTAATAATTTTGTTTGTATTGTTATATTTACACTGTCATACTCGATTTTCAGCATTTCATGTTTTTTCTTTTTTTTTTTAATTTTTCGTTCTAAGCAATAACATTTTTTTCATCTGTCCGTCCTTCATATTTGTCTGTCCGTTATGTTTTGTTGTTGTTTAAAAAAAAAAAAAAGAAAATGAACAACTTTTCACATTGTATTTACGTACGCGAAAATGTCCTTTTTTTTTGTGAAACACTTTATTACACATACTTTGTTACATATTTTTCCGCTCTTTTATCGCTGTCGACTTCGCTGTCATCGTTATTTTTTTCTTGTCATTGTTTTTACTTTGTTTTTTTTACTGACTATAAAGAAATTTACTTGAAACTAAATTTTGTCATTGCTAAGTATTCAATTATGTTAAATTTGGTTTAAAAATACAAAGAAAAAAACTTTTCTATGTTTTTTTTTTTTAGAAAATTGTTTAAATTCTTTTGTTTGATAGAAAAACATATTGTCATGTATTGTTACCCAGAGGACATTTGTTCCGTTGAAATTTTAAATTAATGATGTGATAAAACGAAATGTTAAAGACTTAAAATAAATTTGTATAAATATTTTTATATAAAAATTTCTGTGAGATATTTGATGCTATTCATATTTTTATATCCTGTAGAGATTTATTAATTTCATGGCGAGTTTTTATATATTTTATTAAAAAAAAGTGGTATCTTAACTATGGCATTCCGTAACGCATCAAAATATCTTACTAGGCATTCCGTGACAAATCGTCACTTATTTTTTTTTTAGATTTTGTCATATCGGGTCATGTTTCTTTACTTAAAATTCGTTTACTTATTATATCTATAAAATTCGTACAAATTCCATCTTTTATAACTTCCAACCACAGAATGGGGTTATACTCACTGCACACAGAAAACAGATTCAGTTGTTGCAACTGAATTGTTTGCCAACTGAATTTTTGCGGTTGCACCAACTATCACAATATTCAGTTGCCTCTACTGCCAATTCAGTTGTCTCTACCGGTAAATATCTATCATAAGAACCGAATATTTTTATGTTAAAATTGACATTGGTTATAGTGATCGAATTTTAAAAAGCGTTATATATGTAGTTGTACCAATCAATATTTTTTTAAACTGTTTCTTTTGAAATAAAAATTTTTAATATATCTCTTAAGAAAACATGTCAATGAAAAAATCAAAAAAATATCTCAGACTTCTAGAATTTTTTTTATGGAAACATATCTCAGAATCCTAGGATTTTTTAATAGAAAATAAAGGAAAAGTCTCAAATTCTGAAATTTTTCCAATATAAAAAATCTCCGATTCGGAGAAAAAGTCTCAGGTTCTGAAAAATTTTTCCTATAGAAAAAGTCTCAGATTTTGAGTCATTTTTCCTATAGCAAATGTCTCCGATTTTGAGAATAGTTTTAGATGAAATTTTCTTAATTTCAATATTCTGGCATTTACAAACCTTAAATTTGTAACCATCTCTGGACACTTTTGACTCTAAGGATTTCTTGGAAACTGTTCCAAAGTTTTTTATAGTTGCCTCAAAATCGATTTTATTGTCGACTTCTGGGTAAAATATCATCTTTAGCATCTGCATTAAAGTTGCGTGTGCAAATACCTACAATAAGATTTATTTATTTAAATTGATTGCATTTCGGCAGTGATATCAACTTACCAGCAAAATTTGTAACATTTTTTACGAAATTTTACATGAATTTTATTTAAAAATTTAAAAAACGTCTGAACACAATAACATTTTTGTTTTAAATGATAACTATTTTAATTTTTTTTTGACGTAAGGCTTTTTGTAATTGAAATGAAATCCTAACGACCAATTATTAGTTAAGAATACCAATACAAATTTATAATTTAGTAAAATTTTTCAAAAATAAAAAATTATTGAAAATTTGGTTAAGTTAACGAACATTTTCAGTTGTGGATACTATTACCTAATGTTTTTGGAATTTATTAATTTAAACAAATGATTATTGGTCGAGAGGGAAAATAAAGACTAAAAGAAACAGTTGTACTTACTATTTTTTTTTTCAAAAACTTTATTAGTTTTTAGTTTGGGTATATTAACCAAATTATTAGTTGTTGATACATCCTTTCGGTCACGATTGCTAATTAATTATTACTGCCTTTATTTATTTGGTATGGTAATAAAAAATTTACAATAACAACTAAAAATGTATAAGATTTATCAAAATTCCGTTTTCATAATGGAATTCCAACTAAACATTTCTCTGTGTGTGTGTTATTTCATCTACAATGCATCGAAATACAGTTCTTGGACCTCATAGAGTTTATATCATCGGCGTATACAGAGGGGGGGGGGGCCCAACAACAACAACAACAAACAAATATTTTTTTATATGTATTGGAAAACACAAATCTCACGAAAAAAACAACAAAATTTTTTTTGTTGTTGTTGTTGGGCCCTGAAAAAACAGTCCTGCATACGCCATTGGTTTACATACAAGACAAATCACACAATTTCGGATACAATTTTTACACCAATTTTCCGCCTTTTATTCCAAACCAGATTTGAGCACGTCCACCTTAAAATATGGCTGGGCCCTTGGGCACACAAAAAATATCAAAAGTCGCATGACAAAAAAAAAAAATACTACTTTTTTTTGTTATGATTTTATTATTATGAGTAATTCGGTAAATTTTTCCGTTTCAGAATCTTAAACTTTTTTCTATAGGCAAAATGTGTAAGAAAATTACCTCTTTTTATACGAAAAATTTATCAAAATCTAATACTTTTCTATATAAAAAATGTTTCGGAATCTTAAACTTTTTTAATTCGAAAAATGTCTTAGAATCTGAGAGCAATTCTGAGCAACTTCAACATTAAAAAAAAACTTCTCAGAAATCACAGAATCGGAGACGTTTTCCAGAATCTGAAAAATGTCTCAGAGAGAATCGGAGACTTTTTATACCCTACACCACACTGTGGTACAAGGTATAATGAGTTTGTGCTGATGTTTGTAACTACACGAAATATTGGTCCTAGACCCACTTTTAAGTATACCGATCGACTTAGAATCACTTTTTGTGTCGATTTAGCGATGTCCGTCCGTCTGTCTGTCCATGTAAACGGTGTAAACACGATACAGGTCGCAATTTTTAACCAATTGACTTGAAATTTGAAACTTAAGCGTCTTTTGGGCTTTGAAAAAATCGGTCCATATTTTTACCTAGCCCCCATTCAAAGGTCCTCTTTAGTTTTGACTCAAATGACTCTTATAACCGCATTATAATAGGTATCCATTCGAAATTTGGCAGGTAGTCAAGTTTCATCTACACAAATCACTATTCCGAATTTTAAAGAAATCGGACCAGTTCTTCTTGTAGCCCCCATACAAACAACCTTCCCGATTTTCACATAGTCTATCAAATTTCATGAAAAAAGAAAATATTTAATTAAAATTCGTTTTATGTATGTTAAACACGTACTTTAATAAAATTATCAAATCTGATTATCATCTGACCATTTTTGGACTCAGGCCCCATGTGAAAGTTTCGCCTGATATTCAGTTAAAGCGGTTTATTGTCAACAAAAAGAAGCCTATTTCACTCAAATTTGATTTGTAAGTGTTTTTTAGACTTATTAAATAGTTGACAAAATATAGATTTAATAGGTCCATTTTTATGGTCGGTTTTGACCGACTATAACTTTCATACTTGTTCTATATGAAAAATGTCTCAGATTCTGCGAATTTTTCTATACTAAAAATATATCAGAATCTGCAGAATCTTCATTTTCTATACTAAAAATGTCTCAGAATTTGCGACTTTTTTATGCGCAAAATGTCTCAGAATCTGAGACTTTTCTATATCAGCTTTTTCATCAAACAGCACGAAAAAAAGGTTATTTTTTGACCTAGTGAAATCAATTTTTTTTCTTGTTATGTGTAAAGATACCCTATGGACCCATTTAGACATTCGTATTTACAATTCAATTAAATTCCAAAAACTCGCGATTTTATTCGCGATTTTCATTTTTTTAAATCACAAAAAATTTAAAAAGTGGTGTAGTTTGAAGAGCTATAACTTCTTAAGTGAATATCGGATTTTTATAATCAAAATTGAAATTTAAAGCTAGATTTAAAGAGGATTCTTTAAACATGAAAGTTAAAAAAAATTGTGTCATTAAAAATGCATTCTAAATGCAAATGCATTTTCGTCAACTTTTACCCCTTTTAATTTTTATACCCTCCTCTCTAGTGATAGAGGGTATATATAAGTTTGTCATTCCGTTTGTAACACATATATAGTATATATATTCGTGATCCTTGATCGATTTTAAGTCGATCTAGCGATGTCCGTCCGTCCGTCTGTCTGTACGTTGAAAACACGCTAACTTTTAAAAGACTTTACAGAGGCTCCTGAAGTTTGACGTATATGTTGACCATTTACCGGATCACGTTGGTATTACAATCCAGCGAAATCGGTCCAGTGGTTCAAAAGTTATGAGCAAAATAGTAAATTTCGGCAAGGGTATTTTGCGAATTTTCGAGATTAAAACCACGTTAACTTTCGAAAGACAATTCTGAGGATACTGAAGCTTAGCATATATATTTGCCGTTCCCCAAGTCTGTTTGGTTTTAAATTTCAGATAAATCGGTTTAGTGGTTCAAAAGTTATAAGCAAAGTCCTGAATTTCAGATGAAACAAGTTTTAAAAGCATGGTGAAATACAATTTTTTTTAAAACTTGTTGTTGTTTGTTTTCCTGCCGTGGCGTGCAGTTTAGTTTTTAGACATGCAAATATTTGTTATTGTTTTGTTATTGCTTTTGTAACTGTATGTAACGGTGTATAGTAAGTATTTTTGGAAATAAATGGGATTTTTATGATTGAATGTTGTTGTTTTTGGTTTTTAAAGAAGAGGTAGGTTAAAATAAAATAAAGAGGGAAATATGTGAATTAGTTTTTTTTGTATTACATATAGGTATAAAACAACAAAAATATTTTACAAAATAATTTTGTTACTCAAAGAAATTGTACACTAAAAAAAATAATTACACTCAAAAAAAAAGTTACACTCAAAAAAAAATGTACATATTATTTTTTTTTTTTAATGAAATGTCACACTCAAAAAAATGTTGACAGTCAAAAAAATTTTACACTCAAAATAATTTGATTGATTAAAAAAAAGTTTTACTAAAAATAATATATTTCTAATAAAAAATTTGTAATGCAATTTTTTTTATTTTTTTTAGAAAATTACTATCAGATAACATTGTGGAGGGTATTCATAGATTCGACCAAGTCGAATTTAATTTTTCTACTTGTTTTTAATTAACATATTAATAAAGTACAACATTTTTACAAACAAAGTCAGTTCTCATTTTCCTGGGATACAAAGGTCTTCTATTTTTAATATATTTTTTTAAAAATGTTGCTCATTTTTTCGCATACAAAAATTAAAAAAAGATAGATTTTTTTTGTTTTTTTTTTGGCTCTTCAACAATTCATTGAAAATAAATTTAGAAAACATTTACTTTCAAAATTTTGAAAAACAAAAAAAATCTATCTTTTTTTAATTTTTATATGAAAAAAAATGAGCAACATTTTTTAAAAAGTATATTATAAATACAAGACCTTTGTGTCCCATGAAAATGTTGACTGACTTTGTTTGTAAAACTGTTCTACTTTAATAATATGGTAACTAAAAAAAATCAAAAGGGGTATAAGTTGACGAAAATGCACCCCAAAAATGCATTTGCATTAAAGTACTGCACAATTCAACATTTTCTGTAAAAATGTCTTTTTCAAAAAATCCATGTCATGCCATGTCATGTTAATTCAAACAAGGTGTTGTGCCATGTTATGCTTACTCAAACACACTGTCTAAGCATGTCATTAAAACTTATCGAAGCTGTTGTACCCTGTTGAGTTCAGTATTATGTCTTCTAATGTTCTTTTGCATCATGTTTTTAATACTGTTTGGCCTACCTTACATTAAAATATAAATTCTTCATTGTTTTTTTAATAAAAATCCTAAATCAAATAAATAATTGATTAAAAATAAATTAAATTGAAAGCATTTGCTATAGGTGGATTTTTTTGCTAACGTGTATAAATTATCCCATACCATAGATGGGAATTTTTCATTACCATTGAAATTTAATTACCATTGGTTGATATCAATGGTAATGAAAAAATTTTCATTACCATTTAATGGTAATTAAATTTTTTTAATTGAAAAAATAATTACTAATGGTAATGAAATGCACCAATTGTTGAAAAACACCAATTATAATTGGTTTCAAAACCATTGGTTTGCACATTTTTGTTTTTTTGAAAAGTTAAAAATTTAAACATCAAAGTATGTTTTTACAAAAAAATATGAAAACGTTAAAGACAAAAAAACAAAACGCAAATAAAAATTTCAAATCTTGTGTTATACAAAGGCAATCAACGTGTGTTTGGTTTATAAAATGTGAAAACTAAAACACCATATAACAAAAAACAACAGATATTTCCAAATATTAACGATTTTGACAATATTGTGACGACTTTTACTAATGGTAATTATTTTTTTTAAGTGATGCCATACCAATGGTAATTATTTTTTTTTAATTTTCATTAGTAATTAAATTGATAAATAATTTAATTGGTACAATTGATACAACCAATGGGAATGAAAAAAATTTCATTACCATTGACATCAATTAAATGGTAATTAAATCATCAATTAATTGGTCCATTTAATTAATTAGTCCCATCTATGTCCCATACAAATTTGACATAAATTTGCCGTATATACATAGTTAAAAAACGTTAAATTTGTATGGGATAATTTATACACGTTAGCAAAAAAATCCAGCTTATGTTAATTGAAATAACGGCAATAAAACAATTCCCCTAGTTTTTTTTTTACAAAAACAAAGCATTAAAATACAATAAGAATATTTATTAATAGACAAAATATAAATGCTCCGTTATTTGATTACCGTTATCCTTCGCATAATTTCACTAAAATGTTAAAAAAAAAAAATGTAATGAAAAGAAGTGTGCAATAAAACTAAACGCTAGTTTATAATAATTATATTATATTTTATATGAAATAATTATATTATATTTTATATGAATAATTAAGATTTATGTTCTAAAGTCAATAAAAGACAATTTTTATTGTTTTATAACAAATTAATACAAAAAAAATTATATTAAATGTATAAATAATTTCTCTTTTCCACTTAAGAACTTATATTTAAATATTTTGTTCATTAAAGCTTCAAAAGAAGATCCTTGAAAGTAGTAAATATCATAATTAAATATTTTTTGCAGTTTAATTGCATATAATGAGCCATAAAAATGGTAAAAAAGCATCAATTGTGTCATATGCTGCACATGTCGCATGTGTCGCATGTGTTGACATGGTCAATTTCAATGTTCATGCATGCAATTACACTTTTAAGACTATGCATAGATTTGTTTTGAATTTATTCGACATGCCTTCACATGTTATTGTTAAACATGTATTAGCGACATGGCATGAATTGACACTTGCATCATGTGACACTATGTTGTATGTTATATAGTTCAACATTTGCAGGCCTTTAATTTGCATTTATAAGGCATTTTTTTAATGACCCTTTTGTAAATATTGATAAAAATAATGATAATTTTAAATTACGTTAGTACAAATATCATAATAAAGGAATTTTTAGCTTTAATCGCGACGGGGAAGGTGTCACTTAATGACCCGCCAAACTTCACCCAATTAAAAAAAATGAACGGATTGTTTTTTTTTTTTGGAGGGCATAAGAGAATGAAATACTGTCACTTGATTTTTTTATTAATTTTTTTTACACAAAAAAACCCTGTCAAATTACTAGGAAAAGTCTCGTAATCCCATTTAATATTATACAGTTTTTCTTGTTTTTTAACAAACAAATTTGGATCGAAATTTAATTTTTTTTGTAACTTTACAATTTTTTTTATGTAATTTTACAAATTTTCAAGATAATTTTACAAAAAAAAAATCTAGTAAATTCACAAGAATTCCTTGTAATTTTCCCTGCGCAAAAAAAATGTAAATTTTTAATTTACAAAAGCTTGTAAAATTACAAAATTATTGGTAATAAGTTTGTAAAATTACTAGGAATTCTCGTAAAATACGAGGTAGCAAAAACTCTAGTAAAGTTACGAAACCTCCTTATAAATTTTATCGTGTCAAAAAATTTGTAAATTTACAATTTAATTGGTAAAAACCTTGTAAAATTAGAAAATTGTGGGTAAAAAGCTTGTAAAATTATTAGGAATTTTTGTCAAATAGGAGGTAGCGAAAAAAACTACAAATTTTTCTTGTAATTTTACAAGGGCTTTTTTTGAGTGTAGTGGAAAACTCCTAATGTTTTTCAAAATTGTTTTCTATATGATCGCTGGATTACTATTATTACTATTTTTTTCTTTTATTTTTTTTAACAATTTTATTGAAGTTTTACAATCTTTATATAAGCTTCTGCTGCTCCAATGATGAGTCCTAGCAACTAATTTTCAAAAATGTTTTCCAAATAAACTTACACTCAAAAATTCGCTCTAACTTTTCTTTCAAAAAATCTAAACAAATTTTTATAATCATAATCTACGATCTTAAAGGTCCTTTACATTGTTATACTTTGTGTGTTGAAATGCATTATTTAAACGAAAACACATTAAAAATTGTATAATTACAATGTATTATCCGTTGCCATTTTTATTAAAAATTTTTGCAAAAAACACAAAAATATAAATTTTCTTTTCTTAATTTATTTTATTTTGTTTTAATTTTAAATAAACACAATAAAATTGAAAAGTCGAAAGCAAAATATTATTTTTTGAAAAATTTCAAACAATTTTCTGATACATTATACTTTTCAAAAAAGTAAATTATACAAAATTCATTATCCAAAGTGTAAAACCTGCTTTACTGGGCAAAACAATTGTAGAATCTATAGAAATTTTTCTACAAAAAAACAAAAAAAAAAAATCGAAGAGTACGAACATTTTTAAAAATTTGATTTTAATTTTAAAATTTAAAAATTGTTTTTAAATTTTAAAAAACACAATTTATTAAAAAAAAATTATTTTGCTTATTTTTAAAGAAATTGTAAAAAAAGTTTTTGAAGAAGTTATTTGTGTAAAGGAACAAGCTTCAAATTTGGTATCTTTTGAACGGGTGAGCAAAAAATCTGAAAATTAACTAGGAATGAGTTTTCAACGGGTACTAATAGCTGTAAAAATATTTCCAGAAAAATTCTGGAATTCTTGCAGTAAAAAAAATGGTTTATATAATAGGCTGTATCGGGGGGGGTGAAATAAAGCCATAGGCAATAAGGCCATGTGGCCTTAATCGAAATGAGTTGAGAAATAAGGCCATATGGCGTTATTACCAACCACTGTTGGAAATAAAGCCATATATGGCTTTGTAACTCATTTGAATATTTTTTAAAAATGTTCATCATTATTTTGCGGAGAGTGTAGAAATATATTTCCAGGTAAATCCTGCTACCCAAAAATAAATATTAAGCGAAGCCGCTAAATTAATTTACGGAGTTTGAAATAGCGTAAGGACATAGCGCCCAAGGTCTTATCACCCAAAACCGTAAATGTCATATCGCCCAAGCTGCGACATATAGCCCAAAATGATAGGTCTAAAAATATAATTTCTTCCAAAACCAAATTGTCAAAAAATCTAAAATATTTTTTAAAGGTTGTTTGACAAAAAAAGTTTTTCTGCGTAGCCGGCCTTTGGCCGAGCTTAGGGATTACAGGCGTACGGACATAGCGCCCAAGTGCATATCGCCCAATTTAATAAAGTCATTCCACCCAAAAAAATGTGTGTTAGTTGTTGTTGCAAAATTTTTTGGACGATATGGCCATTATCTTTGGGTATTTTAACAATTTTCTTTAAATTTATTTAAATTATCAAAAATGTCATATTACCCAAATATCAAAATGTTGAATTTATAAAATGTCATAGCACCCAAAAAAAATAATCATAAAAATCACCAATATTGTTTTTTTTTAACACAATATTTTAAAGTTTTTATGCGTAGCCGGCCTTCGGCCGGGCTTAGGGATTACAAAATCCATGCATTAAACCCACACTCTCCGCAAAGTAAAGTTTTCTAGGGTAGCAGGCCTTTACGCCTTTGTCTCAAAAAGGCCTGATAACCAAAATAGCTTTGGTTTGCAGAGAGGGTGGGTTTAATGGATGGAGTATGTAATCCCTAAGAACGGCCGAAGGCCGGCTACGAGAAAAACCTTTATTACAAAAAAACAAATCATAGAAGTCGTAATTTCGACATTTCGCCCAAAAAAAATATTTTGGATTTTTTGACAATTTTGTTTTGGGAGAAATAACATTTTTAGACCAATCATTTTGGGCTATATGTCGCAGCTTGGGCAATATGACATTTACGGTTTTGGGCGATAAGACCTTGGGCGCTATGTCCGTACGCCGGGATTACATACTCAATGCATTAAACCCACCCTCTCTGCAAACCAAAGCTATTTTTGTTATCAGGTCTTTTTGAGGCATAACAAATTTGATAGCGCTAAGGCCTGCTACCCTAGAAAACTTTACTTTGCGGAAAGGGTGGGTTTAATGCATGGATTTTGTAATCCCTAAGCCCGGCCAAAGGCCGGCTACACAGAAAAACTTTTTTTGTCAAACAATCTTTAAATTGATGTTGGTGTGTCGGCGTTCGTATTGGAAGAGAAGTATAATATTAATTATTGGCAGTATGACCACATGAAAAAGGAATGTGGAGTACTGGAAGCTGATATGCATTTAATGGATAATAAAATTATATCATTGCCCAATGCTGGTTTTAGCATTCATTGTGGTGAAAAATGTTTTGATCGCAAAAGTTACAAAGCTAATCAAAATATTAATGAAGTTGGTAAACATGATGTGGTTGTAGAAGTCCTTCAAAATTCTCTTGAATTGTCTGGAAATAAATTTACGTGTAAATCCGTTATTGAAAGAAACGAGCAAGAGGGGGATGTATGTGTGTGCCGTGTCGTTTCGAAGTCTTTTGAATTCGATGAATATGAACAAGTAGCTGGTGGTTGGTTAGTACTTGATGATGGAAAATCTAAAATTGTCGATGATAAAAATGGAAATGACAAAAAGGAACACGAGCGTGTGGACGATCTCATTGAGTTGAATTCATGTAATGAAGATTATAATATACAACTCGTAAATGTGGTTATGGCTTCAAGAAATATAATTCTTTATAGAAAAATCGACGACGATATTTATTTTAATAATCTGGTAAAATATAATGTAAAAAGAGAGGGAGACGTTAAACCAATTCGATATGAAGGAATTCATACAGATTTTATGCATAGTAAAATGTATGCGTCGTTGAAATTTGAGAGAACTGTATATTATTTATTAGGAAACATAAAAGATGGAAAGAAAGCTTAAGAGGATTAAATTTGATTGCGAAATCAAGAAGTTATCTAAATTTACAATTGGTGTTTTATTTGTTGCAATTAGAAAATTGTGAAGATTATCTAATTGAGAGGGGGTGTTGTTTTATATATACTTATGTTCTACTGTAAAACACTTTGTAATTTATAGAAAACTTTGTTCATGTTTTTAGTTTGGTTTGTCTTTAAAATAATTGTATTGAAACTTCAGTTTTGTGAAAATATCTTGAGACGTATTGACGTTCCTGGTTAAATAAACTTCTTTCTTGGTTCTTTTTATAAATCTCGTGGTCTTTCAATTTATCGCGCATACTTAAATTATAAAAAAAACCTTGCCAATAAAAAATTGGTGCCTCTAGACCCCTCTAAGTTCCGAGGTTCCTGGTGGTTTTTTAATTTAAAGATAGTCTGCGTGGACGGCCTTCGGCCGCGCTAAGGCATTACAAACTCCATAAATTAATTTAGCGGCTTCGCTAAATAATTTTTTTTTTTGGGTAGCAGGATTTACGGGGAAATATATTTCCACATTTTCAACTGATATGGCTTTATTTCCACTTTGGTTGCAAAATCAATATGACTTTATTGCTCAATCGTAATAAAGCCATATGGCCTTATTTCCCATTGAATTGAGAAACAAGGCCATATTGCCTTTGGCTTTATTTCACCCCCCCACCCCCCACCGGCTGTATCTTTTTGGGCTAATGGTAAGCTTAACATACATATACTTGCACTAGACGTTTTTTCCTTAATTTGAGTAGAGTCACCAGAAGAGAGTCCATAAAAAAGAAAAATATTTATTTAAATAAAAAAAATATTTTTTATACTTTAACATGAAATTTTTTTTGTTAACTTGTTACCAAATTAGGTGAGAACGCAAAAAAAAAACATTTTTTTAACCGTCCAAATGTTTACATTGCGGACTTTCCTTGTAAGGTGACAAGAAAACCTAATGATGGAATCGAGATAAAGTAATCGAATTAAGGAGGTCAAAATTTGTAAAGGTTAGTATTGTTCATGGAGTTCATAACGTTCTGCGTGTAGCAATACGAATGCTGTTTTGAAAATCCTGTGAATCCCTTGAAAAAGTCCTTAATAAAAATCCCAAAGTAATAAATTTACCTCTATTAAGGGAAGTTTTATTAAGTTTTTGCTGAATAAAGAGCAATAAAAATTTATAAATTTGTGTTTAAGAGTAAAATATCCTTTATCTCTTATACTTGAAAAAATGTCATTGGAATGATGTAGTGCGCATGATAGTTTGTTTTTGAGAATGGGATATATACGCGAATGAGTACGTGCTAGAAACAAATAACGAATAGTATTTATTTAGTATAGGAATTTTTTTGCAAAGCCGAAAAAACAAACAATATGTTATGAGTGAGGATTCAAAACCATAATAAAAACTTAAATATGAATGAAATTAAATTAATTTTAATGTAATGATTGTTAAGATTTAAGAGTAATAATTTTAATATAAGAAAAAATATTGAATATCAAAAAAAAAAAAATTGTCCAAGGTATTTTTAGTTCGTTCTATGTTGAAAAAAATTGTATTTCAGATTTAGCTAGTGGTATTAATAGAGATTGTAGGTGATTCTACATATTAAAACATAAAATAAGTAGTATTTAGAAATTTTTTACCTTAAAAATTTCACTAGTTTTAGTAAATTTTAATCCACCACATTTTGCATTTGTTTTGTATGTAAAATGTCGGGCTCAATCCGAAAATGAAATCCGAAATTTCAATAGCTTACCAGTTTTCGAGATATTAAAAACTTTTTAAATTTTCAACTTTTAAAAAAAGTATATAAAAATGTCTCTGTACCGAATTGGTGGATTTTTTTATTTTTTTCATTTTAAAGTAAATATAACACTACTCTACAAAAATCAACTTTTTTTTGTACAGACTTTTAAAGTAAATTTTCTAAAGTATTTTGGCCTCCTCAACACGAATCTGTCATCAGAAAAGCTGTATCAAATCGCCTTCTCGAGATATAGGCATTTTTATTTGTTGTGGACCAAGCCCTCAAAACAGACAAATTTTTAAATATTGGAAAAGTGAATGTTAAAGTTATTCCTATTTTTTTTATTCGAATTTAAAATAAAATTTTAAAATTTCAAGAAATCCGGACTCGATACGATCAAGGAATCCATCAGGACATTATAAGGCAGCTCAAAATGTCCATTTTTAGTTATGTCCTTAAAAGTATCCGAATTTTGCAAGAAACTTCCTGTTCAGAGCAGATATGTAAATAGGACACTCCAATAAAGAGAACCTGAGCGATATTATAAAATTTTAAATTTTTAGTGAATTTAATGAACTATCATCTTAAAATTAAAAAAAAATAAAACTAGAATGTTTAAAAAAGAAAAATAATTTTTTATAAGAAATTTTAAAAATTCAGAACCAGTTCTGAAACATCATAATTATTAAGGTACAGTAGAACAAAATAAAAAATAAAGCGATTTCATGTAAAAATTGCTCAATTTTAGAAAATTTTTCCAGAAACTGAAAATAGCAGTTCTCTGAAAATTTAATAGTTTATAGAAAGTTTTATGGTCTTTCGTTTATTTATTTTTTTGTCATAAAAAATTATAATAGCATGTTTTTTGCTAAGTTCATTATTATTAGATTTAGTTTGGAAAATTCAGACTGGCGTGTTTTGAAAAAAAAAAAAAAAATTTTCATCTTAACCATTCACAACTCTTTAAAATATATATGTTTTGGAAACTTCAGAAGTGTCGAGTTACAGTTAAACATTAATCGATTTCAAGACAAAATTGCTCAATTTTAACATATTTTACGATATGTAGAGGCATTTTATTTATATTTGTTTTTATGAAATTTTATTTAATATTAAAAAAAAAAAATAATAATAATAATATCGTGTTATGCTACATCGATTTTAATCAGTGTTGGCTACCGTTACCCCTTCAATACCGTTACCGATTAAAAACCCTTTAATATTGACTACCGTTACCAATTCCGAAATAAAAAACTTTTAATACCTTTACCGATAAAAAACCATTACCTTTATTCGGATTTTTACCGGTATTATAACGGTTTTGTTTCGGTTGTCTAAATATTACTTATTTTAAATTTTTTTGCAGATAAAAAACATATAGAGTTTGATTTACTATTAACTGAATAAATTTGACAAAAAAAAGTTTTTCTGATGATTATAATAATAACTAAATTATATGAAACTAATTAAAAACAAACCAAGATGTCTTAAAATTTTTAGAAAAATTTAATTTTTCTTTTACACTTTTCTCAATTTAAAACCATATATAGCAAATCGTATTGTTATTTGAGCAAAAACAATGAGGAAATCGGTCCAACCAATTATCACATTAACTAAATTTAGACAAAGAATTTGTCGAAATCGGCACAACCAAAGATCTCATTCCCAATTTACATAAAAAGTTCCGAAGAGAAAAGTGAGTGCCATGTAATGTAAACATTCTTATTATGAATTGTGCCAAATCGTTAGTGTTGCTGGCAGTGTCATCCACGCTGGTAAGCGTGGATAGCTGGTTGTCTGGAGTTAAATACATACATTATGAGTCCAAGTCGTACACCCAGAAAAAAAGTGTGTCGAAAAATCAGTAAAATAACATCTTTCAGTTTGAATTAGAAAACTTTGACCAGATTTTTTGCTAAAATGGATACCTTAACGTTAACTAAATTTTCCATTATGTTTAAAAATAACAGAAATTTGTTGGTATTTTTACTGACTTTGTTTGCTGATTTAAAAAAAAAATTTTTGTTCAAATTTTGGAAGATTATTTTGTTATGTTACAAATATTTTTTGTTGGCTTTGTTTTTAATTTTTGTCTAATTTAAACAATTAAAACTAAAAATTGTTCAAATGTAAAAAATTAACTAATTTTTTTGATACTTTTACAGAAATATTTTATTTTTTGCCCCGCACAACGGCTTCCCCCTTCTTCACCTCCCTTCCGAAAATGTCTGTTTTTTTTTTGTTAAACGTTGGTGTATATAAAGGATTCGGCACAGCCGAAATAAACTGTCTTACTAGTTCTTTATCGCTTCCTTTGAAACAGTTTTTTAAAAATAAAAAACTTTTCTACTTAAATAAAATACAATTTCTATGCATCAGCTGTTTATCTAAAATCAGCAGATTTTCTGCTTAAATAAGCATATTTATCTGCCGTCTTACCAGATTTTTCTACAGACTCTACCCAGTTAATCCAGACAGAAATTTAGCAAACCGCGTCAGCTAAAATCAGCAGATTTCTCAAATGGCTCAAAACTCAGATTTTACGCATGGCTTAAAATCAGTGTTGCCAGAACTTTAAAATCAAAAACGGCTAAATCCTTAAAAAAAACGGCTAAAAAATGGCTAAAAAAAAGGCTAAAATATATATTTTACTTTTTAAGAAAACTAATGTAAGTTCATATTTTGTACCGTTTTTGATACATATATTAAAATAAGGAGAACTTTTGTTACTGTTTTGACATATTTTAATGAAGAGAGTTCAAAACACCTTTTTAATGATTTAAATATTTTATATTAATTTTTTTTTTATAAAAATATGTATAAAAGTTTTGACTACAAAAAATTTATTTAAGTAAAAAATCTTTTTTAGCTACTTTGGATTTAAAAAAAATCAACACGTAAATTCAAGTTGAGTTTTGAACGTTAGCGTATTTTGAAATGGGCATCGCTAAATTTTCTAAAATTTAGTATAATATTTATGGTATGAATATGACAAAAATATACCTGATTTTATTCCAGACTAGTTTTAATAAAAATTTAAATATATGAAAAACAATTACCTACTAACAAAACAAGCCAACATTTAAAATCCTTCTGATGATAACACATAACTAAAGTGTTTGAAACCGGTATGGGAATACCAGAAATGTCTATAATTTTTTGAAATTAAATTTTCTCCTACAACTTAAACCTTTATAACAAATTGTATTAGAGTCTGTGATCGATCTGTATAAACTTAAAAACCAATAAATTCTCTTTTTTAGTATAAAAAACACACTGAAAATTACTTTTTAACCGAAAACTCAAAAATGGCTAAAAAACTGCTAAAATAGTTTCGAAAATGGCTAAAAAAACGGCTAAGAGCTAAATGCCTTTTTCTCCGGCTAAACGAGTTCAAAAGGAGCTAAATCTAGCCGGAAAATGACTAAATTGGCAACACTGCTTAAAATACAGATTTTTCTGCTGGTTGAGACATTTCATAAGCACGTAAAAAATCAAAAATTTATTTGTTGAATTACAATATTGCGTGAAATTTTAATTAAACTTTAAGTTAATTAATACTACTATGTAATTATGTGTTAAAAATGCACTAAATTTAATTTTTTTTTAGATTTTTTACGTGTTTTTAACAAATGTGTGACTTTTTTACATTTTGGGTAAATTTTATTCATAATACCGGTACGTAACGGTATCGTTGTTTCGGTAACGGTTTGTCGTTACCGAAATAATCGAAAATACCGTTACCGATATAATAAATATGTAATACCAATACCGTTACCAATACCGTTATTCGTTGTGGTAGCCAACCCTGATTTTAAGGTTTAATTTGGAAAATTTGGATACTTTGGAGTTCAAAGATTTTTTTTTGAAAACTAAAAATAGCACAGTACAAAAGCCCAATTAGGGAATCACCAAACCAAGACAGTTTGAAAGCAATTATGTGAAGTAGTAAAAAGGTTTTCTGTGTAAAGTCTTAATTTTTTTTATAGCTCACTGAATTTTTCATATTTTTTTCGAAGGAGTTGGAAAAAAGTGTAAAAAATAATGCTAATGTTCTTTGGAGCTTTTAATAGTGTTTGAATGTCTGCAATTGAATTCTATGAGGAATTTTTTTCTGGAGTACGTTATACCTCTATCGCCCGTTTTTATGTGTTATTTAAGTAATTTTTTTAAGAAAAGGCTCAAGGCCTACCAAAAATAAGACATGCGTTTAAAGGGTTAAGATGTTCTACGATTATTTTCGGCACATTTTACTAGGGGTTACTGAAGAAAGAAAGTTTGACCGATTTTTTTCCAAAAACAAATAATGCCAATCGATAGCCCATACAAAAACAAAAAAAAACTCTAACAAGGGAAGTATCTCAACCCTTTTGAACCGATTTGCATGAAACGTAAAATATGTATAAAAGAGACAATTGTAAGGTTGGGGTGTCTCGGCTTATCGGCCATATCGGGGATTTAGGAGTTCAACACAAATTTCGCCAAAAAATGGCGAAAAAATATTTTTTTTGGATTTTTCAGCCATTTCTTTCTAAGCTTCCCTAAATACTTTTTTCATGAAAATGTGTAAATTTTGGGGGGTATTTATGTGAAGACATAGACCTACGATGTCCATATGAATACGAAATAATCTTTGTTAAATTTAAGTCGACACGTATTTTGGCCCTAGAGGATATTGCTGTTAGTTCGGGAGTTATCGATATTTTCCCGGAGGTCCACATTGTTTCATAAGGGGAAAACGAAATTTTGAAACACTGATATGGCCGATAAGCCGATACACCCCAATCTTAAAATCGTCTCTTTTATATATATTTTAAGTTTCAGGCAAATCGGTTCATAAGGGTTGAGATACTTCCCTTGTAAGTTTTTTTTTCATCCATATAGGGTAATATGGATGAAAAGTACTACAACATTTCATTTTTGTAGTACTTTCGAAATTTAAAGCTCTTAATATATATTTTTTAAATTTTTTTTTCTAACTAAAAAAAATATATTTTTTGCATACAAAATACGCAAAAACATTGTGATTGTCAGTCAATTCTTTTAAAAAAATTTAAAAACATTTAACAAATATTTATCTACATACATATATATATTAAGTTATAATATAAAAAAATTATTGGGATAGGTTTTAAGTATTTTCATGTACTTTTTAATGCTAATCGTGGCAATGAAATGCCCTACTAATACCTAAGGATATTTTTACAATGAGAATCAAAATCATAAGCGGTGTCAAAATGAGTTATATGTGAATGTTTTATTACTATTTATTTCCTCAAAAAAAAAAAAAAGAAAACAATGAGCACACAAAAATTATATTACAAAAGGGATATTTACTCAATAGCCTAGATTAACAAAAAAAGGGAGAGAGTATATGAGAGAAACTTTTAAGAAAAAAAGTAATTTTTTAAGGATATTTTTTAAATTTAAATGTGTACCAGTTATGAACTCTGGGAAATTTCAATTAAATGGTATTTTTCTTTTGGTAACCCACTTGGGATTTTTTTGTGCTCTCTCTCTCTCTCTTTCATTGAATTTATTATGTTTGAGTTCGTGTTTATGAATTAGATTTAAGGGATATTTTTTTTGTGCTTTGGGAAATTTTAAATCTTATTTCATATTATTTAGTTAAATTTAAGTAGACAATTTTTCCTTTTTCCCTTGTATGGTGAGTGTAAATGAATTTTATGCTCTCGACTTTTCGTGCTCTTATTATTGGCCTGTTTAATATATTTAAAAAAGGATATTTTTTTGTTGCTTATAGAAATTTTATATTTATATTTTGGAATATTAAGTCGTATTAAAGTACTCTTTTCGTACTTTTTTTTTCAGTGAGAGTAAAAATAAGGATATTTTTATTTTACTTTCGTTGTAGTAAATACGAATAATAAAAAAAAAAATACTTTCTTAATTTTGGAGCTCGTGTTTTGTTATAGATGTGCGACGATAAAATTTCGCACTTAGCAATGCTCAGTTTAATATTCGTATCTGAACGTAGCGTTACGTCGTTAGGCAGGGATACGCAATTTTTTTTAGATAAACTAGAAAAAAAAAAACAACGGTGTGTTATAAAATTTAAAAAAAAAATTAAAAATAGTAAAAAAGAAAAAAAAAAAAGTGTTTAGAAAAAATATTAAAAAAATTGAAATAAGTCTTTAAAACAATTCAAAAAATATTAAAAAAAAAAAAATAATATCTAAGAAAACCTAACGTAAATTTTAAATGAATTAAAAAAGAGAAATTACAAAATCTTCTTTTGTTAGTGTTTGAAAAAAACGAATGTGTCAACAAGCATATATTAAATTAATTATATTATTAAATTAAACCCCGGTATTTTTCTTTGAAATTTTATATGTTTATTAAATTTTTTTTTGTCGCTTTGGCTCATACCATCTCTTGGTTAACATTTTAATATTGTTTTGTCATAAACGTAATCTAAAAATTCCATACACGTTGTATGGTTACGCATTGCACGCGTTACTGTCTCATCATCATTAACAGCGTTCTGTAACATGGTCGTTATCATGGTAATACTAAAGCTTAAAAACGGTCGTCGTCCTTAACAAAGACAAATATACAAAAAAATATATATTTTACCATAACCTTTTAAACAAATATCAGACACCCCCCATCATCATTCCAACCAACAGAATATCAATTTCGTTTAATAACAAAATGCGTAAACAACTGAGCATCTGCTAAAGTCTTTTAAAATTCATAAGGTTTAAGACTTTTAAATAATCATAAAATCAGCAAAAAATTATTGATTGTATTAGAAAAAAAAAAAAAATGGAAAATATAATTTAATTAAATTGTTTAACAAAAAAAGTCTATCAAAGAAAATATGTCAGTAGTACAAGTACTAAGCAACAATCAGTATTCAAACAAAAAAATCATAACAGCAAAAATAATAAATTAAAATAACAGTGAGTGATGCATAAATAATTAAAATGTCAACACAGCAAAGTTGATTTTAAGTTTTTGTTATAAATAAGAAGAATTGAAAAATAATAAATCATATAAAAAAAAATTTTAAATATGTTAATCATATCAAAATAGAAACATATCCTTAAAAAATATCAATTTTCTGGCTTAATAAAATTATCAAAAAAAAAAAAAAGTTTTAACAAAAAATATTTTTTTGTAAAAAAATAAATATTCAAAATTAAAATTTAATTAAAAAAAAGTGTAGTGAAGTGTTTTAATATTTAATATATTTATAAAACAAGTAAACCTTTTGTTTTATGTATAAATAAAATTATAATAATCATAATAACAACGAACATGTGTTTTATTAACCGTTTGTAGTAAAACAGTAAAACGTCATTGGAAAAAATATCATTTATTATACAACTTCCGTTTTTGATTATAAAAAGTAAGTTTTAAAAATTAATTATTAATGAGATTTTTTTTTCAAATACAATAAATATATTAATACACAAACTATGTATCAAGTACGTACATTAGAGTGTCCCTTATTTTGAAAATGTTGGAAATATTGAGACGGTAACCTCTCATTTTTTTCCATTTGACTTAAAAATAACTCAGGAAAAATTTTAAGCCCCTACAACTACGACTTCCTTACGCGAGGGGGCCTAAAAGAGAGGGGCCGTAAAAATCATTTTTCCATATAAACCAACAAAAAATTTTTTTTGATTCTTAATTTTTTTGTTATTAATTATTATATTACTTGGTCAACTACTTATTCACGACAAAAAATTTGATTTTTACGGGATAAGGCCTAAAAATTTTTGAGCCGTTGGGGTCCTGCAGTAAAAAATTTTTAAAAAATATTTATTTTTAATTTTGCTGTTATGTTGCTTTTAATGATATAAATTCAAAAAAAATATTATTCAAATCTGTGACATCTTTATCTTTTTCGAAAAAAAAAATTTTTGAGCCGTTGGGTTCCTACGGTTTTTGGTTTGTATGGAAAAATAATATTTTAGGCCCCGCTCTTTCAGGCCCCGTCGCGTAAGGAAGGCGTGGTCGTAGGGGCGTAACATTTGTCCTTAGTTATTTTGAGTCAAAAGGAAAAAAAATGAGCGGGTACCGTATCAACATTTCCAACATTTCCAAAATAAGGGACACTCTAACGTACATATGAGGCATTCCACACCAAATGTCCAGCGAATAAAACACGTGTACCGTAAACTTCTGAATAGCTTTTATGGATAGCCCTATATGGAACTTACAAGGGAAGTATCTCAACCCTTATGAACCGATTTGCATGAAACTTGAAATATATATAAAAGAGGCAATTCTAAGGCTGGGGTGTCTGGGCTTATCGGCCATATCGGGGATTTAGGGGTTCAAAACATGGGTCAAAAAATGGCGAAAAAAACGTTTTTTTGGATTTTTCAGCCATTTCTTTCTAAGAAACTATATGATGTTTACATATGAGAAGAAAGGTTTTTAGCGCCTATCTAATGGTGGCATAGCCTTGTAAAAATTCGTCTTCGTTAAATTTTTTTTCATGAAAATTTGTAAATTTTGGGGGTATTTATATGAAGACATTGAGCTTCGATATCCATATGAATACGAAATAATCTTTATTAAATTTAAGTTGACACGTGTTTTTGCTCGAGACGATATTCCTGTTAGTTCGGGAGTTATCGAAATTTTCCCGAAGGTCCACATTGTTTCATAAGGGGACAACGAAATTTTTAAACACTGATATGGCCGATAAGCCGAGACATCCCAACCTAAAAATCGTCTCTTTTATACATATTTTAAGTTTCAGGCAAATCCGTTCATAAGGGTTGAGATACTTCCCTTGTTAGAAAATTGCGTTTTTGGTTTGTCAATTTTTCAAAAACTGGGGTTTAAAAAAAAAAAAAAAAAAAAAAAAAACAATCTTAAAAATTTACATTCTTACATAGTTTTGTATGGGCTATCGATTAATTTTTTTTTTTTTTTTAAATTTTCAGAACCCGTTCTGAAATTTTCAATTTTTTAAAAAAGTCAATTTATCAAAAACCCGGCCGCTTTTTTTTCTTTTTTTTTAAATTTTTTTTTAAAGTTTAGAGGGGTTATTCATAATACTTAAAGCATATTTAAAGTAGGTTTATTTGAAAAATATTCATGCAATATCAGTCAAATAAACCTACATTAGATTTAATTTACTCATTATTAATAACCCAGTAGATGTTTGTCCATCCACACAAAAAAATTCAGAAAAACATTTTTTTTTTTGAGAAAATCGCATTTGAATTTAAAATTTCATAACAATTTTGTAATTTGCTTGTATTTTCTTGTATTAACGTTGCGAACGAGTAATATTCATGCAATTAATAATAAATTTTTTAAAAAAATTAAAAAAAAAGTGGCCGGATTTTTGATAAATTGATTTTTTTAAAAAATGAAAAATTTCAGAACGGGTTCTGAAAATTTTCCAAAGAAAAAAATTTTATTCGATAGCCCATACAAAACTATATAAGAATGTTAATTTTTGAGATTGTGGTGCATTCCGTTTTAATGTGAAAAATATTTAATCAAGGCCACAAATTTGACCATTTTTCCAATATTTGACCACGCCTTCTAAGCTCAGTTTTTGAAAATTAGAAAAACCAAAAACTCAATTTTCTTAATTCCATATAGAGCTATCCAAACAACATATTCAGACATTTACGGGACACATGTTTTTCTGTAGCGGGACATTTGGTGTGGAATGCCTCATATGTAGCTAGGAATTTAGGGGGCATGGGTGGTCCGAGACAGATTTTAGCTAAAAGTGCGAATAATATATTTTTTTTTTTTGAATATGTATTTGGGATGTCTACACTCAAAAAACCTTTTAAAACTACAAGAAAAATGTTTACCTTTTTTTTTGCGACCTTCTATTTGACAAAAATTCTTAGTAATTTTACAAGCTTTTTACCAATAATTTTGAAATTTTACAAGGTTTTTACCAATAAAATTGGAAATTTACAAAGTTTTTGACACGATAAAATTTACAAGTAGGTTTACTAGATTTTTTGCTACCTCCTATTTTACAAGAATTCCTAGTAATTTTACAAGCTTTTTACCACTAATTTTGTAATTTTACAAACTTTTTACCAATAAAATTGTAAATTTACAGTTTTTTTGGCGCAATAAAAATTACAAGGCATTCTGGTGAATTTAATAGATTATTTTTGGAAAATTATCTTGGAAATTGGTAAAACTACAAAAAAAAATGTAAAATTACAACAAACAAATAAAAAAGTTAAATTCGGCCTGGCCGAATGCCGATTTTCAAAAAGATTATTGTAAAAAACTTTATTCAAAAGGAAATTACTTTTGAAAAAAAAAAATAAAAAATTTCCGCGAAAAAAAATTTTGGTAAAAAAAAAAATCTGCAATTTTTTTCTTTTTTTGTCAAAAAATATGTTCAAACTTGTTTAAATACCATTTGGTGTTCAATTATGTTCACATATGTCAACCAGAAGCCAAATTAAAGCATTTTGTATTTTAAGGTTATGTTGAATTTACTGAAATTTTTGAGGTATGCTTACATTTTCGTTCATAACTTTTGAACCGCTGAACCGATATCGCTCAAATGCAATACCAAACTTCTCGGGAGAACTTTCAATAAATATGTTAAGTTTCAGTCATCTGTGTGCAATATTTTGTCCGTGATAGCATTTTCCACAGACAGACAGACAGAAGGACAGACGAACAGACGGAGATCGCTAGAATGTCTTAAAATCGATCGGGCATCATGAATATATATAATTTATGGGGTCCCAGACCGATATTTCGATGAGTTACGAACGGAATGACAAACTTATATATACCCTCTATCACTAAGTGGAGGGTATAAAAATGTCGCACAGTGGGGAAAATGGACTTTTTTTGTCCGATTTTGCCTACAGGTCGCATTTCTTAACCGATTTGAGTTTTTCTTTTTTTAAAATTTAGTTAATAAAATTTCTCATCGGTCTGTCATGGTGGATTTCTAAAAATCGTTTTTTGTTTTATTTGAATATTTTTTTAAAGTTCAGAAAATATTATTTTTTTTAGAATTTTGGTTCTAAAAAATGTGATAGGCAGGGGACGAATAAGCTGTATATGCAAAATTAAAGGTATTTAAACCCCTTATAAACGACATTAATAGCATTTGTTAATTTTTTGTTTTTTATTAATATATGAAAACTTAAAAATTTTCACTTTTAAGTACCTATCTCATTTTAAATATATACCAATTCCAATGAAATTTTTTTTAGATTAAAGCTTATCGTTTCCTTTACCATTATTGGTAAATAAAGTATTTTTAGCTCTTTTTTTCGAATTTACAATGTAACAGTTTTTATTTTTTTTTTATAACAGACTAAAAAATTATCTTAAAATTCCAAAAATCGTAAGTAGAGAATGCATCCCGGGATTTCCCGTCCCGGGATTCCCGGGAAATTCGTCATTTTTCATTTCCCGCATTCCCGGGAAATTTGTGCGGGATTCCCGGGAATTTTAAAAAATGTACATAAGCAAGTTAACTGCTGTATTAAGGTAAATAAATGTTTAAATATAAGTGCTCGGATTTTCGCTCACTACAAAATTTAAAATATGTACTTAGAATATGCACTAAACATTCGAAAATATTTACTAAAAACAAATAAAAAATTGTTTTTCATAAGAAAAGGTTTTACTAAAGGCAAAACATATGAAGTTTATGACCTTGTACCGACACAGAAGTTGAAGATTTTTAAGTTAAAAAATTGTATAATTAAAAAAATATTTTCATAGTATTTATGAACAAATTCTTAAAAATTTATAAACCTTTCATAAATTCTTCGAACTTTTTTATTCATCAAAAAATTATTATATTTTTCAATTCCACGTATTAAGAATTATTCATAAATACTATGAAAAAGTTCATAAATATTATGAAAAAGTTAATAAACTCTTAAGAATTAGTTCATAAATACTATGCATTTACTTGTGTACAACACAAATATTCTTTAAACATAAATTATGCCTCTATAAAACTTCTTTTCGATTACTTTTAATTTATATTTAAATTTGTGTAATATTTTCAGTTTTCTTATCTATAACGAAATAAGAAAAAATATGCATTTTCGTAAAAATCTGAAAAATAAGCAAAAACAAACATTTTTTAAACTGTTTTAAGATTTAAAAAAAAAAAAAAAAAACTTAACAGGACATTGCTTATTTTTTTTAATATAGTTTTTAATTTGTTGGTTTTGTTTTATTACACTGAATTATTATTTTATTTTGTTTTTAAATGTATGTTATGTATTGGCCTTGTTAGACGTACCAATTTTGCAAACAAAAATATATAAAAACAATTGTTAAAAACTAAAAAAAAAAATATTATTGGTTTTTAGTGCGGGATCCCGGGAATCCCGGGAAATTCAAAATTTTTTCCCGCTTTCCCGGGAAATGGAAAAGTGCGGGAAATTGCGATCCCTAATCGTAAGGTAAAATTTAAGCAAAAAATAAAATATTTTTTTTTAAAAAATTTTGTGTACCAATTATGACTAAGCAAAACATTAGCTTTAATCTAAAAAAGATTTCATTGAAATTGGTACATTACTTTTAAAGTTATAGGCTTTTAAAAGTGAAAATTCTTGAATTTTTGTCTGGTTATAAAAACCAAAATAATAATATATTTTTAAATACTAATCACGTCGTTGATAAAGGGTTCCAATACCTTTAATTTAGTCTATAATGCATATTCGTCCCATGCCTAATACATTTTTTATTGCAATAATACTGAAAAAATTAAAATTTTCTGAACTTTAGGAAAATAAAAAAATTAATCCGATTTTTTTTTTCAAAAATGCACCATAAAAAAAAAAGAAAAACCAAAATCGGTTAAGAATTGCGACCTGTAGGCAAAATTGGACAAAAAAAGTCAATTTTTCCCCACTGTGTGTCGATCCAAATTTGTTTGTTAAAAAAACAAGGAAAACTGGCAAATATTGGTAAAATGGGACCACGAGACTTTTCCTAGTAATTTGACAAGGTTTTTTGTTTGTGTGTAATAGTGCATTCACATTGGCGTCGAAACCCCGTTTAACGAGGTTTCGAGCCAAACCTCATTTGAAAATACGTATTTTCCCACACAAATTGAAACCTTTTTGTATTGAGGTTTCAACGAATGTACAATTGAAACCTTTTAAATTCCATAGTTCAACTCTTTTTTACAACTGTTATATTAGAAGAAAATAAATTAAAGAAAGTGTCAAAAATACAAAAAAAATAAAAATATTTAAATATTTACATAAAAAACAACTATTAACAAAAAATGTCGAAAAATTATTTTAAAATATAGCGAAAATTAATTAATTGCGTGTTTTTAAAGCCGATATAATCGCGAATTTTGTTCGGTAAATTTCGAAAACGTGATAAGTGTCAAATTTTTCGGGTGTGAACGGTTAAGTTTTCAAAATGAAAATACGTATTTTCAACGAGGTTTCAAGGTCAGTCTGAATGTGCTATAAGAATTATTTAGAAAAAATTACAATATATCGAGGGTCTATATTCAAAACCCTCTATCTTCCATTTTTACGAAAATGACTTTTTGAAGGCAAAATATTCAGTAAAACGGTCCTCC
Source organism: Pegoplata infirma (assembly GCA_963921195.1). NCBI lineage: Eukaryota > Metazoa > Arthropoda > Insecta > Diptera > Anthomyiidae > Pegoplata > Pegoplata infirma. The sequence continues at coordinate 204,720,722 of OY992536.1, forward strand.
TCTATGGTGTAAAATTCAGAACAAAAACATTTTTTTTTTTTGTTATTTTATTTGCATTTTTGGTTTTCTCTATCTATTACACAATTAATTTTTCTGAATGCAAAACCCTCTATCTTTTCAAATAGCTAATTTATAAATATTTTTTTTTTTAATAATTTCAACATGCATTACATGTTTTCATACTAAATATTGCATGCTGAACATGAATTTGTCAACAAAATTTCAGAACAACGATTTTGGTCCACTGATACTAATTTTTTCTGAAAAATCTTGTTTGACTTTTTTGAAAAATATGGCTCAAAATATCTCGTGTGTACATAATGAAACAAAGGCCCGTACCAAAGTAAAATAAAAGGTCCATTTTAACAAAAGTTTAAGTTTAAATTTCAGATTTTCAATAAGTACATTTTTTTAAAAGTCGTTTTTAAAAGCAAAAACAATTTGTATGGAAATAATATTAAAAGTCGATTTTAAATTTATTTTATTTTTCTGTGGAAAGGCTGAAAAATTTTAATCTTAAAAATCGCGATGCTGATCTGTGGACCAAAATCAAGTTTTTTAATTTTTTTACTATTTTTACACAACATACTCAACAGTATGTCAATTTTGGAGATGAATTCGGTAAAAAAATAACACCGCTCAACACTCATTTTCCGGTTTGAATTCTAGTGATCAATTTTGGTAGACTTTGATCTCCTGATTCCAAATCTGTTCTCCAAATTTTTCCATCACGTCCAGATTTTTAGTTATTAGTGGTTAAAAATGCGAAAAATTACGATTTTTGCATTATTTGAAAGGCTGCACAGCAGCCATTCAGTGGAATACAAATCTGGTATACAGCGCAAAAGTATAATTTGTCTTTGGTCTCCAACATAGAAAACTATTTTTTTTCTAATTAATGCGTGTGGTTGGGTTACACTTGCGTTTTAAAATGACTATGTAAAAATTATCATTTTTGTAAAAAAGATGAAAAAAAAAAAAAATAAAAAAATAAATATTTTACAAATTTAAGTTTTCTGTGTTATTTTTCGTAAAAACCGGAAGATATCTTTAATGGGTTTAAAAGTCTATAAGAAAGAATGAACTTTTGCCTAAATTTTGAGCTCATCACAGTAAAGATTGATCATCTGGTTTTTGTTTTAGAGCCTCTTAAAAATGGTGCTTTTTCTATTTTTTTTCACAGTGTTTTTTTAAAATACATGTTTGGCCAATAAAAGTGCAGCAACTTAAAAATTTTTTGATCATATATTTGAGATCATAGTTCAATTCTACTCTAAAGCTTTATATCAGATTTTTATTCCACACAGTGGCTGCTGTGTAGGCTTTCAAAAATGGCAAAAATCACGTTTTTCGCGTTTTCAACCGCGAATAATTAAAATTTTAGACGTGATGGAAAAATTTGGAGCACAGATTTGGAATCAGCGAGTCAAAATCTTTAAAAATTTTATATCAAACTTCAAACCGGAATCAAAAACCTTCGATTTGTTGAGCGGTGTAATTTTTGTCTCAAAAGTCAGCACCTGTGGACCAAAACCGCGATTTCGGAATCTTTTATAAGCCGTTATCATTAATAAATCACGTTAAAAATTTACGGATGTCGTAAATGAAATCATAATAATAAATTTTTATTAAAATACAAAACCATCTATCTGCTCATTTTCATTCATGTACTTAATATTTTTGAGAAACAAAACCCTCTATCTATCATAAAATCCCCAATAGTGCAAAATTTTTAAAAACGAATTATATATGAGATTCAGTAGTTGATTTAAAAAAATATTGTAGAATATCGAGTTTAAATTACTCAAACAATACGCAAAATAAACAGTTTTTTGGCTTTCCTGAAAAGTTGTGTTTTTTTATATAGAGGGTTTTGAATATTGGCCCTCGATATAAATTTTCTCAAAAAATATGAGAGATATAAAAAAAAAAAAAAACATTTATGACAAAAAATATTACTCGGAAAAAATTAATTTAAAAAAAGTATTTAAAAATTTACTTTTTCAAAAATATTACGTTCAAAAAAGAAATTTTGACTGTATTTTGTGTCGTACGAAATTGGGCACATTTTTAAACGCGAATAATGCGAAAACGAAACAGGCTACATCATTTTAGATGACAGATTTGGATTCTACAGGTCCATGTTATATAATATCCATCCTTAGTTTTTGGCACTAACACAATAATATATAACAGAGGAGCCACAGAAACGCTTATAAATCGCATTTTGTAAATTTAAATCGCATTTTTAAAAAATGAAAATCGGGAATAAAATCGCGAGTTTTTTTGGAATTTAATTAAACTGTAAATGGGAATGTCTTAATGGCTCCATAAAGCATCTGTGTTCATAATAAAAAAAAAAAAAAACATGAAGAACCACGTCCAGATTTGTGGTTTTGTATCGTAACTTTGACCAATATAAAGTTAATTAAATTCAACTTGACTTAATTTTAAAAAGTTTACTATTTATTTCAAAATTTCCTTAAAAGCTTTTTAAGGTATTTTTATACCCTCCACCCTTAGTGATAGAGGGTATATATAAGTTTGTCATTCCGTTTGTAACTCATCGAAATATCGATCTGGGACCCCATAAAGTATATATATTCATGATGCCCGATCGATTTTAAGACATTCTAGCGATGTCCGTCTGTCCGTCTGTCCGTCTGTCCGTCTGTCCGTCTGTCTGTGGAAAATGCTCTCGCGGACAAAATATTGCACAGAGATGACTGAAACTTAAAATATATATTGGAAGTTCTCCCGAGAAGTTTGGTATTGCATTTGAGCGATATCGGTTCAGCGGTTCAAAACTTATGAACGAAAATGTAAGCACACCTCAAAAATTTCAGTACATTCAACATAACCTAAAAATACAAAATGCTCTAATTCGGCTTCTGGTTGACATATGTGAACATAATTGAACACCAAATGGTATTTAAACAAGTACGAACATATTTTTTGACAAAAAAAGAAAAAAATCGCGGATTTTTTTTTTTATCAAAATTTTGTTTCGCGGAAATTTTTTTCAAAATTTTTTTTTTTCAAAAGTAATTTCCTTTTAAATAAAGTTTTTTGCAATAATCTTTTTGAAATTGTGGAGGGTATCACTACATTCGGCAAGGCCGAATTTAACTTTTTTACTTGTTTTTTCTATTTTGACATTTAACCATAATATTGACATGAGTAATGGCCTTCATTTTGAAATAACATTTTTCATAAGCTTAAATATTTTATTTTTAATCTTATCCCATACTATTTTTTAAAAAAATATTTTTTTTTATATATTTATCTTTATCATAAGTATTCGCCCCCATTTACGAAGTTCGTGACAATAATTAACTTGTTGTCTCTTCTCTATATAAAAATATCGTGTTCAAAAGTATTTTATATAAAAATTTTATAATACTATAATTAAAAACTCATATTGTTAAGAAGAGAGAAAATAGCAGCAAATATAAAAAAATAGTAAATAATAGTGTATAATTAAAAAAAATGATAATGATAAAAATATTTTATAATTGTGTGCATATAAAAACAAAAAGCAATTATAAATTTTCTGAAATATAGGAAATTGTTTATACACAGAAATTATGTTAAATAAACAAAAAAGTGTAATGTGGCAAAAGTTAAATAACAAATAACAATATCGTTAAAAAGGCCAAGCTATTTATAATAAAATGTGGAATTTGTAATTGATTTCATTAAAAAAAATTAAAAATTAAATGGTTTTGCAGGCGTATGAGTGATTTTTTTATTTTAAATAATGTTAAGTATACGTAATAGGCACTCATATTCTTTTAGAAACCCTAAAGTATGCTTTAGTTTTTTGATTTGTAAATAAATATTAATCATACGCATAGTACTGAGGTAATATTTTCTCATAAAAAATATTTTTTTAGTTTCATCTCAAAAGTTTGAAAATGTTGATAGGGTTAATTAAATATATTTAAAAAATAAAAACAATTCGATTTCGGTAAAAAAAAATGCTAATTAGCGCCAATGGACTTCAGAGTATATGTGTGCTGGGCCAAAAGAAATATTTTGATATTATTATATAAAAATATTTTTCTATAACTTACACAAGTTTTTAAAATTTTTGAGCATTATTTTGCAAAAAAAAAAATTAAGTAAGAATTTTCGATGGCCAAAATTGTGTTTTTAGAATTTTTTTAAATAATTTTTCATTAAAGTACGAAAAATTTTCTTTTTTTTTGAGTCGGATTTGGTCCAGAAAATCGGACATAAATTTGGTCAAAAAATTTAATTTTCCAGACTTTAACCGTTCGAAACTGATTTTTTTGCCTTGAAAATTTTTAAGCTCTTCAGTGGCCATTTCAGGATAACAAGGTTATATTTGCTTAAAGAAATAGGCACAAATAGAACCTTGTTGTCCTAATTTTTAGACGCCTTGTCACCATTTTAGACGCCCCAATACACAATCAAAAAAATTTTGCTGTCGGCTTACAAGCTCTTTTGTGACTGGACATTTTAGAATTCTTATTTTCTATTTTTTATATAAATTGTAAAAATGTATAAATTTTAATTGAAAAAAAAAAAAATTTTAGATACAAAAAATGTTGATAAAAAAAAAATAATAACGAAAAAGTTTTAATTATTAAAAAAAATATACGTAACAAATAATTTTATGAAAAATTGATGAAAAAATAATTTTGATAACAAAAAAAAAAAAAAATATTAAAAAATTTGTTTATTTTGCGAAAACAAAAATTTGTTAAAAAAAGTTTTTAATGAAAAAAAAAAAAATAATAAAAAAATTAATAAAAATAATATTTGATAAAAAAAAAACCGGATAACGCCGTCCGACAGCCAATATTAAACAAGAACCGAAGGTATACGTCTATAAGTAGAGATCAAATGAATTAAAACGGAATTTACAGTTTTTCATTTTGTGATCCTGTTTTCTATTAAAAGGACCTTAAAATTTTAAAGGATACATTTTGTAAAATATTTTTGAAATATTTGTAATTGTCCTACGACGACACTGGGGACGGCAGATCAAAGAGAAGTATCTCCCCTAATTTTTTCATTTTTCTAGTTTACATATCAAAATATTTTGTTTAATGAAAATAATATTTTACAAAAAAAAAAAAACAAGTAAGAAAGTTAAAGTCGGTCAAGACCGACCATATAATACCCTACACAGTGTTTCCTGGAAAATGGGTCCCAAGTTCAAACATGGACCTATTGGATATAACTTTTGTCAAATCTTTTATAAGAGTAAAAAACACTCACAAACCAACTTTGAGTGAAATAGGCTTCTATTTGTGGGCAATAAAACGATTTAGCCGAATACCGGCGAAATTTTTATATGGGCCCTAAGTCCAAAAATGGTCCGATTATAATCAGATTTGATTATGTTATTAAAGTACGCCTTAAACACACACAAACAAATTTTAAATTAAATATTTTTTATTTTCATGAAATTTGAGCGATTTATGTGAATATCGGGAAGGTGGTTTGTATGGGTAACCGATTCCTTTAAAATTCGGAATGGTGATTTGTGAATACAAAACATGATTACCTGCCAGATTTGGAAAGGATACCTATTAAAATACGGTTGTTGGGGTCATTTAACCCATGTTTAAAGGAGACGTTTTTGTGGGGGCTATGTCAAAACATAGACCAATTTTTTCCATTTTCAAAAGCGTTCGTCCTTGGGTCAAAAGAAACTTAAGTTTCAAATTTCAGACAAATCGCTTGAAAATTGCGACCTGTATCGTGCGCTCAACGTTTACACGGACAAACAGACGGACGGACGGACGGACATCGCTAAATCGACTCAAAAAGTGTTTCTGAGTCGATCGGTATGCTTGAAGGTGGGTCTAGGACCAATATATCGGGTAGTTACAAACATCAGCACAAACTCATTATATCCTGTATCACAGAGTGGTGTAGGTTATAAATACGGATAACGCCGTCCCACAGCCAATATTAAACATGAACCGAACAGTTTTAAAGGATACATTTTGTAAAATATTTTTGAAATATTTGTAATTATCTTGGGATGACACTGGTCACAGCAGACCAGAAAGGAGGATCTCCCCTAATTTTTCCATATTTCCATACCAGCCATTTTTATATTTTGCCATATAAGCATAAAATGATGTGAAAAATGTCATTTCAAAACTTTATCAAAATATTTTGTTGATAATTTTGAATGATATTGAAGGACAAATTTTTGAATGGACGCAACTTACCTCCTTTTCCTGATATGTAAGAATAATCTTCTTCTTTATTTGCATATCCATTACTGAATGTAATCGATTACATACAATTTTATTATCACAATATTATTTTTTTTTTTATTATATAATACTATTAACTATATTACTAAATGTTTCACGACATCTTGCAGTGCGAATAAGCTCTCCAATGGAACTTAAACCAGTCCAATGTCTTATATTTCTTAGCCATGATAACTTTTTTCTACCAAGGCCCCTTCTACCTTCTATTCTTCCTTCAATAATTAGTTGCAGCAGCTCATATTTTTCACCTCTGATTATATGCCCCAGATAAGCTGTTTTTCGACGTTTGATTATTGAGAGAAGTTCACGTTCTTTATTAAGTAAATTCAGTACTTCTTGATTTGAGACTCGATCGGGCCAACTAATTTTTAGTATTCTCCTATAACACCACATTTCAAATGCTTCAACACGGTTCATGCGTAAAATTTTCGAGGTCCAAGCTTCTGAACCGTATAATAGAATTGACCAAATATAGCATTTCAAAAATCTTAGCTTAAGATTGATGGCAATATCACGGCTTACAAATATTTTCTTAAATTTGAGAAACGATGTTCTAGCTATTTCAATTCGACATTTAATTTCCTTGTCGCATTCAATTTTTTCATTTATCCAGCAACCCAAATATTTAAAATCTGAAACTCGTTCTATTATCATATTGTTGATTGTTAACGTGCAGTTGAGGTGTGGTTGTCTACTTATTATCATTAGCTTGGTTTTCTCAACATTTATGTTAATCCCAAACAGGTTACTGTGATGGTTTAGGGCATTAACTATTTCCTGTAGATCTTGCAGGTTGTCTGCTATTAGTGTCGTGTCGTCAGCGTATCTGATATTATTTATTATTTGGCCATTGACTCTGATGCCGATGTTTACTGAGTCAAGAGCTTCTAAGAAGATTTGTTCAGAATATATGTTGAACAATAGTGGGGACAGTTTACATCCTTGTCGAACTCCTCTGTTAATAGGGATGGCATTCGTCGTAACATCTTCCACTCTGTCCTCTGCTATATTATTCCAATACAGATTTTTTATGCAAGTGATGTCATTTGCGTCAAGATTTAGATTATGTAAGATATCGATTAGTTTTTCGTGCTGTACTCTATCAAACGCTTTTTCATAATCAACAAAACACATGTATACATCTTTTTGAACGTCTCTGCAATTTTGGACCAAAACTTGAACGCTAAACAGAGCTTCGCGTGTGCCCATACCTTGTTTGAAACCAAACTGGGTTCGACCCATTGCAACTTGGCATTTATTGTAGATTCGCTGGTATTATTCTTAAAAATATTTTCAGTGAATGGCTCATTAAACTTATGAGCCGGAAATCTTTACATCTTCTTGCGTTGTTCTTCTTGGGTAATGCGATGAATGTAGATTTAAGCCAGTTTTCCGGATACATACCGTTGTAAAAATAATAAAATAGGAAAATTAGGGGAGATCCTCCTCTTTCATTTGCTATCAACAGTGGCATCCTAGGACAAGCACAAATACTAAAAAATATTTTATAAAATATTTTGAGGATGTTTATTCTCATAGCATAATTTTAAAGATTTTTTTTTTTTGTTTTAAATTTATTTATGTTGGTCATTTTTGCAAGACTTAATCGACACGTGTTTCGGAATTTGCCAGATTCCATTGTCAAGATTATATAGCAAAAATAGAAACGATTTACTACAAAGAAGCAAACGAGTCTAATGACAAATCGTTTGTGCACAAACTTGCCTTACTTGTATAGTACAATTTCTTCGTCTTTCTAATTCCCATTGTGGATAGAGTCGAATATGTATTAATATTTTAGTTTGTGCACAAACGATTTGTCATTAGACTCGTTTGCAACTTTGTAGTAAATCGTTTCTATTTCTGCTAAATAATCTTGACAATGGAATCTGACAAATTCCGAAACACGTGTCGATTAAGTCTTGCAAAAATGACCAACATAAATAAATTTATAACAAAAAAATAATTTTCTTGAAAATTATGCTATGAGAATATCATGGTTTTAATTAGTAAAGAAAATTATGACGTCGAGCCAAAATAAACATCCTCAAAATATAATATTTTAAAGGTCGAATAAAACAAATTATATTGTTTAATAAAAATTAATCAGAATTTATTTTATAAAATTAAATCCTTTAAAAGTTTCAGGTCCTTTTAAAAGGAAACAGGATCACGAAATGAAAAACTGTTAATGCAGTTTTCCTACATTTAGTCTCTAGTTTCAAACGTATATTATCCACTTCGTGTTCAATGACTTTTTTCATTTTTGTCGGACGGTGTATTTTTTTCTTTTTTTTGCTGAAAAATAATTATATTATATTTCTATTACCAGCTGGTAAAAAAACGGTTTTATTCAACATCAGGTGAATTATTATGCAAGTTATTTTGGAGTTAATTTCCAGAAAACTTCAACAAATGAATGTGGGTGTGGAACAAGGTGCTATAATCCAAAAACCAAATTGTTCAGGAGAAGCAAAAAACTAAATAAGTCGCGAAAAAAATTATTTTTTTCTAATTTATTTTTGCAGTTCGAAGAAGATGGACCATATGCATCTATGTACAAAATTTCATTAAAAACAAATGAACGGTAGTAGCAAAAAAATGCATGTGAAGTTTTGTTCTAGTGGAATAAGGTGCTATGTTACAATTTCTACTAGGAATTTCAATACATTTGTCAAGTAGTTTTAAGTTTTTTGTTTTATTTTTTAAATTTTAAACTTAGCGTGATGAATTCTGCAAAATTTAGGTGGAGTCCAGCAGTACTCATTTTTATGTAAAAATAAGAAAAATCAGTTAATATAACAAAAAAAAAATATAACTGTTATGTGGTTTATTTTAAACAACTTTCTCCATAACGGGTTAAAAAATTTGCACAATTTATTATATAAGTTACTAACCATTTAATTTTTAAGTTTGAACTTAAAAATTTGGTAGATTATCAAAATCCACCATTAGTATTACGTAAAATAATATTATGTTTTTATATGGATATAGCACCCTTTTCCACATTTACACTTAAACTATAAATATATTAGATTAGAAAGCGTTCTTTGCCAAACCAATGGGCACATGTTGAAGCCTAGGATGTTTCCTACACGCTTACCATTTCACATGTAAAAATTTTTATATACTACCTTTAGTTTAACCGCAAAATACATGTTAGTATCCGGAGAAAAATATTAAATATTCCCAAAAATATTGAAAATTTTACTTTTAAGGTCGCTTTTATGACCGAAAATGATCAAGTTTTTAACAAATTTGTTTACGAATAGGTCGAACTATTGTAGGAAGGTACGATTTTGCAAAAAAACGCGATTTCCAAAAATTGGATTTTAGCACCTTCTTCCACACCTACATTCAAATGAATAAATTCGTGAATTTAAGGACTTAAAATGAAAATCTTTAAAACAAGTTTGCATTAAATAATTATATTGCTACAAGTCTTAATTTTGTTTTCCATGTTATAAAATTTGTATATCACTAATTTTGGACTTTTTTTTGTTAAAATCCAACTGAAAATCATCCAATCTTTAATGACATTAGGCAAGAAAACTATACCATACATCGAAAAACGGAGAAACCCATTTGATTCAGTATGTCCGAGATATATTGAAATAATGATCATAACTCTGTATGTTTTTTTTTTGCTATTCCGCAGTGTAATTATATAGAATTACGTTTTTTTGTACTAGTTCAAATTTTCACTAGAAAAGATTTATTTTTTGCCCTGGTTTAAATTAAAAGGTAAATTCGTCTACTTTAAACTTAAAAAGTTAAAAAAAAAAAAAAATGCGTAATTAAAAAAATGCATTCTAAATGAAAATGCATTTTTTTGAGTGCATTGTCTTAAACTTTTACCACTTTTGATTTTATTTTAGTTAACATATTATTAAAGCACCACATTTTTACAAACAAATTCAGTCATAATTTCGATGGGACACAACGGTCTTCTATTTTAATTTTTTTTTTTTTAAATTTTGGTAATTTTTCTCCATACAAAAACGAAAAAAATATTGATTTTTATACCCTCCACTCTAGTGATAGAGGGTATATATAAGTTTGTCATTCCGTTTGAAATACATCGAAATATTGGTCTAGGACCCCATAAAGTATATATATTCATGATCCTCGATAGATTTTAAGTCGATCTAGCGATGTCCGTCCGTCTGTCTGTCTGTCCGTCCGTAGAAAACACGCTAACCTTTGAAAGACTTAACAGAGGCTACTGAAGTTTGACATATATGTTGGTCATTTACCTGGTCAGCTTGGTATTGCAATCCAGCCAAATCGGTCAAGTGGTTCAAAAGTTATGAGCAAAAGAGTAAATTTCGGCAAGGGTGTTTTCCGAATTTACGAGATAAAAAACACGATAACTTTCGAAAGACAATAACGAGACTGCTGAAGCTTGACATATATCTGGTTAAAAAACCTAGGTCTGTTTGGTATTAAATTTCAGCTCAATCCATCTAGTGGTTCAAAAGTTATAAGCTAAACCCTGAATTTCAGATTAGTTTCATCTTAAATGCCACGTGTTTAAACAAGTTTTAAAAGCATTGGTGGTAACTTAACAATGCATTTCAAACTTGATTAGTTTTAAAGCAATGCTTTTTAAACTTGTTTAGTTTTAAAAGCATTGGTAACTTAAAAATTACACTCGAAAAAAATCTTACACTCAAAAAAAAATTTACACTCAAAAAAATTTTACACTCCAAAAAAATAAGTTTTTTTTCTTAAAAAATTACAGTATTTTGTGTACATACGTACGTGCATTCACTCATAAATATTTTTACAGTAAAAAAACATTACACTCGAAAAAAATTGTACACTCAAAAAATAAAATTAGTAATTTTTTTTTTTTAACTGACAAAAAAAGAGTTTTTTAATCAAAATAAAATATTACTAATCAAAATTGTTAATTTTTTCACATTAAAAAATGTACTATCCTTTAAAAAATGCATTGTGGAGGGTATTCATAGATTCGGCAAAGTCGAATTTAACTTTTCTACTTGTTTTTTTTTTTGTTTTTCAAAATTTTGTAAGTAAATGTTTTCTAACCTGTTTTTCAATGAATTTTTAAAGAGCCATAACTCCTTTTTTTAAATTTTACTAATTTTTTTCCATACAAAAACGAAAAAAAAAATTTTTTTTTTGTTTTCAAAATTTTGTAAGTAAATGTTTTCTAAATTGTTTTTCAATGAATTTTTGAAGAGCCATAACTCCTTAAGTAAATATCGGATTTCTAAAATAAAAATTTAAATGGAATGCTAAAATTCTCTTATTTCAACGAAAAAATCAAAAAATCAGCTCCGATTTCACAGTTTCGTGACATTTAATCCTGTTAAAATCAAACTGCGTTGACACTTTTCGTCGACGCTAAAGTTCAACCTTAACATCGCTGAGGCTACACGGTGAGGCTCTTCAAAAATACATTGCAAAACAATCTAGAAAACATTTATTTACAAAATTTTTAAAAACAAAAAAAAATATATATTTTTTCAATTTTTTATGGAAAAAAAATTAGTATGATTTTTTTTATAAAATGCCACACATTCATAATATGTTAACTGAAAATAAAATAAACTGATTTTTTTGCGATTTTAAGTTTAAAGAAGAGGAAATTGGCTTTTAATTCCAATACTGATTATGAAAATCCGATATTTACTTTAAGATGTTACAGTTTTAAAACTTCCCCACTTTTAAAATTTTTAAAATTTTTAAAAAATGAAAATCGCGATTAAAATCGTGGGTTTTTGGAATTTAATTCAAAAAATGAAAAAAAAAAAAAAAATCTGTAGAACCACTTTCAGATTTGTGGTTTGTATCGTAATTTTGACCGATATAGGTTTGAAGTTCATGAAGGCCAAGATATTGGGTAGACACAATCTCGAAAATTTGTTGCTGTATGTAGGGATTTTAAGGAATTGTTCTTTTATTATCTAAATAAAAAATATAGTTTTAAATATAAAAACCTTTTATCATATAACAAGATTCAATTTTAGTTAATTAAAATATTTTTCTTTTAAAAATTGAATTTTTTTTTCAATTGTATAATTTTAAATTTCCAAAAAATTTACATAGTAAACTTCAAATCCTTAAATTCAAATGAATAACTTAATTTCTTGAAAATAAATTATTTTCTTATTTAGGTCAGGAGAGGAACAAAACAAAAAATAAATATGTATTGTCCAAATACCTATGTATTTACCTTAAAATTTTGTATTTTATAAATGTAATACATATATGTTAAGTAATGCTAATTTTAAATAACAAAAAATAATTTAAACCCTAGATGCAAGCATATGAGATATTCCACACCAAGTAAAAAATTTAAAAAAAAATGTAGAATTGAAGTACATATTTTCGGATTAAATATTTTGCCAAAATGGCCGGTAAGAAAGGGGAGGTTTTAAAAAACCTTTTTTAATATAAATTCAGAGATAAAATTTTGTCCCATTAACTTATTCTAGACGTCACAGTGTGAATTCGTGAGAAAATGAGCTAAGTCCTTAAAAAAATATTTAATAAGAATTAAAAAAGTTGCTAAGTCACCTTGTGAAAAAATAAAAACAAAAAAATATTTTCATTTTCCATCAACAATGGCATTATGGGGTAAAAAAATAAATATTAAATATAAAAATGTAACCTTCTCAAATATTTGAGTTCGTTTTAAAGGAAAATGGATTCGAAATAAGAAACTGTAAACGTAGTTTTACTGCATCTGATCTCTTCGTTCCGACGTATATCATCCAGTTCATGTATAATATTGGCAGCAGGACGATGTTATATTTTTTAATTTATTAACAAATTATTTAAAAGTTGTATAAAGCATTTAAGTAACAAGAGAATGCCCCATATGCTATTTTCACAATATACAAATGTATTGTAAAGAAAAAATATATATGCAAACATAAAAAATAAACTTTTCTTTTTTTGCAAATGTTTTCTGATTCATATTTAAAAAAAAATGTACATAAGTTTACAACACAAAAGGGATTTGCATATGATATGTTATTCCGGCGGACATACTTAAAAATTTTAAATCCCAACGTATTAAGAAAAATAATAAAATGTAATAAATAAATTCTTTTGAACATGAATAAGACAGAATTTTAAATGACTTATTATTATTTTTAATTTTTAAGATTCACAAAAAAAAAAAAAAAAAGACTTGGGTTTTAATTTTTGTATGAAGGATTAGTTTTGTATGAAGATCATGGTTGATCTCTTATGAAGAAAATAAGAGGTTGAAAAATGTTATTCGTTGAAAACATTTAAAAGTTACGTGCATTTCAGCAAAAATGCAGATATTCAGTTTTTATACAAATATACATAGTTAAATTTGTTAGGTTTTTAGAGTTTTTCACTGGAATTTCCTAGAATTCCCGGGATTTTCCTGGGATTCCCGTGATTTTTCAATCCCGAAATCGCGGGAAATAGAGCGGGAATTCCCGGGAATTTTAGTTTCTTTTTATTTGTTTATTTTTTTATGTCTGTTGACTGTTTTGTATGTGATTTTTTACAGATTTAATTAAGTTACTTGATAATTAAGGACTGTAACGTAAGCCGGGAGCAGGAGGACCCAAAACGTATCTCAAAAAAGACTTACTTACTAAAAAAATCCTTCAAAATTTGACCATTTACGATATGAAAAATGTCTCACAATCTAAATCTTTGATAGGATATATCGATCAGAACCTGATACTTTTGTTCAGAATATAAGAATTTTTTTTTGCGACCTGCATAAACAGAATTTAAAAATTTTCTTAGAATTTTATTTCTTCGAATCTCAAAAAATCAATTACTTTTTCTTTCGGATGCAAAGCGTCCGAAAGATTAATTAATTTAAAAATACTTATAAAAGACTTAAACATATTTCGGCCGTTTAATTATAAAAACTGTGAAAATTTGTTTGTCATCTTTCTTTGAAATTATTTTTTTATTTGAACTTTTCGAAAGCCATAGCGACCAAATCCAGCTCACAGTATTTCGAGTAGATCATTGTAAAAATTTTCCAAAATTTCCAGTTAAATACTTATTGAAAATCTCATAAAAAATAAACTTAATAATCGAAAAATCGATTTTTTTTATATTTTCGGCCTCGGAAAAAATTGAAAAATTCTTCAGCGAAAGAATTTTTTTTTTAAAGTTAATTTTATATTTTTATCTTATTTTAGTTTGCTTTAATATTTAGAAAAAAAAAATCCATTTTTTTTTTTTTTTTTAACGAAAAATCGATTTTTTTTTTATGTTTTTGGCCACTTTGGAGTCTAAAAAATTTGAAAAATTCTTCAGTGAAAAAATATTTTTTGTTTTTTTAATTTTTTTTATAATTTTATATATTTACTTTATTTTAGTTTGCTTTAAGAGTTAGAAAAACATAAAAAAAAATCTAAAAAAAAAATTTCTTACAAAAAATCGATTTTTTAATGTTTTTTTAGCCACTTTGGTCTCGGAAAAAATTGAAAAACGCTTCAGCGAAATTGTTTTTGTTTTCTTAAGTTAATTTTTTATTTTTAACTTATTTTGGTTTGCTTTAAGATCTAGAAAAAATAAAAAAAAAAAAATATAATAAAACTTTTTCACACAAAAAATCGTTTTTTAATGTTTTTGGCCTCGGAAAAAATTGAAAAATTCTTCAGCGAAAAAAAAATATTTTTTTTTAATTTAATTATATATTTTTAACTTATTTTGGTTTGCTTTAATATTTAGCAAAAAAAAAAATTCTTGTGTAAAATCGAATTTTTAATATTTTTTGGCCATTTTGGCTCTGAAAAAATTGAAAAATACTTCAGTGAAATAATATTTTTTGTTTTTAAAATGTTTTTTTATAATTTTACTTTATTTTTGTTTGCTTTAAGAGTTAGAAAAAAATAAAAAAAAACATCTAAAAAAAAATTCTTACGAAAAATCGATTTTTTAATGTTTTTTGGCCACTTTGGCCTCGAGAAAATTTGAAAAGTTCTTCAGCGAAAAAAAAAAAATTCTCAAGGTAATTTTATATTTTTATTATATTGTGGTTAACTTTAATTTTTAGAAAAAATCAAAAAAAAAAAAATCTATAATAAATTTTTTAATTAAGAAAATTCGATTTTTTAGTGTTTTTGGCCTCTTTGGCCTCGGAAAAAATTAAAAAATTCTTCAGCGAAAAAATATACTTTTTTATACCCTCCACTCTAGTGATAGAGGGTATATATAAGTTTGTCATTCCGTTTGTAACACCTCGAAATATTGTTCCAGGACCCCATAAAGTATATATTCATGTAGTTTTGCATTTTATCTCTTTTCTTATTTTCATTAAAACACATCACTTAATTTATTTTCCAAAAGTTTATTGTTAAATTCATTTGTTTATTTATTAATTATTTATTGATAACTTATATTTATTTTAAAAGTAGGTTTTAATTAACACGTGAATATTTTTATCGATTAAACTTAAAACTTTTCATTTGTCCGACAACTCATGTCTTTTCTTTTTCAATGCAGTTTGATGACTAATCTCTGTCCTTCTCTTAAATAAAGTTCTGTCCGTTTGTCTCGATTCTATTAAGTTCATCAGTCTCTATTCTGTTTCGTCCGTCTGTATATTTAATTCTCCTTATACGATTTAACCCTCTATGAAAGGTAATTAACCCTTTGTCGTCGGATCCCACATTCATGATCCTCGATCGATTTTAAGACGATCTAGCGATGTCCGTCCGTCCGTCTGTCCGCCTGTCTGTCTGTTGAAAACACGCTAACTTTTGAATGACTCTACGGAGGCTCCTGAAGTTTGGCATATATGTTGAGCATTTACCTGGTCAGGTTGGTATTGTAATCCAGCGAAATCGGTATAGTGGTTCAAAATTTATAAGCAAATGAGTGAAGTTCGGCAAGGGTTTTTCTGGAATTTACGAGTTAAAACACACGGTAACTTTCGAACAGCAATTCTGAGGGTGCTGAGGTGTGACATATATATTTGCCGTTCCTCTGGTCCGATTCGTTTTAAATTTCAGCAAAATCGGTCTAGTCGTTCAAAAGTTATTAGCAATACCGTGAATTTCAGATTAGTTTCACCTTAAAATCACGTGTTGAAAACCCGTTAAACATGTTTTAAAAACATTGGTAAGTCACAAAAATATTTTGCAAGGTATTTTTGTCACTCAAAAATATTTTTACACTAAAACAAAAAAAAAAAAAAAAATACACTCAAAAAAAATTTTACACTCAAAAAAAAAAAATTAGTAAATTATTTTTTTTTTTTCAAAAATTTCTAAAAAAAAGTTTTTTTTTACACAACATAAAATATTTCTAACAAAAGTATTTTTTTTTGTCACGTTAGAAAATTTACTATCACTTAAAAAGGCATAGTGGAGGGTATTCATTAGGGATATAACCATTTGCGTTTTTTTGCAAATATCAAAAAGGACCTATCATATTTAGAAAGTACATGAAAAATCAAGAAGTAATGTGTGTTCTTTTTTTCGCGAATGTTAAAAAAGGTTCGGCACCGATCGCGATGAAGTTTTCGCTAATAATTTTTTTTATTATTAGGAAAACCGGTATTTCTAGTGTCGAAAACCATTTTATAAATTTGTTATTGTTTTATTTTTGTTGTAAAACGACAAAAAGCCAAAAAAACGGTGGATGGGAAGGAATCCCACCATAAAACATAAAAAAATTTAAATTTATGGTGTTTTAGAAATTGCAATCGGTGCCGAAAGTTTTTGGACCAAAATGTCCCCGGATAACGTTTTTTGTTATCAGTATAAAATTGCCCATACGATTATGATAGGTTCCTATTTTGGTTATATCCCTAGTATTCATAGATTCGGCCAAGTCGAATTTAACTTTTCTACTTGTTTAAGTTAATTTTATATTATTATCTTATTTTGGTTTGCTTTAATTTTTAGAAAAAAATAAAAAAAAAAATTTAAATATTTTTTTCTTATGAAAAATTAATTTGTTAGGGTTTTCAGCCATTTTGGAATCGGAAAAAATTGTAAAATTCTTCAGTAAAAAAAAAATAAATAATTTTTTTTATAATTTTATATTTTTAATTTATTTTTGGTTACTTAAATAATTAAAAAAAAGTTCTAAACGTTCAAGCAAATCCAAATTAATTAAAAAACAAAATTTTATAGAAAAAAATATATTAAAAAAAATATTTTTTCACTGAAGAATTTTCAATTTTTTTCAGAGTCCTAGATTTTTCGTAAAAAAAATTTCCAACAGAATTTTTTTTTTCTTTTTTTTAATCTAAAAGCAAACTAAAATAAGATAAAAACAGTAAATAATTTTTTTTTTCAATGAACATTTTTTAAATGGTCATAAAAAAGCAGGAGTTGAACTTTTTGGCTTCGGAAATTTTTTTATATATTTTTCCGTAGCCAAATTAATTTTGTTTTTTTAGTTGTGTTATCTTAACTTAAATTAAATGAAATGATGCTTCGCACATACAAAATTAGTATTGAATTACTTATTTTAAAACGATAAAATAAAAAAAAAAAAATGGTTTTCATTTAGACGTATAAAATAATTTTTTTTTTTTGGTGAACAAATTTGGCTTCTTAATTTTTACGGGAATCCCGATTTCCCGGGACATGAAAAAGGCCGGGAAAGGAAAAACTCTAATGTACACTCAAAAGAAAAACTCTGTCAAAAAATCTGTAAAATGACTTTCAATTTGAATTAGAAAACTTTAAGCTGATTTTTTGCAGAATTGGATATTTTTAGTAAAGTCTCTATCAATAAGTTGTAGAAAATAACAGACATTTTTCTGCAATTTTGCTGATCCTTTTTGCTGAGCTACAAAATATTCTTGTGCAGATTTTTTGCAGATTATCTTGTTATTTTACATAAATAGTCTGTTGGCATTTTATTTTTTTTTTTAATTTTTTTAAGGTTTTTTTAGTTTTTTGAAATTTAAAATCCTAAAACTAAATAGCAACCCTTATAAAAATGATCAAAATTAATAATGTTCATTTTACAGAAATATTTAGTTATCCCGTTTTGAAAAAAAAATTTAATTTTTTTTTCCAAATTTCAAATTAAAAAAAAAAAACTTGGAAATTTTATTCTTGGAAGACATTATAACTTAAAAAAAACTCAAAAAATTTTCTTAAGTTTTTTTTATTGCACAATACAAAGTTTTAGAAAACTGGGTCTGCTTAAATCAGAAGATTTATCGTATGACTCAAACTCGATGTGATTTCAGGGATTTATCTTTTGATTGCTTATATTGTTCTGCTGTAATCAGCAGATTTTTCTGCTTTATCGACAGATTTCTCTGCTGATTTCACATAGCTAATCAAGACAGTTATTTAGCAAACCGCTTTTGCTGAAATAAGCAGATTTCTCATATAGCTCAAAATGTATGTATTTTTAGCAGATTTTTCTAAGTGAAGATAAAGACCTGTATGTATTCGGTCATAGTTCCTAGTTCTGTTATGGGTATAATGCCCGTGGGGATTATATCCGGTCACCCAAAAAATACTAAAAAAAAATATGTAAAGACTTTGCAATTATAAATTTTTTTTCACGTTAAATTTGAATTTTCTCTTTAAGATAAATAAATTATTTAAACAAATGTATTGTACGGATTTTGTAAAAACGGAATTTTTATGCAAAACTTAATATGTATAATGAAAAAAAAAACTATACTAAACTAGGAAGTTGGTAGCAATACAAAAAAATAAAAAAAAATATATGTAAGAAAAGCACAATAAAGCTTAAGGATAAATTGTTTGGCTGTAGAGTTGGAGTTTTATTGTACCAAACAGGTTGTTAAGAATAGTTGAAATAGCAAACAAATCTTATACAAAAAAAAAAAAATGGAAAACGTGTATGTAGAGTTTTTGAAATTTTACAATTTTTTTGTGTTTTATTTTGGATTTATTTATGTTTATTTTATGTATATGGGTTGTTAAAATGTATTTACATGTTTTCTTGTGTTTTGTAGAGAAAAATTTGAATGTGAATGGTTTTTCTTTTTTCTGTGTTTTTATTTTTTTTTTATTTTTTTGGCTTATCCTTTACAAAAGCCAAAATAAACAGTTAAAACCTTCATGCTGCTGGTGGTGATACTAACAAAAAAAAATTAAATAAAGAAACAGTAGCGTATACAATTTCATAAGTATTTTTGACTACACAGGAGAAGTTTTTTTGTAAGCTGTTTCTACCGCAACATATTTATGAGCATTAGAGTGTTGAAAAAAATCATTCTCAGATCTTCCAACAATTGTAATTGGGTACTTTAAAAATTTTAGTACATTCAACATAACCTAAAAATACAAAATGCTTTAATTCGGCTGCTGGTTGACATATGTGAACATAATTAAACACCAAATGGTATTTAAACAAGTTCGAACATATTTTTTGACAAAAAAAGGGAAAAAATCGCGTTTTTTTTTACCAAAATTTATTTTTTTTTCGTGGAATTTTTTTTTTTTCAAAAATAATTTCCTTTAAAAAAAAGTTTTTTGCAAAAATCTTTTTGAAATTGTGGAGGGTATCACTACATTTGGCAAGGCCGAATTTAAGTTTTTTACTTGTTTTGTTATTTTTTTGAAAACTTTTCGACTTTATCGATTTTTTTCTGCTATAGTTCGTTCAACAACCTTTATATTTATAAACGTATTATTAAGGAAAATATAATTCTGAATATGATGAGATCGGATAACAATTGATAGAGTTGTGATAATTTTTCTAAAAAAGAAAATTAAGATTTTGCTGGAAATCGCCGTTCGGACAACCTAGGCAAACAAAAATAAAAAATTTAACAATCTATCACTAGAGAGGAGGGTTTAAATAACGCGTTAGCACATAATACAATAATTTTCTTTAACTATTTCATCCGATTTGTTTCCCTTTTCCCTTTTCAATTTTCAATTTTTTTTTAATATCCACGTCTTTAATGTAAACACAGACACAAAGAAATACATGTTAAGACATCTCAAACCTAAAAGCCTCTTTTATATGCATATGAGTACTACTTGTTGTGAAGTATGATTTACAACAAGGAAAATATATAATATTATTTATGTATGATTTTTTTTTGTTATATAGCAGTGTATTTATAATTCGTGAGTAGTGAAAAATAACACTTCAAAAAATACTTACAAACATCATGTTTTTGTTAACATAAAAATATTTTATTTAAAAAATAAACATAAATTTCTTTTAAGAAAAAAAAGTGAGAGTGTTAAAATCGGCTGTGCCTAATCTTTGATACTCTCCAACATGTGAAAAATCTTAAAAAAGGAAAATTGGCAGAGGCGTTTTTTTACTTTCCTGATCCCCCTGGCCCACAGTGGGGAAAAATGGACTTTTTTTGTCCGATTTTGCCTACAGGTCGCAATTCTTAACCGATTTTAGTTTTTCTTTTTTTGAAATTTAGCTAATAAAATTCCTCATCGGTCTGTCATGGTGGATTTCTAAAAATCGTTTTTGTTTTATTTGAATATTTTTTTAAAGTTCAGAAAATATTATTTTTTTTTAGAATTTTTGCTCTAAAAAATGTAATAGGCCGGGGAGGAATAAGCTATATGGACAAAATTAAAGGTATTTGAAGCCCTTATAAACGACATTAATAGCATTTGTTAATTTATTGTTATTTTGGTTTTTATAAACATATGAAAACTTAAAAATTTTCACTTTTAAGTACCTATATCATTTTAAATAATGTACCAATTTCAATGAAATTTTTTTTAGATTAAAGCTTATCATTTTCTAAACCATTATTGGTAAACAAAGTATTTTTGCAAAATTGTTTAACCCTTTTTTTCGAATTTACAATGTAACAACTTTTTTTTTTTTAAAACAGACTAAAAAATAATTTTAAAATTCCAAAAATCATAAGGTAAAATTTAAGCAAAAAATAAAATATTTTTTTAAAAAAATTTTGTGTACCAATTATGACTAAGCAAAGCATAAGCTTTAATCTAAAAAAGATTTTATTGAAATTGGTTCATTATTTTTAAAGATATAGGCTTTTAAAAGTGAAAATTCTTGAATTTTTGTCTGGTTATAAAAACCAAAATAATAATATATTTTCAAATACTAATCACGTCGTTGATAAGGGGTTCCAATACCTTTAATTTAGTCTATAAAGCATATTCATCCCATGCCTAATATATTTTTTATTCCAAAAATACTGAAAAAATTAAAATTTTCTGAACTTTAGGAAAATATAAAAAGTAATCCAAAATTTTTTATTAAAAATCCACCATGACAGATCGATGCGGAATTTTATTAGCTAAAATACAAAAAAAGAAATGCCAAAATCGGTTAAGAATTGCGACCTGTAGGCAAAATTGGACAAAAAAAGTCAATTTTTCCCCACTGTGTGGCCCAAGTTTTGGTTGATTAACTTCATATGGCATAAAAATGTTTCATTTATTGAAGAGAAATAAGAAAATGTGTAAAATGTGTAAAAAAAGAAAGAACCCTTTCCTCTGGTCCGATTTTCCCATAAGCGAACTTGATAGAAGATGATCACAAAGTTTGCAATCGCATTATTCGATATTTTACTGTCATTTTTATAAAAAAAATGTGTAAAAAACACTTTTTAAATAAGACTGCATCTTTCGTGGAACCTCATGAATAATT
Source organism: Pegoplata infirma (assembly GCA_963921195.1). Classification (NCBI taxonomy): domain Eukaryota; kingdom Metazoa; phylum Arthropoda; class Insecta; order Diptera; family Anthomyiidae; genus Pegoplata; species Pegoplata infirma. The sequence goes on from OY992536.1 coordinate 204,742,570, forward strand.
ACAAGTAAAACATTGGGTGAAACATGAGCTATTCGTCAAAGCTAGGAACTTTATTTCGTCTGCAGCAACTTGCAATTAAAACCAGGATAGGGCTCCAAAGTAGGGTGCATTTCAAAAAAAAGCATTAAAGTTTATATTAAAGTGGTTACAGAATTATAATGCTGAGTAAAATGCCTCTCTAATAAGGTACCAAAAACTAAAATCGGTTGAAAAGCAGCCAAGTTATTACAACTTCCCCAGGCATCTAACGTATGGCAGACCACTTGATAAATCAATACAATCCGATTTTTGAAATTCATTGAAATTTTCTACTGTAATAACATTTTTTTATTCTTCAAGTTCAAATGTAATTATATGACAAGTATTTTTCATATTGTGTTTTGCTAACATGTTTTAAATTAATGCTTAAAATATCTGCATTTTCAACACCCTTTTGAAATCTCAATTTTATTTTTTTTTGTTTTAAAATTTGGAAAACCCAAAAATGTTACACTGAAACATAAATAATGAAAAAATGTTATTACAGTAGAAAATTTCAATAAATTAAAAAAAAAGGGACACGTATTCTTTAATCAACTGTGATAACACACGCTAGATGCCTGGGGAAGTTGTAATAACTCGGCTGATTTTCAACCGATTTTAGTTTTTAGTACCTTATTAGAAAGGCATTTTACTCCACATCATAATTCTGTAATCAGTTGAATTTAAACTTAACTTAAAATACCAATAAAATTGCGAAAACAGAAAAAAATTCGCTTACCATTTCCGAACGTCCTAAATTTTTGTGAGACGTATTTTTACCTCGAAATGAATGTATCTGGGGTAAGTTAGGGACAATATCGACCAATCTTTTTTTTTGGAGCACCTTAGAAAATAAATCAGAGCCAATAAATAAAAGGTGCAATTTTAAAAATTAAAAAAAAAAAAAATAGAAAGAATTGCGATCACATCTCGAATTATGGCTTAAAAGTTGCGTAATTTAGAGTAAAATTTTTATAGTTTTTACAAAAAAATCGAAGATTTCAAACTTTTTCAACAAGTCGATTTTAATTTTTAAACGTCAAAAAATAAATGATAATTACTTCGAATAATTTTTTCATATTTTTTTCTACAACTACATTTAAATACCAACAAATCGTTGTCCATCTTTTTTTAAAATATCTATATTTTTTAATGGTCAAAATTCATTAAAAATTTCAATTTTTTAATTTTTTTGAGAAAATCGCCATTTTGAAAAATTGATTACTCAACACCATCTTGAAATAAAAGGCTGAAAATTGGTGTCCAAGTTGCATTTAATAAGTACTAAAACATATCCAAAAATAAAATAAATCAAAAGGGGTCGGGTCTAAAAGTGAGTGATTTGGCTTGGAATGCCCCACATATAAGAGACATTTCTAAGTTTGGGGTGTCTCGCCTTATCAACCATATTGGGGATTTAGTAGCTCAAAAGATTGCTAAAATATGGCAAAAAAAATTGTTTTTGCAATTAATTGTTTTTCGGGTGCGTTTGTTAATCTAGTGGGAAATGGTAAATTATACAATGCATTCGGAACCATTCTGAATAAAACTGGCAGTATGCCTCGCAAAAAACAGACTTTTTTAAAAATTCACATTTTTTCTTCCCATGTTTGGAGAGCTGCCGCTTCATAACCATTGCGAATTAAGCGCAGATTGTGCGTATTTACAAGGGCTTTACATTGTGCTTACCCTGCAAAAAAAGTCATTACCACTTCCTAGTGGAGTGCTTTAAAACTATAACAAATGTAATTAAATACAACAAAAATAACAAAAAACACAAGACAAAAACACACAAACATTCTTTTCTACTCCAGAACTCATAGTTATTCAGTTCTTAACTCATTACCTTCCGCCACACTCCCATACAAATGTAAGTAGATATTCAGTAGACAAGAAGTACTCCGGGAAGTAGTTGGAAGTTGTTTGAAAACTCGGAGTACTTCTTATCTACTGAATATCTACTTACATTTGTATGGGAGTGTCGCGGAAGGTAATGAGTTAAGAGCTGAATATCAACTTTTTATGGAGTAAAAAAGAATGCCTTTGCGTTTTTTCCTTGTGTTTTTTGTTATTTTAGTTGTATTTCATTACATTTGTTGTAGTTTTAAAGCACTCCAAATAGAAGTACTCCGCACATTTTTTGCTGGGTATTTACATGTGTATTAGAATTTTCAAATTATAGTTTGCACCAAAAGCTACAATCAGAAAACCTCGAAAAATTTAAAATTGAAAAAGATTTGTATTGCATATTTAAGTCCATTTAACTTTTTTCTTATTGATGGCACACCCACTGAACCTACACCAAATAATTGCCCATATCTACTGATTAAGCGATATTAATTTTGGAGTAATAGCTTTAACGCACCAAATGAAACCTTGAACGAAAGATTTCGTGAGTGTATCAAGTGAGTTTTTTATATTTTTCAACTTTGAACATTCCTTACCATGAACTAATGAGACCTTTTTGTGCTATGCCTTTGCACAATTACTCTTTAAGGTTCCCTAACTATCTACATTCACAGGTATCACCTAATTTACATTTAAGCAATCCATATGTAAATTTCATGAAGATCGGAAAAAGACTTCTCTAGAGAGTTCAATTTTTATGAATGGACAAAAGTTAAAATTCTTGTTGTCACTAAAATAATACAACTAAAAAGATGAAATAATGGCATGTGGTGCTTTTATAAAACTCCTTTAAATATTTTTTTTTCAAAAGATTTTGTTAACAATTTTAAAGGATATTAAAGGACACATTTTTAAAAGGTCCCTATTCACATGCTTTTTCCTGATACGGCAAAATAAATAAATGAAAAAATTACCGGTGATCCTTTTCTTTCATTTGCTTCCAAAATTGCCATTATATGGCAATTACGAATATTTTTAAAAAAAAAATAATTACAAAAATGTAATCCTCTAAAACTTTAAAGTGCAATTTTACTCCCTAAAATCTAAGTATTCATACATATATCATCCAGTTCTCGTTTAATATTGTTTGTTGGATGGTGTAATTTTTATAAACCAAAAAAAAATTTTATCTAACAATAAGTATTTATGTTTTAAAATTATATAAATTGTTCAAATTATTAAAAACTAAATCCTTTTAACAAAAATAAATCAGGATAATATTTTGCTACAAACAAAGCTTATTTAAATTATAATAACAAACAAAACTAAAAAAAAAAAGTTAATATAACATTTAAATAGCATTAAAATAAATACATACCAACAAAATAAGCTAGAAAAAGAGATACTGTAAAACAGCTGCATCAGATCATATGAATTGATATAATCATAGAAACATACATTTTTATATAAATACAAATATACTTCTACCACACACAGCTAAGTAAAAGTATGTCATAAAAATTGTTATAAAAGCGTAACCATATGTATACACTTTCATACATGTATATTATACAGTTGCATCCAAAAATGCTTACACTAAAAAATATGTTGTCAATAATTTTGTACAATTTTCATATTTGTGTTGCTGATAGCTGCAAATTTTAACAACCCAACAAAACTTTGGTAATGGGTAGTGATTATATAACACATTACCAGGTAATGTATATACCTTATTTGTAGCATTATTTTATGATGTCTTACCAAACATTTGTTCCACAACGTATTATTTTAAAGTGAAAAATAATGCATTACTAATAATTTGCTACGTAATGCATGATTATTGGAAAAAATGTATTTCATATTTATTATTTCTTAACATTAAATCATAGATGACTTATATTTGGTTACATTATGTACTATTTGAAAGTTTGAAATAATGCATTATTTATAATTGGATGCATAATGCATTACAATAACAAAAAAAATAATTATTTTATATAAAAATTCATAAGTTTAAACTAGAGATGGGCTCACGACAGAAAATTTCTAACGACACACACTCACGAGCATATTTTATCTACTTACACTCACTTACAATCACGTGAGTAAATTTAATACCAAATTACTTTTTCACTACTCGGAACACCTTATATATTATCTTCTGGTATGCTATATTATTTCATTTCTAGTATCCTATAAAATATCATATATTTTACACCTTACTCGTATTCTTCGTTATAAATTTATGACCTATTTTATACCTTACTGGTATTCTTTGTGATAATGTGGATGCATTACTTTGAGTCTCATCGCCTGTTAAAATCATCAATGCTGCAATGTATAAAATAAGAGATCCTATGCCTTATTTTATACCTTATTTGGTAATCTAAGTTTTGCTGGGAAGCTAGGAAACTTGCTGGTAAAGCTAATTCGATTACTTTCAATTCAATAGTGTTAGCCGTTTTTCTAAGTTTTTTATACTTTAGAATCATACTTTAGAATCATTTTGAAATTAAGAAAAGTTTTGATTATATCAAGTTTCGCAAAAAAAAAATTGAAGAAAAATGACGTAAAAAATATTCGGGTATAAAAATCGTAGTAGTAGCATATTCAATAGAGTTAAGATGGTAGAAATTCAGTAATTGCAGTTGTTTTTTTTTAATTAAAAATTTAAACTACAAATGTAGTTGAAAACAAAATATCTTGAATAAAATAAGTGATTTTCATGACATAATTTTCTTAGTGTACAATTTTATACTAAATAAAATGGATGCGGATGTAATGGTTTTTTTTTTTTTTACTCTACTCATGTTGTTATTAATGTGTTATGGTGTATTTTCACTCACATAATAGAGTTCTCAAAAAAGGTTTATAAAGTACATATTCTTAAAACCAGTGACTTTCTTAGCAAAACCGGTTATTTTTTTATAAACTCGGTTTCGGAAATTTTCTTGAAATTTTTTTGACAAAATCTTTAACATTTCACTATTTTTAAATTTGTACAATTTTTAACATTGTACAATTTTTTTTTTAATTTGTAAATAATTTTCACATATAGAGTTTTATTGACTATTAACTAAATAAATTTGACATTAAAAGTTTTTCTGAAGATTATTATAACTGGATAATATGAAACTACTAAGAAACAAACCAGGATGTCTTAAATTTTTAGAAAAATTAAAATTTTTCTTTCACACTATTCTCAATTCAAAAACATATATAACAAATCAAAAAATTCTAATACATAATTACAATTAGAGCCTGAGCTCGACTGTCTTTACAGAAACAATAATTTAAAAATAACGACTATAAGTCGCCCTAAGTGGCAATAATCAGTATCTTTGGAAAAATGGCAACACCTAACATTTATGTCTAAACTATAGACCATGTCTGGCAATGTTTGCAAAAATAAGTACTTAGATCAGAATTGATGAAGGAGAGGAAGAAGAATAATGATTACTAAAAATAAAAGTTTGTTTACACATAATTACAATAACAAGTCTTCTGTTAGAAAAAACAACAGCAACAACCACACTCGAATTGAAAAAATCAGATCTAGTTGATACTTGCTTAACAGCCTACTTGGCGTATCGGTCTAAAGTGATTGTACGTTACAAGCAGTTAATAGCAAAGTATTACAGATGATGATGAGTTCAATCCTTGTCGGCTGCGATCTGTAAATAATTTTCACATATAGAGTTTTATTGAGTATTAACTAAATAAATTTGACATTAAAAGTTTTTCTGAAGATTATTATAACTGGATAATAAGAAACTAGTAAGAAACAAACCAGGATGTCTTAAATTTTTAGAAAAATTAAAATTTTTCTTTCACACTTTTCCCAATTCAAAACCATAAATTTTTAGAATTTTTAAAATTTTATTTTATACCGTTTCTTAGATAAACGTATTATATTTGATATTGAAAATAAAAGTCAGTAAAAAACAAACTTAAAAATGGAATAGTTTCGTTTTGCGTGGACCTCCTCATAGACTGTCATTTTTGAAAACTCTGCTTACATACACACCCACACATATATTTGCCTAAAAACTTAAGTTTTGTACAGAGATGGAAAATTCAGTACTTTAGTACTTTTTAACATGATAATGTTTTTAGACTCATGTCTAATTTTAAAAAAAGTTGCAGGACGCCATCTCAGTTTGACTATATAAGCTAACAATTTACGAAAAAGAAAACAAGAATTACTATTTTCATTTTCTTAAAACCAAAAATGTTAATACCTTGGGTTTGTAGCTTGGATAATAATTCACCTCGTTGGGAATAAAACCGTTTTTCACCAGCTGGTGAATAAAAAGTAACATAATACATAACATAAAAAAAAAAATTTTTTTTCATCAATTTTTTTTTTTTCATCAAATTTTTTTTTTTTCATCAAATTTTTTTTTTTTCATAAATTTTTTTTTTTCATCAATTTTTTTCCCCATCAAATTTTTTTTCATAAAATTTTTTTTTTCATCAACATTTTTTTTTTTCATAAAATTTTTTTTTTCATCATTTTTTTTTTATCAAATTTTTTTATTTTTTTTTTATCAAATTTTTTTAACATAATTTTGTTTTTCGTGAAAAAAAATAATTTTTTACCAAACTACTTTTTCGCCAAGTCTAAGCTTTTTGTATAAAAATTTTCCATTTGTTTATCAAATGTACATAAAACAAGTGAGAGTGTTATATTCTTTGGTGCCGAATCTTTTATACTCTCCAAAATGTAAAAACACTTTTTTGCACGTATTTTTGCACTCACTTACGAATTGTACAGCTCTTTTGTTTTTTTTAATGAAGTCCTCGACTGATATTTCAATTCATTTTACATGGAATAGCAAACTAATACAACATTAGTTTTTCTTAAAACAGCTTTGCTTTGGCAAGTACACCCAAATCTTCCGCAAAACATTATCATTATTTAATATATATGGTTTTGAATTAAGAAAAGTGTGAAAGAAAAATTTTAATTTTTCTAAAAATTTAAGACATCCTGGTTTGTTTCTTACTAGTTTCATATTATCCAGTTATAATAATCTTCAGAAAAACTTTTAATGTCAAATTTATTTAGTTAATAGTCAATAAAACTCTATATGTGAAAATTATTCACAGATCGCAGCCGACAAGAATTGAACTCATCATCATCTGTAATACTTTGCTATTAACTGCTTGTAACGTACAATCACTCTAGACCAAAACACCAAGTAGGCTGTTAAGCAAGTATCAACTAAATCTGATTTTTTCAATTCGAGTGTGGTTGTTGCTGTTGTTTTTTCTAACAGAAGACTTGTTATTGTAATTATGTGTAAACAAACTTATATTTTTAGTAAACATTATTCTTCTTCCTCTCCTTCATCAATTCTGATCTAAGTACTTATTTTGCAAACATTGCCAAATATTGCCATGGTCTATATTTTAGACACAAATGTTAGGTGTTGCCATATTTCCAAAGATATTGATTATTGCCACATAGGGCGACTTAAAGTCGTTATTTTTAAATTATTGTTTCTGTAAAGACATGATTTAATGTTTTTGGTAAGAGTACAAAGTTCGCAGGCATTTTTCGGTACTTTTCCACTTTTCAAAATACTTTATTACCAATGCGGCCGATTTAGTACTTTTTCAACACCAAACGTTTTTACAAAATCAAAAAAAAAAAAAAAAAAAATTGGAAAATCTGCCGATTTTTATAAAAAAAATGGTTTAAAATAACCTATTCTGAAATTTTCAGATTCTTTTACTATATAAACTTGGACTTGAATTTTATAAATTTATAAACTTAAGCTATTTTAAATACCGTCTAGATTGAAAAAGTACTTTTTTGGTTAAGAAACATTACCATTTTAAAATTTTGATTTTCCATCTCTGGCTTGGTATGCGTATGCATATATTTCTGTTTATCTGTTTTTGTTGTTATATACATGCAGTTACCCAAGTAGAAATTCATGACGGTTATAAAAAAAAAAGCGTTTTTAAAGCACTCCAAAGTAGAAACTCATGACGGTAATAAAAAATAGCATTTTTAAAGCACTTCCAAGTATAAATTCATGACGGTAAAAAAACAAGTCATGACTTATCAAAAATAAAGCATTTTTAAAGCATTATTTCATAACGCTTTATGAACGTTTTGAAAAAGCTCTTTGAGATTACTTTTTCGCCAAATTTATGTTGGTTTAGGAATACAATTTTTTTTACAACATTTTTTTCAAAGGTTCGAAAGAATTAATTCTTTAATTCAATTTTCTAATTCGAATTAAAAAAATAGAATTTGGCATTCCCTAAAATCATTCAACTTTCAAAATCACTGAATTAATTCATTCAAGAATTCATTCCTTAAGAATGATCATTCTTAAGGAATGAACTATTTTTTATCCAAATCAATCTACTACAAATTGAATGGTGAAATTTGCTTATCATTCAATTTTAAACAGTGAAGCGCAACACACATACACACACATTTATGCTTGTGTGGGAAGCAGCAGACGAGACGTGGACAAAACAACAGCCAATCGTTTACACACGAAGATGCTTAAAATGCACACAAGCAACACATTTTTGAAAATACAAAGGGAATGAAATAAAAAAATCATCATTCAATTTGTAATAGATTTGAATGATGAAAAATTTTGATCATTCAATCGAATGATTGCTTGCAAGGAATTAATTCTCTTGGGAATTAATTCAATTTGATTTAAGCTTTGAGAATTAAGCCTTTGAATTAATTCGTGTTGAATGCTAGTAAGGAATGATAATTCAAAACTTTTTAAAACAGAATTGAACTTTTTGGGAATTCTCAATAGAATTAATTCGTTCGAAGCTCTGATTTTTTTACACTACTTTTTAAGTATGGTTTACGACGAACAAAAAGCCGACATTAAAAGTGAATTAACTTTAGACGACCCCATAACAGATTTAGTTAAGTTTGAGGAGTTTGACAAAAAGGTTAAAACTGATCAGCAATTTTGAAATTCACTGGTATGTATTTTTCTATATTTACATTTGAATCAAAATTACTAATTTTTATTTTGTTATTCAGCGTGACCTGATGCGGTTAAAATGTAAGGCCGACTCATTATATGAGGCATACATGGGACTATTTAAATAAATGGACTAATTAATTGACGATTTCATTGGCATTATATTGAAACTAATGCTTTTTTTTGCATATAAAGCACTTTAAAATTGCTTTACATACCGTTTTGAAAGTGATACATTTTTGGTTTTTGCAATGCTTTAAAAGCGCTATAACGAAGCGTTCTAAAATCATTATTATAAATGTCTTTAAAAACGCTTCAAATAAACCGTCTAACGGTGATATCATTAGGACAGTCTGAAAGCGCTCTGATGATGGTTTTCAGTATGGTCTGAGAGCATTCGTACTACCATACAAAGCGCTTTTAAAGCGTTTTAACGGTTGTATTTTTCTACCTGGGTATATACATAAAACTATAAATTTGTAGTAACATTTATAAATGTGACGTTTCATAATCATAGTTAGGTTGCAGCCACAATTGCATCATATAGAAGTCACAAATCTCGCACTCAACAAAACACATCAAATATCAAGTTATATATGCATAAATGTAAACAAAATTATATGTTTTTAGATATAGCACAAAATCATCTACTACAAAAATTACACTGTAATTTAAAAATAAAATTTTACATCAACACCTTAGGGAATGTAGATTCTGTGCCAAGAAGTAAATATACGTACATAATTTTGTAAATTTCCTCTTTATAATTTTTTTTTACTTTTTAAGAGAATTTCTAAAAAATAATTAAATCCGTTCATTTAGAAATTTAAAGAGCTTTTATAAAGAAATTCGCAGCAAGAGTACACACAAAAAAATTAATTATTGGCTAAAAAATTTCAATTAAATCTCTTGATCAACAACATTAAAATGAGTCGATTATTTTTTTGATCAATATGTTTATTATTTTCTTAAACCTTTTAATTGCAAATTTTCAACATAGAGTTGAAAGAGTTTTTTTCGCTTTAATTTATTTAAACGCATTAATTTAAAAATATATAATAAAATCGGTGTTTACTTTTTAAGTATTGGCAATATATTGGAAAGCAAAAAATATGAACTTATTCATAATTTTGCCATAAGAGCACAAATCCTTAGTGAAATCCATCATTATTTTAATTGACTTTAAATAAAAAATTCATTCAATTTGTGATCAAAATTGAAAAAGTGTTTGATGAAAAAAATACAACAATAAATCACCAACAATTGATATAAGAATTTTCTTCATCGGAGGAGTTCCAATTAAAAAATCAATTGAAAATGCGGTTCTGGAGATTTAAATTCGTTTTCAATTCTTTCTGTGTATGACCAAAACAAATTTGGAATAATTTTTCCAAAATCTACGCTAAAAATAATAAATTATTTTTGAAAATTAAAAAAGAAAAAAAAGAAAAAATATAATCCAAAATAGACCTATCAAACCCTAAAATTTAGTTGGATTACCTTTGTTTTATTAATATCTGTTTTTATTTTTCAAAAATAAATAAAACCGAAAGTAAATCCACTTATTGAAAAACTAAGCAACTAATAAACAAAGTGTTTTTGTCATTAAAAAAAAGTTTGGGAATAAAAAAATATTTAATACACTAAAAAACATTACCCTCATTTTTTTTTTAATAAAAATGAATAAAAAAAGGTTTTTTCGTTAAAATCAAAAATTTCAAACTAATTTTTTTTTTTAATAAAATTGAATTAAAAAAACAATTTAGCTAAAATTAAAAATTTCGAGCTATAACTTTTGAACAGTTTTATTCCTTTTTACGTTAAAAAAATTTAAAATTACCAAAAACGTGTTTTTGGGCATTTTGAAGGGTATTTATGGATTTGGTCTAGAAGAGTTTACTTAATTTGAGCATTTTGTACACTCAAAAAAATACGTTAGTAGATTTACTAATTTTTTTTTGCTAATGCTAGTTAGCTAACTTTTAGCAAATTTTTAGTTGAGATCAGCATGTTAGCAAAAAATTCTTGTAAACTTCATTTAGCACATTAGCAATTTTAAACAAACATTGAACTAATTTCTTTTGCTAAGATTTGAAATTGAGTTGACAACATTTTTACAAGATTTTTTGCTAACATTAGCAAAAATTAATGGTAAATTTTTTTTTATTTTCAGAAAACTTAAAATGGCTCATCTCGGAAACTAAGCCAGATAGAGCAAAATGGAGGGCATTTTTGGTTCTTAGAATCTCCATACTTTCGCGGGTCCTCTTTACATGTGTGGACCCTAATGGGCCCTAACTTTGGATCCAAAAAAGTTAGCATTCCCGAAAATTTTAAAATGCTCATATCTCGGTAAATATTGCCGACACAACAAAAAGTCCAAAAGCATTTTTGTAGCCCTCAATACGTAGAACAAGACCGCAAAATAGTCAAAAGCTCTACGAGTAATATTTTTTAAGTTATCGAGTTTTTTAATTCTCAAGACCCCAGTGGTCTCCTATAATCACGTATCTCAAAAACTAAGCAAGGTAGAGCGAAACAGACACAAATTTTGGATCAAAAACTATGACGATTTTTAAGGAAACCAACTAGGTCTAGGCCCATCGGGGTCTGGACCTATCGGGTCCGAACCCAATGGGGTCCTCAAATGTTTCAAAAAAAATTTTTTTGTTAACTACTTATGGGCAAAACATTTTTGCTAACTTTAGCAAAAAAATTGTGGGTTCAAAATCAGCAAATTTTCTTGTAGGTTTACAAGCTTTTTTTGCTAACATTACAGTTTTTTTTTTTTTTGTGTAAGAAAACGACCTAGTCTAATATGTATTAATTAATATCTATTGATAAGTTTTAATTAGGTTTAAATGTTCTTTCCACCCCTACTTTTTCTTATTAAATTAAGAAAAATATTCAAAAACATAACTCGTTCATTATATTTAATTAATGTTTTCTTGTTGCTATTTTTTAATAAACTTTCATTTATAAAATTTTAGAAAGGGGAAGAAGGCATAAGGGCGTTTCACTAACAATTTTTGTTTTTGCAAATCTTGAAGCTGAATATGAATTCTTTTGGCCTAAAAGATTCTTGATTTTTTTTTTAAGATTTTTGAAAGGTCGGGGTGAACTCGCTCAAATTAATTTTATCAAAAAAATGAGGTTATGAAACATATTTTTTTTATTTATTTTCTTTGGTTTCTTATTTTAAAATCCGGATACATCAGTTCTGCCTAGGTCTTTAAAACACCTTTGATTTAAAACCAATCTGACACATTTGATTTAAAACCAATCTGACAATTGTAGAAAAAATAATTTTTCTATGTAGTTTTTTTTTTTTTTGTAAAATAATAAATTTAATTGCCCTTTTCTAGATTGTAATTAGTGTTTTCAAGTCGGTTAACCGAAAAACTGTGTTTTTTTTAACTAAAGTGCCTTGTTTTGCCACCTTTTTGCAAGTAAAATTCAAACTGCATACAATATATTTGTCTTTACTGCATACCACATTTTTGTTGGTAGTTGAAGTTTATGTTTTTACAGACCAAAAATGGCATAAATTAATAAATGAATTGTAGTTTAGTGAGTTTTTAGCAATATTTCGAAGCATTGATCAGCTAGAATTTTGATGTTAACAGCCTAATGACCTTTGATCCATAAAAAGTTAAACTGCATTCAAAGAAACTTTTATTATTATTTATTATTATGGGCAGTTTTAGTTTCTTCCAACATGTTCATATCAAACTGCATATCACGTTCTTTATAATTTCTAAAGAGCCGGTTTAAAATATAAATAAAAAAAATAAAAATATGCATAAATACGCAATATCTCGCAAAATTAAACACAAACTATTGATCCAGTGCATGGAAAACTGCATACCATGTTTTTACGAAATTCCAAAGAACCCTATTTAAAAATAAAAAACAAAAACAGCAAAAAAGTAATATCGCGAACTTGAAAAAATTGGATTTTGATGTTTACTATTTTGTGATCTGCAAATAAGTATAATTAAAACTGCATACTCAGTTTTTGAACATATTTAAAAAAACTTGAATGTCAAAATTTAGGAAGATACAAAAACACTAATTTCGCGATATCTTGCAAATGCTATCAGCTTCAATATCGCTGTTAACAATTTTTTGATATTTAATCATGTCGAAATCGAACTGACACTAAACTTCAACATAAACATTGCACAGTGCCACATTTGGCCAATCTAGCACGACAAAAATCTAAAAAAAAAAAGTTCCCCGATTTTCATGATATGTTTGTATGTATTATAGAACATCCCTTATAGCACGGAAATAATCATGTTAAAACGATAATTCTGTTCGTTACTAACAGGTGGGTGCATAAAGTTGCATCTTGTAAAATCCTGTAACTAGTGTGCATTATTTCGCATAAATTAAGTCGAGTTTAAACTGTTGTAACTTTTGAACAAAAAGAGATATTTATCCACTCTTTTTTGGTAATTTTAAAGGATATTAAAATGCTTTAAGTCTTATCTTTTCTTTTTTTTAAACAAAATTTTTTATTTTTTATTAAATTTTTAACAAAATACAAATTTTTGAAAAGAAAATTATATACATTATTTTTTTTTTTTTGATGGAATAGAACTTTTGTTTTTGGTCCGTATTGGCCGCCGGACTTTTTCAGATATATTGACCAATATCCACATTATATTGACCAATATCAACATTACTAACTTTTGCGACCGTCTGCGACGCCGACTACAGTGGGGCGATATGTGAACCTTGTTTTTACATATTTTTTAAACATGTTTTAAAAAAGTAGGCGTGGCTGTTGTCTGACCACCCCCTTTTTTGTGATATTATTTCTACAGTCATTGAGAGTATATATACCAAATTTAAAGAAATTGTAACCAAAATTAAAAATTTTAAAAAAAGTGGGCGTGGCCCTTAACCGGCCTCTCACATTTTTCATAATGTTATTTTCGAAGCCAAAACGAAAATTGTTACCGAATTTCAAGTCAATATAATTAAAATTGGATTTTTGTCGTGGTAGATTGGCCAAATGTGGCACTGTGCATTGGTGAGGCTCACAGTGCTTATTAGCTTAAAAAAAATTACACCCAAAATAAAAAATTTGTTGAAAAAATAGTGTTTTTTTAATTAAAGTGCCGTATCTCATATGTTTTAAACAAACCCAAAAGTAGAAAATCCATAGTAAACCAACAAAGTTAAAATTTGTTGAAATTTAAATTTAAGAATTTCGTGTTTTCTACATATTTTCTAATAAAAAAAGTATTTTGCAAAGTGATCGTGGAAAAATATAAGCATTTCTGTACTATGTGGACTCAAACCAACCGAAATTTTCATATCAGAACCCCTGCCTTTTTTTCGTAGCGCAGTGTTTTTTTTCGCGTCAAAGAAGACCAAAATCAAGTCAATCAAATACTTTTTTTTTTTAACAATACATTTTTTTAAAATTAAAAATGATTGATTTTAGAATACTTTTTCCCTTGGAGTAGAACAAAAAAGTGTTCGTGGATTGAAATACAAAAGGATATTTTTCCAAATTTGTTTTGAAAATTTCTAAGTATTTTTTTTTTTACTTTAAATATTTATTCTAACATCTAGCCAAGTTCTCCCCTTAAGTTCTTTTTAAAACACATTCCAACAAATAAGTTCACTCATGACAATTAATTATTATTAATACCTTTTTAATAACTTCAATAATAATTATGTTCTTTAATATGCCTACAAAAACCAACAACAGAAACATCAAGCAAACAAGACAATAAAATATTGGTTTCTTCTTCCGGTTTCATGAATTTTTCAACCGCTGAGCCTTTCACGAAAAACCATTCCAATAATTGCCAATACACACACATGTGTTTATAAGCTTAAGAATTTCGTATAATTGCATGTATTTAATTACAAGAAATATTCCATTTTAATAATTAAAATTTAATTGAAAATACAAAACTGTTAAATGTCTCAACAGAAAAACAAGTAAGAAAATTACAGTCGGTAAAGACCGGCCATATAATACCCTACAACGGTGTTTCACGGAATCTATCTTTTGTTAAATCTTTAATAAGTTATAAAAACAGAAACCAAGAAACCAAGTTTTAGTGAATAAGGCTTCTATTTGTTGCAAATAAAACGCTTTAACTAAATATCAGGCGAAATTTTCATATGGGTCTAGGTCCAGAAATGGTCCGATAATAATTATATTTGCTAAGGTTATTAAAGTAAGCGTTTTTAATAAAAACATTTTCGATTTTCTTGAAATTTGATAGATTTTTGTGACTATCGGGAAGGTGGTTTGTATGGGGGCTACAAGAAGAACTGTGATTTGTGAATACAAAACATGCATACAAAACATGAATGAGCACAAACTCATTATACCCTGTACCATAGACACGGTGAGCCTCAGCGATGTTTAGGTTCAAATTTAGTGTCGACGAAAAGTGTAAACGCAGTTCGATTTCTACTTGACTAAATGTCACAAAACTGTTATCAACGAAATCGTAGCTGCTCGCATTCGCGAAACTAGTGTTTATGTATTTTCTAAAATTTTGACAATGAAGTTTTTTAAATACCTTCAAAAACTGAGTGTGTATTTTTAATTGTATTTATTCACAGGTCACAAAACAGTTATCTTCTCAATTTCGCGAGAAATCGCAAAATTAAAAAAAAAAAAAAAATTGGAAAAAATTTTATTTTTCGTGTAAACTAGCAGTCAAGATGTTGATTTGAGCAGTTTTACCACCTTTAACCACATAGAATTTAAATTGCATACAATATATTTGTCGTTTCTTGATTTTTTTTCTTTATTTTAGACACTAAAGAAAAAATAAATTAATTAATATAAAAGCTTGAACAGTAATTTTGCAATTTCTCGCGAAATTGACCATCTATAATTTTTATGCTTGCAGATTTGTCAACTTAAATAACCCCAAATTCAAACTGAATACCACATTTTTTTGTTAATTGAAGTAAATGTTTTTACAGACCACAAATAACAAAAAGTAATGAATAAATAGTAGTTTAGCGAGTTTTTTTTTAGCGATATGTCGAAGAATTGAGCAGCTAGAATTTAAATGTTAACAGCCTTATCACCTTTAATCAATAGCAAATGAAACTGCATTTCGTGTTTTTAAACAATGTTAAAGAAACTTCTTTTATTAATCAAAACAAAAAATACCCCCAACAACTGTTTTTCGCTATTTCTCGCGAAAGTGAGCAGCTCTAATTTTTTTGTTGGCAGTTTTAATTTCTTCCAACATGCTCAAATCAAACTGCATACCACTTTTCTTTATTATTTCTAAAGAACCGGTTTTAAAATGTAAATAAATAATTAAAACAAATTCTATAATTACGCGATAGCTCGCGAAATTTAACACCTAAAATTTCGATATCAACAGCTGTGTGACCTTTGATCACGCACAAGTAAAACTGCATACCATGTTTATACGAAATTTTAAAGAAACCTATCTTAAGATAAAAATCGCGATTTTTCGCGAACTAAAGAAGATAGGATTTTGATGTTTATTGTTTTGTGACCTTTAAATAAGTACAATTAAAACTGTATACTCAGTTGTTGAAAATATTTAAAAAACTTCAAGTCAAAATTTTAAAAAATACAAAAACAATAATTTCGCGTTATCTCTCGAATGCGAGCAGCTACGATTTCGCGGTTAAAAGTTTTGTGACATTTAATCTTGTAGAAATCGAACTGCGCTTACACTTTTCTTCGACACTAAAGTTCAAACTAAACATCGCTGAGGCTCACCGTGTAGAGTGGTGTAGGGTATAATAAATACATACTGTGAAAATTCTTTATAATAAGTACTAACAAAGAAATGTATTAAAAAAAATACACTTTAAATACTGTTGTGTTTTAAAAGGAAACCAATATAAAACCAACACTAACAATAATTTCTTATGTATATTTTTACTAGGGTGGCCTTTACTATGGAATTTGTTGAGCTTTTCCAAACCACTTAGCATTTCACAGTTTAAACATTTATTTGAATAATTATAATATAAACCCTCTAACCGGTAGCTCGCCTATACACCGAAAATAAAATTTGAATTTACAACTTTTTTGAAAAGTAAAAACTACAAGAAATTCTCGTGACTTTACTAGATTTTGAGCAACCTCCTATTTTATGAGAACTCCTAGTAAAAACTACCAGATTTTTTTGTAATTTTACAAGCTTTTCACTAGTAGAATTGTTAACTAGAGTAAAAATGTTTAGATATATTCTTATATATCACATCTTATTCGAGATTTGAATGATCAGTACTGATCAAAGTAAGATCAGTTCTGATCCGAGATTTGAAAGATCAGTACTAATCCGAAAAATGGATCGCTAAGATTAGATCAGTTTTAATCGGCAAATTGGTTTATATAATTAGATAAACCCATTTTTCGGATAAAATTGTATCCGTCCGATTAAAACTGATCTAATCTTAGCGATCCATTTTTCGGATCAGTACTGATCCTTCACATTTTTACGTGGGAACTTAAAACTTTTTTGATGCGAAAATAACACAAGGAATTTTCGTAATTTTACTAGTTTTTTTTTTTTTTTTGTAAAACTAAAATGCCATCATGTAAATTTGCCTGCTTTAATGCTTCCAAATTGTAAATTTGCATTTTTTTATTTTTGGGAAAATTACGAGTTTTTTACGAGTACACTCAAAAAAATAAACTGGTAAAACGCCTGGTAAAATGCCTTGTAATCCTGTTCTACCAATATTTAACAATTTTCCTCGTTTTTTAACAAAAAATCTTGTACTTTGCTCAAACGAGAACTACCGTTTTATTTGTAATTCTACAGGTTTATTTTCGTAATTTTATTCTACCATTTTGAAAGGTTATTTTACAAAAAAAAAAACTGTAATTTAAAACAAAGTTTTTATTACGAGGATTCTAGTTGAATTACAAACAAAAAACTGTTATTTTACAAAAATTATGTTATACGAGGATTTATGTTGTTTAACAAAAAAAAAAATTTTTATTGAAAAATATATTAAAAAAAAGTTGACAAAATTTTGAAAAATTTATTACGAGGATTCTAGTTAATTTACAAAAAAAACAGTTATTTTACAAAAATAATTTTATTACGAGGATTTTGTTTAACAAAAAATGTTGTTTTTGGTTTGTAAATTTACAATTTTTTTAAACATATTTACCATTTTTTCTTGTAAGTTTACCATTTTATTTTTTTTTTATTTTTCCGGTTTTAAAACAATATTTTTACAAATAAAATTGGTTATTTTACCAATTTTTGGCGCATTCCAAATTACGAGGAAATCCTCGTAATTTTACGAGAATTTTACCTACCTCCTATCGCTATGGACCATCCGGTCTATGTGAGGAGTCTTGACTCCGCCACCTCTAACCTACCTCCTATTTTACGAGAATAGCCTCGTAAAATCACCAGATTTTTTGGTATCTTTACAAAGTTTTTTGTTTAGTGTAACTCCAATTTTACATGACATCCTAGTAAAATTTACCATCTTTTATTATAGTTTTTAAGACGCCTTTAAAGGAAGGGTTAAACTATTTGGAAGTTTTTTGAAGAGATTTTTATTTGAAAACTGTATTACAGAGCAATAAGTAAAAATACAGATGAAATTTTGTATTTTGGTAACGCGAAAGAAAAGTATTTTTCTAAAATCTGTATTTTAACAAACAAAACTCTGTTTTTTATCTGTAAAATAAAGATTACAAAGCAAAAAGTAAAATTACAGATAAAATTTGGTTTTTCGGTCAAATATTTGTCGAATTGAGATTACATTCATTTTACAGAGTATTTAATGGAGTAATTATTTTGAGTGTAAGAATACTCCAGGAAAGTTCCAAAATGATAGACCGTTTAGGGGTGGGCTTGCCCATTTGAGTGTGCCTTTATCTACACACAAAAAAAAAACTTCGTCAAATTACAAGGAAAGGTCTCGTTATCCCATTTTACCAATATTTGACAAATTTCCTTGTTTTTTTAATAAATCGAAATTTACATTTTTTTTTGTAATTTTACATTTTTTTTTGTAATTTTACAAATTTTTAAAATATTTTTACAAAAAAAATATAGTAAATTCACTAGAATTCCTTGTAAATTTAATTGCACCAAAAAACTGTAAATTTACAATTTTATTGGTAAAAAGCATGTAAAATTACAAAATTATTGGTAAAAAGCTTGTAAAACTACTAGGAATTCTCGTAAAATTGGAGGTAGCAAAAAATCTAGTAAAATTATGAAACCTCTTTGTAAATTTTATCGATTCAAAAATTTTGTAAATTTATAATTTTATTGGTAAAAATCTTGTAAAATTACAGAATTATTGGTAAAAATCTTGTAAAATTACTAGGAATTTATGTAAAATAGGAGGTAGCAAACAAAAAAAGTTACAAGTTTTTCTTGTAATTTTACAAGGTTTTCTTTTGAGTGTACGTTATCCTAATTCCTTTTAATTTGTTTATCTATTGCTGATTTATTCCTTTTTTTTATATTTTTTATACCCTGAAATTTGTTTTTAAATGTTAAAAACGTAGTGTTAAAACACGGGTAAAATCGGGAACACTAGTGCTTTTTATATATTCTTAAATAATAGTCATATTAATTTGGAATGTATGATCCTCTAATGGGAAAACATTCCCAAAAAAAAGTAAATTTCGGAAATTCGGATTCCTATTGTTAAAAAATTGTACTTTGGTTCTTTTTATATTTTCTTAACTAAAGGTCCTGGAAACTTAAAATTTGCTGGAACGATGCATCAAAAACGGGTGGACTGATTTTAGTTCTGTTCATTTCATTTTGTAGAATATTAAAAAACCTAGTCCCTGACATAGCCAGATTTTTAAATTTCAGATTTAAGTTAAAAATATATGATGTCAAACTCGAAAAACAAAAAAAAGCTCTTTTTTTTGCTTAGAAAAAAAAATAAAAAATTGTAAAACCTCTACATCAGGCCCTAAATCTTTTAATTCTTAAAATCTGGAAAAAACAGAAAACAGGAAAATATGTCTTTTTGGTTATTTTCTCAATTTTTTCAGTTACTTCATGATTTGGAGTAAAATGACTCTCTTATAAGGTACTAAAAAGTCGGTTAAAAATCAGCCAAGTTATTATAACTTCCCCAGGCATCTAACGTATATCATGCCACTTGATTAAGGAATACGAGTCCCATTTTTGAAATTTATCGAAATTATCTACTGTAGTAACATTTTTTATTCTTCATGTTCCAGTGTTATACTTTTTTGGTTAAAAAATAAAAATTTAAAAATGAAGATTTCAAACGAGTGTTGAAAAATGGCGGCATATTTAGCATTAATTTAAAACATCCCAGCAAAACTTTGGTAATGGGTGGTGATTATATAACACATTACCAGGTAATGTATATAACTTATTTGTAGCATTATTTTATGATGTCTTACCAAACATTTGTTCCACAACGTATTATTTTCAAGTGAAAAATAATGCATTACTAATAATTTGCTACGTTATGCATGATTATTGGAAAAAATGTATTTCATATTTATTATTTCGAAACATTAAATCATGGATCACTTCTATTTGGTTACATTATGTATTATTTCAAAGTTTGAAATAATGCATTATTTATAATTGGATGCATAATGCATTACAATAACATAAAAAACAATTATTTTATAAAAAAATGCATAAGTTTAAACTAGAGATGGGCTCACGACAGGAAATTTCTAACGACACACACTCACGAGCATATTTTATTTACTTACGCTCACTTACAATCACGTGAGTAAATTCAATACAAAATTACTTTTTCACTACTCGTAACACCTTATATATTACCTTCTGGTATGCTATATTATTTCATTTCTCGTAACCTATAAAATAATTATATATTTTACACCTTACTCGTATTCTTCGTTATAAATTTATGACTTATTTTATACCTTACTGGTATTCTTTGTGATAATGTGGATACATTACTTTGAGTCTCATCGCCTGTTAAAATCATCAATGCTGCAATGTAAAAATAAGAGATCCTATACCTTATTTTATACCTTATTTTGTAATCTAAGTTTTGCTGGGATGTTAGCAAAACACAATATGACAAATACTTGTCACCTAATTACATATTAACTTGAAGAATAAAAAAATGTTATTACAGTAGAAAATTTCAACGAATTTCATTTATTTATTTATTTTTATTTATTAAAAGTAAAGTAAATTTACAAATTAATAGTAGAGGGTTTAGGAACTGGCTACAGAGGCCTTCGTCCTTAAACGAATTTCATAAATCGGATTGTATTCCTTAATCAAGTTGTCTTGCACACGTTAGATGCCTGGGGAACTTTTAAAAACTTGGCTGATTTTCAATCGATTTAGGTTTTTAGTACCTAATTTGAGAGAAATGATATTTCAAATCGAATTTCTGTAACCACGTGAATTCAAATTTAACTCAAAATACTAAAAAAATTGAGAAAACTGAAAAAAAAAAACATATTTTTCCTTGTAATCCGTTTTTTTAAATTTTTCTAGGGTAACTTAGGTAAATATCTACAAAATTTAAATTTTTTGGAGCACCATATAAAATGAACCACAATAAAAAAAAGTGCAATTTTCAAAATCTGAAAAAAATAGAACGAATTGTGATCACATCTCGAAGTATGGCTTAAAAGTTGCGTTATTAACAGTAGAATTTTTATACTTTAAAAAAAATCAAAGGTTTCAGACTTTTTCAATAAGTCGATTTTTAAACGCTAATCAATAAGTGTTAATTACTTCGAATAATTTTTTCAATTTTTTTTTCTAAAACTACAATTAAATACCAACAAAACGTTGTTCAACTTTTTTTTAATATATCTTTATTTTTTACTGGTCAAAATTAATTGAAAATTTAAATTTTTTATTTTTTTTTTAAACCGCCATTTTGAAAAATTGGGTTAAAGTTTCATTTAATACGTACTAGAAGATATACAAAACAAAAATTAATCGAAGGGGGTCGGTTCTAAAAGTGAGTGAATTGGCCTGGAATGCTTCATAAATATTCATGATCCTCGATTGATTTAGAGACGATCTAGCAATATCCGTCCTCCCGTCTGTCTGTTGAAAACACGATAACTTTTAAAGGACTTTACTGAGACTACTGAAGTTCACCAACATTTTTGCAGGGGCCGAATTACGGCATTCGTTATCGAAATTTTGCTATCGAAATCTGGTTTTTATTTTTCAAGATAAAATGTTGACGCCAATTCTACCTAATCAGGGATGAAGTACTTTGTACTCATAAAGCAAATAAAAGTAAATTGTAGTGAAATTATTATTCGTTTATTTTTAAATAGGTACCAAAGTCTTGTAAGTATCGAAATTTCATTCGTTCACGAATGCGGTAATTCGGGCCCAGGTTATTTTTTTCTTAGAATGGGTAAGGAATACAAAAACAACTTCTCACCTTAACATAATGTCTGTATCCGCCACTCTTTAAAAATATTGACACACATACATACATACATTAACATCACTTAAAGTAGACAAAAAACATATTTATTTACGGTCAATGATCTGTAAACCAAATACTACAATAACATAAAAAAGGTTATTTTTTTTTGCACTACTATCATACATAAATACGGCAATAAAAAACAACAATTTCCAATATTTATTAGGAAAAAAAATATGTATATTGTAGTATAACATTACAAGGATAATAGATATAGAATCTTCTTTGTACTATAAAAAGTGTTTGTGTGCATGGTAGTGTAAACGAATACACCCATAGACACAACGTCTATATCATGTAAACATGGTATGTATTATATTTTTTTTTCACATAATCCCAGCAAAAACTTTCACTACCTCTTTACCACAGTATAGAGTAGTTGGAGTTCAGGGTTGCATTGAAGTAAAAAAAATTTAGGATAACATTGTTGCGAGTTGGACAATTTGTCCATTTGTTTTATAATTTTTACTTAACAATTTCTTTTTATTAAAATTTTATGCACAAAATGTTTTATTTAATTTTAATTCTCTAATTGCCTTTTTTAAACATTATAGCAGCTTGTGGAAAGAAATCACGAGTCAAGGAGTGCATACTGAATTCATGCATGATTCCCTAGGGATGTATTTTGAGTGCTAGTTTGTGTTTTGAGCGCTTTTGAGATGCAGTAAAATCGCATGTCGTTAGTACACTGATTAAACATTATTTTATAGCGCTGAATGAATAATTTTATATTTATATATTATATTTATATATATGTATTTCGTTAATTCGCAAAGATATTTGGTTTATGCTTTTCTAAGACTGACGGGAAAAAACATGCATGAAAGTCCGCCACTTGGGCATAACAAAACAATGTCATTTCCCATACCTTGATATTTCATTAGCTTTAGCCGATGAAGTAAAATGGTAATGCAAGTTTTTGCTGGAATGTTATAGTGTAAAAAGTTTAATATCAACATAAACCATACCTACCTACTTAAGTACATCAACGCTTTTACTTTAAAAAATGTGTTGTTATACACTGAAGAAAATAAAAGAGTTTTTGGACTTTAAAATTTTTTTTTTTCAATATTTATTTCTTTTCTCTAAATTTTAGAAAAAAATTTCTATAATCTTGCACTGCACACGGTCAGCCGCATCAATGTTTAGGTTGAACTTTAGTGTCGACGAAAAGTGTAAGCGCAGTTCGATTTCTACAAGATTAAATGTAGGTTAGGTTATGAAGGATGACGCTGGCGGAAACCAGCGTCCATAGAGGCCACGTGATGGCCCATTATGATTCCTGTAATTCTTTTCCCTCTTCTCTGTTTAGTCCTAAATTGTTCGCCTTATGCGTCCCATTTTGATGCTTTAATAAACGCCAGTAGAGTCCAAGGATTTGTGCCCCGAAGTTCTGATAAATTCTGAAAAATAGAAGAACCAAAAATTTTAAATCTTCTAAATGATAGTGCAGGGCATTCGCATAAGAAATGGTAGGTGTCTTCTACGGATTCCCTGCACCATCTGCATGTATCATCATTTCTTATTCTAATTGTTACCATGTGTTTACCCAATGTGTTATGACCAGTAGTGAGGTTAACTGTAGCTCTAAGTTGCTTCCTGTTCATATCCAAAAGAATTTTGCTGTGTTTTAACAGGCTTTCATCCCATAATAATTTTGTCTGTATACTTCGATCAGAGATGGACCATTTATTCAACCAAGTCGCCCTTGAGTCCAATCTTATTTTCTGACAGAAAATAGAGAGTGGAGGGAACTCCTCAGATTATGCTGTTTCCTGTGCGAGTTCCGCTCCCCGTCGTGCAAGCTCATCGGCTCTCTCGTTTCCCAGAATATCTTTGTGTCCAGGTACCCAGCACAGAGTAATATTATGCTGCTCGCTAAGAACCTTAAGCTCTCTGTGGCAGCGGCTGACTACCTTAGATCTGACATCATCACTTTTCAAAGCCATTAAAGCAGCTTGAGTATCAATGAAGAAACCAATATCGCATCTGTATATTGGTAACATTGAAATATGCTCAGCTGCCTTGGCTATTGCATATACTTCGGCTTGAAAGATACTACAATCGTTGTCCAGACGGTAGGACTCATTTAGGTTAGGCTCCATGCAGTGAAAGCCACTACCGGTGCCTGTCGACATTTTGGAACCATCAGTAAACACGATTATTTGTTGAAGTTTTACTCTACTATTAAGCCAATCATCTAGTGAAGGAATCACAATTTTCAGTCTACCATCAGTAACGTTATGTGGGATATCATAATCCGTTCTTGTACTCCGTTCAAAACTAACTTCATAGATCCCGTTTGAATTAATCTATTTAGGGCAATTTTTGCATTTTCCTTAATGAAAAGATCAAGCGGTGTCATATCCAGAAGCACTTCTAAAGCTTCGGTTGATGTTGTCTTCATTGCGCCTGTAATACTTAACAACGCAATTCTATTCACTCGTTTGATTGAGTCAGCATGAGTCCTATATTCAATGACCGGCTACCATACATGACCACCATAAGTTAGCACTGGTCGGACGACCGCAGTAAATAACCAATGGAAGAGCTTAGGTTTCAAACCCCATTTGTTCCCGACTAATCTTTGACAAGAGTATAGCGCAGCGTAAGCCTTCTTAATTCGTTCCTTTAAATTTAACGTCCAAGTTAGTTTTCTGTCTAGTATTACCCCCAAGAATTTAGCTGAATCCGAGAGCTTCAAGCTTACGCCGTTCAGTTTCGGGAGGTCAAAACTAGGTATCAATCTTTTCCCTGTAAATAAAACCATTTCTGTCTTAGCCGGATTTATCTTCAGACCGCATTCCTCAGCCGATACTGAAAGCATATTCAAAGAGCTTTCAATTCTATCGGAGATTGTGCTCAGACATTTTCCTGAAGACATAATTAATAAATGTAACAAAACTGTTAACAGCGAAATCGGAGCTGCTTGCATTCGCGAGATAACGCGAAATTAGTGTTTTTGTATTTTTTAAAATTTTGACATTGCAGTTTCTGAAATATTTTCAAAAACTGAGTATACAGTTTTAATTTTACTTATTTAAAGGTCACTTCTTTATCTATCTTTAGTTCGCGAGAATTCGCGAAATTAATGTTTTGCTGTTTTTTTTTTTGTTTTTTATCTTTAGATAGGTTTCTAAAAAATTTCGTAATAACATGGTAAGCAGTTTTATTTGTGCTTGATCAAAGATCACACAGCTGTTGACATCGAAATTGTAGGTGTTAAATTTCGCGAGATATCGCGTAATTATATTATTTTTTTATTATTTATTTATATTTTAAAACCGGTTCTTTAGAAATAATAAAAAAAAGTGGTATGCAGTTGGATTTGAGCTGCTTATAGCTGCTCACTTTCGCGAGAAATAGCGAAAAACAGCTTTTTGGGTTTATTTCTTGTTTTGATTAATAAAAGAAGTTTCTTTAACATTGTTGAAAAACACGATATGCAGTTTGATTTGCTATTGATGAAAGGTGATAAGGCTGTTAACATTTAAATTCTAGCTGCTCAATTCTTCGAGATATCGCTAAAAAACTCGCTAAACTACCATTTATTCATTACTTTGTGTTAGTTTTGGTCTGTAAAAACATTTGCTTCAATTAACGAAAAAATTTTGTTGTATGCAGTTTGAATTCGAGGTCATTAAAGTTGACAAAACTGCATGCATAAAAATTATAGATGATCAATTTCCCGAGAAATTGCAAAATTACTGTTCAAGTTTTTATATTAATTAATCTATTTTTTTAGTGTCTAAAATAAAGGAAAAAAAATCAAAAACGACAAATATATTGTAAGCAGTTTAAATTTTATGTGGTTAAAGGTGGTAAAACTGCTCAAATCAATATCTTGACTGCTAATTTACTCGAAAAATATTTTTTTTTCAATTTTTAATTTTTTTTTTTTTAATTTTGCGATTTCTCGCGAAATTGAGAAGATACGACTTCGATGTTAACTGTTTTGTGACCTGTTCATAAATACAATTAGAATCAGTTTTTGAAGATATTTAAAAAACGTCATTGTCAAAATTTTAGAAAATACAAAAACACTAATTTCGCGAAATCTCGCGAATGCGAGCAGCTACGATTTCGCTGTTAACAGTTTTGTGACTTTTAATCAAGTAGAAATCGAACTGCGCTTACACTTTTCGTCGACACAAAAGTTGAACCTTAACATCGCTGAAGTTCACCGTGTGCACTTAAGCAGAATGTCAATATTTGAAAGGATTTTTATATATATTTACTAACAACGGATATGGTTCAAAACAAAACTTTATTTCTTTATCAGTCCAAACTTATTTCAACGGTGGCCATTTTTTTTGGGCGATGTTCACCTTTTTCAGGTTTTAACGATTAAACAATATTTAAAAAAAATTAACATATAATATTTGGTATCAAATAAATGCTATTTAGAATGTATGTCTCGTGGTGCTCACAACGTGTTAAACAAATATAATATTTTTCGACTTATTAACAAAAATGTCCTAAAATTTTATCATTTTACTCAATACTCTTTGGATACTTAGATAGGTTTTCGAAGACGTTTTATTTGCTAATTTATAGGAGTTATGAGATTTATTGAAAAAAGTAGAATTTAACTGTTCAAAAATATTTTTGAAAAAAAAAAAAATTAAAAAATTACAGTTTTAAATGATTTATATAAATATCTGTTCAAAATAACATTTGCAATAATTTTTTGAATGACATATTTGTTTTTTAACGTTTATGTGTAAAGAAACGGACTTTAGCTTTAAACTTCAATTTTTATTATAAAAATCCAATATTTAAATAAGAACTATACCTCTTTTTTAAAATTTTTTAAAAATAAAAATCGCGAATAAAATTGCGGGTTTTTGGACTTAAATTAAACTGTAAATGGGAATGTCTAAATGGGAATGTCTAAATGGGAATGTCTAAATGGGAATGTCTTAATGGGAATGTCTAAATGGCCCCATAAAGTATCTGAGTTCATAATATAAAGTATATCTGAAGACCTAAGTCTACATTTTAGTTTTGAATCGTATAATATAAAAATCCTTTCAAATATTGATATTCTACTTACGTACAGTGATTATATTTAAATTGATCTAAACCTTTAAAAAAATAAATTGAACATGAATTTTTTTTTCTGCTTAATTATAAGACATATATTTTTTAAAGTGTACCATTAAAACACTTTACTCATACATGTGACTTAAAATAAAAACAAAACTTTTCAAAAAGGTGTATATAAAACACTGTTTACGTGAAGTTTACCCTATGAATGTGTAGTACAACATACATGTGTTTGTATGTAAAAGGCTTATTAAACTGCAAACGTATTGTATATATGTATACAAATTTTTGTTATTGTTTTAAAAATAGCACTAAACAACAAATAATGTGGGTGTCATAAGATTATTGATTTTCTATTATAAAATAAAAGGAAAATCAATGTATAGAAATATATTTAAATATGTAAATAAATTTCGTTGGCATAAATTATTACAGTTATTTGTGACATGTCAAACGACAAAACTAAATAATTAAATTTAAATTTTGATAAGGGAAACGTATTTATACAATTAAATTATTTATAAATTAACAATAAAAAAATAATAGTTTACTTAAATTGGGCTTAAATAATATATAGTTTAAAACTTGTAAAATATATTGAATTTATAATGTAAACAAGTAGGTCCACTAAAATTCCAAATCTTTTAATACCATCCACTGTACTGCCAAATGTTATTTAAGGAAAATTTATTTGAGGAAAATTCATATTTATTAAGCATCAAATTCACCATGCATGTATTATGTAAAACAAATCCATAATTTTTAGAAATTCCATTTTTCTATGCATTTTTCAACATGAACCTTTATAAAAACCCCTTTTTAGTATAAAACTAAATTTTCTTTAAAAGTTTAAAAAAACCAGACACCGGAAAACTTTTTATTTTTTGTTTTTATCAAATATATTTATCGTAGAAGTTCAAAAAACTTTAAATTATTCAAACAGAAAAAAATTATAAAAAGTTATTTATTTTAAAATTTTCATAATGATCGAAATAAAAAACAAACAAAAAAAAAAAACGTTTTCCAAAAAAATATTTATCAAAAGTTCAAAAAATAAAACGTTTTTTTTTTGATTGTTCAATATTTACAATTTGTTTTATTATTTGAATTTTTGTTATTTTCAAAATTCAAAATAATTTTTCTAGAAGCAGGAAATTGGAATCTGCCAAGCAAATTCCGATGGGAACAATTGAGGGATGCTTTAAACAACATTGGTTTGCATATTCCTATGTATGCAACATATTTTTACAGAGTTAATATATGGAATCTTTATTTCAGGGACAAATCTTATGATTACGCATGCCAAAACTATTTGGATTTCTTTATGATTATGAAAATCTGCAACTAATTTAACAAGAACTTGGATCCCTAAAGCCCTTTCTGGTTCCTAATTATAAATTCATTTGTCCCTGAAATAAAGATTATTTTTTACAAACTTTAAGGACTAACAGCGAGTAAGTTGTTCGAATTAGAAACTTACTGATAACAAGAATTGTGTTACCCTCATACTTAACAAATTTTTAGCACTTTTACCCCTTTATGTGAATAAAAATAATAGCGAAAAACTCTTGGGCAAGTATTGCTAGTGGTCGTTAAAGGGTTAACCCATTGACGACCGTACATTTTCTGCCAAATCGATTATCCTTTAATATTCGTTCTTTGCGACCTAATAATAGTTACCCCAAACAAAATTATACCCCTGTGCCCCTCTTTGCTTTTTATTTATGAACAAGTTTGCCCTTTAACGATAACGCAGTACTGGCCAAAGCTACTTAGATTCCGCAGTGACTATTAAGATCTTCTTCTTTATAACAGTGATACTTCCAGAATTAAGATTTCGGAACCACATTCTAGGCCCAAATTTCGCTTTACATGTAAAGAAGCTTCTGTCCTAAAATATCTACATTTAATAGACAAAAGCATCTTTACATGTTCAGGAACTTGGAGAACTTACAGTAGCTAAGTGGTTCCAAATGGAGACTTACTAAATACCGGGGTTTTGTTATCCTAACATTCTACAATTCATCTTTTATCACATTTACCATATTGTTTAACTGGGAAAAAAGGTTTTACAAGATCAAAAACTCTTTAAATCATTAAAGGGACGTCCTAAATACGTTTCCAATGGTGTTCTACTCCAATTTATCGTACCAAAATTGACAATGTATTTCCAATTATTTTTTGTTGCAAACAAAAAAAACGTTTTTTTTTTGGTTTTGTTTTTTTTTATTTTTTTTTTTGTACGATAAATATCTTTTTCAAATTTTATGGAAAACGTTTTTTTTGTACTTTATATTTTTATGTTTTTAAAAGAAAAAAATATTTTGAACTTGCGATGAATATACAAAACAATATTACAGAAAAATATTTTATTTGGAACACAATAATTTTTTTTTTATTTTTGATGAAAACTTTAAATTTTGTGTTTTCGGTTTTTAAAATCCGGTGTCTGAAAAAAACTAAAAACGTATGTAACTTTGAGAAACCATATCTTCGAAACAGATTATCTGATTTTTACGATTTAAAAAGTATTTGACTCAAAGAATTATCTTTTATTTAATTCCGATGCACTCAAAAATATATATTTTTTTTAAAGTGAGTTTTTAGTGCAAATGAAGTTTTAAGATGCATTTTTCGAAAGTTTTTCCCTTTCAAGTTTTTTGAATGTAACATTTTTTACATAAAATTTAATAAGTTATAAGTATATTAGCCCGAGTAAAAATAAACATATATAACAATATAATTTGATACAAACATAATATATCATATATGATTATATATCTCGTTAGATATTTTCTAAATTTTTAAATGCAATCATATGCAGTTATATATAATTTAATCATGATTCGGATTAAAAGGTGTACTGATGATATAATTATATAAAATTATATAAGGATCAATACAAAATTTGTTTTTCTGTATAATTTAACATAAAATTATATATAGCTTATTCTGTTCCATACAAAACTATATATATGTTTCAAATTAACCAAAAAATTTCTAAGTTTTTTAGGCAAAGTATAAGAAACTTTTTAAAATGTTCCTAAACATTTCCTTGTCAGGGTTATGTATATCACCTATCTGGTTCGAAGCGTACCCAAACATTTTTTTTGTTTTAGAAAATTACATGTTTGGTGAATGTATCGTTGACCTGTGGTGTATCTCAAACCAAACCAAAAAACACCAGGATTTTATATGTTTTTATGCAATTAGATCTAATTAGATCCACCAATATATGACAATGTCTGGTCAAAACTCGGATGAAATCAAATCATTTTTTATACAAGTTGATCTTTTTTAATGCAAAAAGATCCACCATTATTCGGATCAAATTGCGTATAAATATATATTGTGTTACATATCATTATATATTGCATCATATCAAAATTTTTACTCGGGAGGTTAAGTTTCACAGGTAAAACAAAAATAATTTCTAAACAATCGGTTTTTAAAATATGCAGCATAAAATGGAAAATATATCTTTAAAATGGAAAAATTTTTCATAAAAAACTACATAAAAACGATGAAAATAAAAAAGGACAATACTTTTCGGCGTTCTTTACACATATATATAGGTTTTCCAAAGACCTTTCATACTGCCCGACTATGTTATGAAAAAAAAAAACGATTAACTGACCAAAAATTTGGCCAAAAAAATTTTCATTTGCACACGGTGAGCCTTAGCGATGTTTAGGTTGAACTTTAGTGTCGACGAAAAGTGTAAACGCAGTTCGATTTCTACAAGATTAAATGTCACAAAACTGCTAAGAGCGAAATCGTAGCGTTTTTGTATATTTTAAAGTTTTCACATCGAAATTGTAGGTGTTAAATTTCGCGAGATATCGCGTAATTACATAATTTTTTTGATAATTTATTTATATTTTAAAACTGGTTCTTTAGAAATAATAAAAAAAAAAGTGTTTTGCAGATTGATTTGAGCATGTTGGAAGAAATTAAAACTGCCCTCGAAAAAATTATAGCTGCGCACTTTCGCGAGAAATAGCGAAAACAGCTTTTTGGGGGTATTTCTTGTTTTGATTAATAAAAGAAGTTTCCTTAACATTGTTGAAAACACGAAATGCAGTTTGATTTACTATTGATTAAAGGTGATAAGGCTGTTAACATTTAAATTCTAGCTGCTCAATTCTTCGAGATATCGCTAAAAAAACTCGCTTAACTACTAATTATTCATTAATTTGTGTTATTTTTGTGAAATGTGGTATGCAGTTTGAATTCGAGGTTATTAAAGTAGACAAAACTGCAAGCATAAAAGTTATAGGTGGTCAATTTCCCGAGAAATTGCAAAATTACTGTTCAAGCTTTTATATTAATTAATTTATTTTTTCTTTAGTGTCTAAAATAAAGGAAGAAATAATCAAAAAACGACAAATATATTGTATGCAGTTTAAATTTTATGTGGTCAAAGGTGGTAAAACTGTTTAAATCAATACCTTGACTGCTAATTTACGCGAACAATATTTTTTCCAATTTTTTATTTTATTTTTTTTTTTGTTTGGCGATTTCTCACGAAATTGAGAAGATATGATTTCGATGTTAACTGTTCTGTGACCTGTAAATAAATACAATTAAATCTGCATACACAGTTTTTAAAGATACTTAAAAAAGTTAATTGTCAAAATTTTTTAAAATACGAGCAGCTACTATTTCGCTGTTAAGAGCAGCTACGATTTCGCTGGTAACAGTTTTGTGACATTTAATCAAGTCGAAATCGAACTGCGTTTACACACTTCGTCGAAACTAAAGTTGAACCTAAACATCGCTGAGGCTCACCGTGTGCAAAAGTTATCTTAACAAAAACTATTATTTCAGTATTTTCCCTACAAAAATTATAGTTTTTGTTTAGATGGCTTTTTGACTCAAGTTTTTTATCAAACAACAATTTGGCGGTTAATTTCGCGAAAATCTCCAAAAATTGAGAAATTCGCGAATTTAACGGCTTAAGATGAAAATCATTAATCCAAATTTGCATAAAAAATATTGATAAAAGTCATGTCTTTGTTTTTCATGCCATAATATTTAAAAATTATTAACTTTGCAAATTTTTTTGTTAAAAAACTGGCTCGAAAATAGAAAATTTTTATGACATTTTGCAAGAAAACTGTACCATATATCGAAAAACGGAGTACGCCATTGGAATAAGCATATCTCACATACGTCGAAACGCTGATCACACCTCTTGTTTTCTAAAATAGTGTTCAGTTTTATCATGCTGTGAAATTAATTCAACAATTGTGGTTAGCGCGTTGGACTACTAGCCAGCAAGCCTGGGTTCGATTCCCGGCTCAGGCAGAACAACATTTTTTCAGATATTTATTAGTTTCTATTTATAACTAATATCTATCGCAGCACCCTCCTTCGTTGATAAATAGCACTAAAAAACGTCCACGAAATAATAATAACATAATGGCTATAAAACACAGCTTCAAAAATAATTCGCCAGATCAATAACAGATGGCGATGCAACAACTGTACTCAAAATTATCAACACGCGCAATTACAGTGTTGCCATACTGAAGCCCTTCTATCTTTCATATCTTTCATCTCTCTTCTATCCCCTTTCGGAAAGAAACATCACGGTTACATAAGTAATTGATAGGCAGCAATGCCTGAGTGTTGTTTCTTTAAAAAAAAAAAAAAAAACTGGGAGGAATTTCAGACGAAAGGACAGTACTAGGTCGAATCATATCTTAATTTTATTTCTAACATTTGGTTTTCTCCAACTTTTTTACCCTATACAATGATAAAAATTTACCAAACAATTTATATATGATGAATAAACATTTTATTATTATTATTTTATATTTTTCTGTATAAATATTTGATGCAAATTGCTATTGGAAATTTTTCTATGTATTCTTTTAACATGGCACATATTTCTGTGTACAAATATTTTTCATAAATAAGACATTCCACACCAGTTAGTTAGCTACAGAAAATTATTATTGATGGTAAAAAATTGTTATTGTTTTGCAAAAAAACTATAATTTAAAAACACGTGTTAAAAAAAATCAAAAATTTATTACTCATACGCGATGAGTCTTTTTACTTGATAATAACACTGTGCTAGTCACAAAAATAAACAAGCTGGGCACCTTGCTGGTAAAGCTAATTCGAGTTACGCTGAATACACTGCCCGAGTATAAAAGTTTTGATATAGTCATATATAATTTTATAAACATCATATCGAGGGCCTATATTCAAAACCCTCTATCTTAAAAAACACAACTTTTCAGGAGAGCCAAAAAACTGTTTATTTCGCGTATTGTTAGAGCAATTAAAATTCCATATTCTACAATATTTTTTAAATCAACTACTGAATCTCACATACAATTCGTTTTTAAAATTTTGCACTATTGGAGATTTTAGAGGATAGATAGAGGGTTTTGTTTCTCAAAAATATTAAGTACATGAATGAAAATTATCAGATAGAGGGTTTTGCATTTTAATAAAAATGAATTATTATGATTTCATTTACGACATCGGTAAATTTTTAACGTGATTTATTAATGATAACGGCTTATAAAAAATTCCAAAATCGCGGTTTTGGTCCACAGGTGCTAATTTTTGAGACAAAAAATATTTTTTTACCGAATTCATCTCAAAAGTTGACAAACTGTTGAGTATGTTATGTAAAAAACCGTTAAAAAATTAAAAACGCGATTTTGGTTCACAGATGCTGATCAACATCGCGATATTTAAGATTAAAATTTTTGTTTCATGATGTTCACAAGACATCCAAATTTTGAGCCTTATTTTTCAAAAAAAAATCAAACACAAATTTTGAGAAAAAATTAGCATCAGTGGACCAAAATCTTGATTCTGGAATTTTGTTGACAATTCATGTTCAGCATGCAAAAATTAGTATGAAAACATGTAATGCATGATGAAATTATTCCAAAAAAATATTTATAAATTAATTATTTGAAAAGATAGAGGGTTTTGCATTTAGAAAAATTAATTGTGTAAGAGATAGAGAAAACCAAAAATGCAAATAAAATAGCAAAAAAAAATATTTTTGTTCTGAATTTTACACCATAGATGAGGGCCGTTTTACTGAATATTTTGCCATCAAAAAGTCATTTTCGTGAAAATGGAAGATAGAGGGTTTTGAATATAGGCCCTCGATATATTATTATATAGAATTTGATCCGAAAAATGAGTCGATAAAACCAAAAAAAAAAAAGACGCCCTTGGATTTTTTTTATATCGTTTTTTACATTTTGGAGGGTATAAAAGATTCGGCACAGCCGAATGTAACACTCTCAATTGTTTTTATTAATTTATTTTAAATTAATTAAAATCTACTCGACCAATTTATCAAAAAACAAACATATGGCCCATCTTACAGGGAGAATAAGCAAGTTTTGGTGTCTTAATCATTTAAATCAGCTTATTATTATAGTCAAAACCAGGAATTCAACAGCCAGACGGACAGACAGACGAACAGACGGACGGATATTTCTAGATCGAGTTAAAGTCGATCGAGGTCATCTGTGATCATTTGTTTGTTTAATAATGCAAACGTTTAATAAAATAAGCGTAATTTTGAGAAAAAAAAAAACTGCTTAACAAACAGTATATACGTTTTTTACACTATTGTGAATAAAAAAGT
Source organism: Pegoplata infirma (assembly GCA_963921195.1). Classification (NCBI taxonomy): domain Eukaryota; kingdom Metazoa; phylum Arthropoda; class Insecta; order Diptera; family Anthomyiidae; genus Pegoplata; species Pegoplata infirma. The sequence goes on from OY992536.1 coordinate 204,777,553, forward strand.
AAAAATTCTAATGTCAAATCACACTCTAATTCAGAAAAACTTAAAAACGGCTCAGTAAAATTTAGATTTGATCAGAAATTCAGAAAACTTATAAAAATCTCAGGAAAATTATGAATAACTAAAAAAATTATGAAAAATATTAAAAATTCGGGAAAACCAAAAAATCAGGAAGTTCCGAAAATATCATAAAAAGTCCATTTATTAAGAATAAAATCAACGACACTTGGTGGGGAATACCTAAATTGTATGTTTTATGTATATATTTTTTAACTTTGACCCGATTGTGGTATTGTAATAATTGTTTTCGTTTTTTTTTATACCATGTACACTGAAAACACAAAGAAAAAATAACCGTATGTATACCCCAATTGCATAAAATTTAAAAAGAAAGAAAAAAGAGTTATATTAAGCATTAGGGCAACAATATAATTCAATGAGATTTTTTATTTCAAATGACACTTAGGAAAATAGTACAGCGATGTCCGACTCTGTTGAAATGTTGTTTTCTTCGGCAATAATGAAGCGATTTATGCAATTGAGATTCCAAAACTTGTGAAATATTTGTCACCCTTATAAACGTATATTTTTTTTGTTAATTTGTTTATATTTTTTTTTCATACAAAAAGAAGTGAATCTGCATGCGGTTGTCCTATATTTTTAGTGATGTGGTTTTTATATGAAATATTTTTTTTTTTTTTTAATATTTAAAAAAAATGTTTACATGTTTTTTTTTTTTTTTTTGTACAAATTTGTTGTATATTGTTGCAGTCTAACATAAATTTTAGTAATAAATAATTTTGTGTATATTTTTTTTTTTTTATAAATTGTTTGCCTACAAATAAACAAAGTTATGCAAAATATTTTTTAATTGTATTGTATGCATGGAATATGAAAAAAAAAATAAGCAAAAAAAGTATTGAAATATGTACATTTAAAAATTTATAAGCAAATCAATTTTTTTTTTGTCATTAAATGTTTAAACAATTTTTTACGATCTTTTTTTTGAACATTTGGTTTCATCAAGCTTAACTTATTATCATGGAAAATTTAAAAAAATATTAACAAAAATTTATAAAAATATAATATAACGTCGAATTGAAATTGTCACTCATATATTGGCATTGTTATAAATTAAGCATGTGTAAACAATTGATAGTATTTTGTATGTACTGATATCGTTGTTTTAAATGCATAAAGACCCCTGTGAGTAAAGATGAAACAATTGATCTAAAAGTGCCTATTCTGTGACTAATTAATAAAGGACTGGTCCACGTACCGGTAGAAGTTGAAAAGGGTTAATTAATCAGAAATAACTGACTCCGTGATATGTCCATTAGTTTGAAAAATATGTTCCTTAAGGTGAAATCTGGACATGTTTTTGGAGACTATTTCTACGACGACAAAAATTGAAAATTAACCTAAAGAAAAATACTTTATTTTTGGTTATAAAAAAAAAATATAATAAAAGAGATTTTCGCTGTATCGTGGCAGCAGATTTCGAATAATGATTTTGAGAAAAAAACAATTAAAAATTTTGCTGTGTCAGCTTTTTAAGAGTTAATGCTACATTTTGATTTTGTTTAACAAGCTGTTACTTTTTTCTGACATTTTTTTTTATAAAATTTTTGCAGCATACACTAAAAATAAATTTCTACCCAATCAGCAGAAAAATCTGCCCATTTCGAGCCATATGAAAAATCTACTGATTTAAGCAGTCGTGGTCTTGATTATAGTGGTGAAATCAGCAAAGAAATCTGACATATCTGAGCAACCTGCTGATTTTAAAAGAAAAATCTAAATGCTAAAATTACATTGAGTTTAAGTCATGTGATAAATCTGCTCATTTTAGCAGACCAAATTTTTCAAAACTTTGTATTTAGCAATGAATAAACTTGCGAAAAATTTTTTAACTTTTTTTAAGTGTTCATTTTTTTGATAAATACTGTTTTCCAAGAATAAAATTTCCAAGTTTTTTTTTTCAAATTTTGAAAAAAAAAATCTTAAAAAACTTTTTTTTAAAAACGGGATAACTAAAAACTAAAAAATAATGAAGGAGACAAAAAATTTTAAGAAAGTATGAGGTTGAGGTTGCTAGAAAATAATTGTAGTGTTGGAAACTGTCAAAATTTATTTTGTAGAAACTATAAAATAAATAATCATTTACTTGTATAGTGTCATAACTCAAAATATGTCGTTTTTGGGTAAACCATACAGAATTATTTGTTATATCCTGCTTTACATTGTGTCAAAAATTCGTATTAATATCTTCTTAACACACCGTTGAAAAGAGAACACGCCATTATAACATTTTCTATGTACGGGCCTTTTGCAATGTAAAACAAGTTTCAATTGTAAACTTTAAACAGGTTTTCTGTAAAATCAAACATTTTGCGTTATGACACTATACAAGTAAATGAGCGATATATAAAAAACAATTTCCTTTAACAAGACAAACCGACATTTAAAATACTACTGAAGATAACACTAACTGGAGTGTTTGAAACCGGTATGGGAATACCAGAAAAGTCAATAATTTTTAGAAATTCAATTTTCTTCTGAATTTTTTCAACTTGAACCCTTTTTACTAATTATAATTGAGCCCGAGCTCGTTCAGTACTTACAGAAAAAGCAAATAAAATGCAACTAATTTTTTTTCGTCCTTTTGTTTAAATGTTGACGATAAGCATTTAAAAAAAAAAAATGACACACAAGAGAATTTATTTTATATAATAACATCTATACATTTGGGACATTCCACATTTAACGACATTTTAAAAGATCTAAAAAAAAATTAAAGAAATCATCACAATAATAGAATATATCAAGTGTGAATTGCTTTATGGCGACACGAAATAACTCCCACATGAAATAACTCCCACCTAAAAAATGAAATAAGTCCCAAAAAAAACTCCATACAAAGTTGGAACTTATTTCATATGAAATAACTACCAATTTAGTGGGACTTTTATCATTTCTGTTGGGAGTTATTTCATAATTTTTTCGGTGGGAGTTCTTTCATACGAAAGAACTCCCACTACAATAGCGATGAAATAACTCCCACTATTGTTTCATTGTTAGTGGAAGTATCTGGAACATTTTGACTTATAGTATATTATTATTTTTTTTTTTTTTTTCAATTTTTATTTACAACTCATTTTTTTTTTTTAAATAACTTTTACCTAACCGAGAACTGGTAACAATGACCGTCGTCTCGTTGTAGCGAAATCGACCAAGGGTTTTGGTGGGAATCGAACCCACGACCCCCTGTTTCATAGGCTAGCACGCTACCAACTAGCCTACAGGGGCCCCATATATATAGTATATTATTATTAATAAATTAAAATTCGTTGTAATTTTAGTACCAAATTTTAGGACGAAGTGCTTTTTTAACAAATTTGTATGTTTTAGAAATGTTGCTACCAAAACTGGCAAGGATTTTTGAGGTAAGAGCGCACTGCAGCCGAAAATATTTGCGTTAGAATACAAAATTGTTATAAAAAGAAAGGAGAACGCAAAAGTTATCCAACGTGATGTGTTTTCGATAACATAGAAAGTTTTTCGATAACATACAAGATTGTTGAAAAAATCAATGCAGGAGAAAATTTAAAAGATTTAATCAGAACTTGTAGTAAAAAGCGTCGCAGGCGAAAATTTGGTACCAAAAATCGCGGCGATTTTTGGTACCAAATTTTCGCCTGCGGCGCTGTTTACAAGTTCTGATTAAAATTTTGGCCTGCGGCGCTTTTTACAACAAGTTCTGATTAAATATTTTAAATTTTCGGTAACATACAAATTTGTCACAATAAGCGCCGCAGGTGAAAATTTGGTACCAAAAATCGCGGCGATTTTTGATACCAAATTTTCACCTGCGGCGCTTTTTACAAAAAGTTGTAATTAAATCTTTTAAATTATCGGTAACATACAAATTTGTCGCAAAAAGGACCGCACGCGAAAAATTAGTACCAAAAATTGTTGCAAAACATCGCCGCGATTTTTGAATGTAACCGAAGCAAGTCAAATAGAACACTCAATGTATTTTTGCATGTTTTCGAAAAACTCTGAAAAAAACAAATCAGCCGTCAAGTTTCGCATTTGGCAGTTATTATAACTTGTTTGTATTGCACCGAAAGTAACATCAGTATCCTCGTTCTGGACTTAACTGATATATTTTCCCTTATTTGTTTGTTAAATTTTTGTTGAGATTTCTAATTTTTTTAATGGGACTTCTTTCATTATTAATGGGAATTATTTCATTGGCACTTATTTCATTTTGTAGGTGGAAGTTATTTCATTGTGGTTGGGACTTATTTCATTTTTTTCTCCATTGGGACATATTTCATTTTTGGTGGGATTTATTTCATTGGGAGTTATTTCGTGGGAGTTATTTCATGTGGGAGTTATTTCGTGTCGCCTTGCTTTATTGCACTAGGTTTTTGGAGAGGTTTGACAAATATCAAAATCTCAAAAACCGTATGTGATGGAATAGTTACAAGGAATATTCGGATTAAGCAGATTTTTTTTTTAATTTGTTTAATTTTAGAGAATATTCATCACCACTGAAATAAACACTTTCACTTGTTTACCTTTGTTTCGTTCGAACATGATTATAACCAGGAACAACAGTTACCACCAGATGGCATGAGATGCATTGAGAAGGCATTTCTCTCTGTGGATTGTTGCATACATATTAGGGTGGCACTTTTAGCACTATTATGGCACTATATGTTAAAATTTTTATCCAAATCGGACTGGCGCCAGCCAGTGCACTGGGGGGTTAAAATTTTGCCCTAAACAATAATTTTCCAATACAACATAATTTTTTTTTGGATTTTTAATAGGCTTAGTAAGGACAAAAACACTCATTTCTGCTTTAAAATTGACTACGAAAAAATTTCGAGACCTTTGGAGCACTCTTCTAAATTTTTTTTTTTTTTTTAATTATTTAAAAGGAATAATAATAGTTGATATATTGCTCTTAATGAAACATTTTCATAAAAACTATTATTCAGATCTGTGACAACTTTTTTGTTCTCTAAAAAGTGTCCAGAAATTAGAAATTTATCGTATACCGGCTACCGAGAGAATTAAAAAATCGTTATTTGGATCACCCTAACATGCATATATAAAAAATAATACATCTATGATTTTTATTATATAAGTTCATTTAAAAATTGAATTCAAATATTTATGTACTTATAACTGAAAACATATTGTTTTTGTGATTTTTTTTTAAATATACATACAATAAAATATTTATTTCATCAATTTGAAAAATATTAAATAGATTGAAATAATTTAAATAGCTTTGTTAAATTTAAATTCGATTTAGAAATAAATTTATTTTAAATATATATACATACCCTAGTAAAAATATTATGCTAATTTTACTGAATAGATCTAATTTGATCCGTAAAATGGTTGTATCAAATAATATCTAATTGTATTACTTTAGATCAAAAAATATAAAAATTGATACAATTTGATCCTGAATTTTGTCAAATCTAATTAGATCAATTTGATCTTATAATATCAATTTTTATATAATTTGATGAGCAAAACCAAAATACGAATCTAATCATATATGGAGCAATATCTAACCATATAAAGTGGATAAACCGTATCAAAGTGATAGATACAATTTTATATAAATTTATACGGAAGCATATTAACTCATATAAGATTGTATCAAATTATATATGATTAGACCAGAAAATTTTTACTCGGGTATATATTTTTTTTTGTATTGTCGAGCAACAAATTTTCAAATATTTTATTTTTTTTTCATATTTAAAGGTGTTATGATGTACACTTGTTTTCATCAATTTTTCGTCTTGATAAATAGTTGAAAAAGTGCGACTATATTCCAATAGGTTTTGTTATGAGTAAAAAACAAACACTATAAAAATAAAAAAGTTATTTCAAGTCAAAAGTTCAAGTTTCTGAAAGCAGAGAAAAAGCAGCAAAACTTTAAAAAAGACAAACATTTTTGTCTTTTTATTATTTTTCAACTGGCAGTTTTTTCTTTTTCCAAAACAAATAAACAAAATTAAAAAAAAAAAGCAAAACAAACAGAAAAAAATATTTGAAAATTTCAAAAAATATCGAAAATTGTGTTTATTTTTAGTCAAAATGTGCAAAAAATTGGAGAATAAATTAATAGCAAAATAAATCTATTTAAATATCATAATTTCAGTGTGTTTTATTGCATAAATTTGGCAAAAATTTGCATATGTTATTTAATATGTTATTTTTTTTGTTCGAACAATGGGACAATTTCGTAAACTTTTTGGAACAAAATTTTTATACTTAATTTTTTTCTATGTATACAACACGGTTTGCACTGTTTATTATAAAAAATATGCTTTAATTAATGCTTTGAAGATTTCTTGTGTCTTTCATAAATAAATTTAATTTTTTATAGAATTTTTAAATTTGTTTAATTTACTTTACAAATAATGATATTTGCCCTATTGTGTTATTAATAAAATGGAAATAAAAACATCAACTTCGAAAATTCCATGTAGTTTTTATTCTTTTACTCATATATATCTGTTTTGCTCACACAGCTCTTGCAAGAAAAGACAAAAAAAAGACAACAAAAAGACAACATCATAATACCTTAAGTAAAAAAAAGATTTTCATTTACAAAACTTAAAGAATTTTTTGATTTCATTTTTCTAAAAAAATTTCATTACAGATTATTGCTAAAAATCAAATATTTCACACTCCACTCAACTCTAAAAACAACTCTTCTTAATTTTATCATCGTAATTTTTTTTTTTACTTCGAATTAAAAAAAATCATCGATTCATTATTGTCGGAAGAAAAACAGTGTACTTTATTTAAAAAAAAAGTAATGGCAAAGCAATAAAAACATCTCAATTTAGTAGTTTTTGACGCACAACTTTAGCCGAATTTTCAACAATAGTTCGAGAAAAATAATTTTAAGTTTTCATATAACACATCTATACTCCATATTGCTAAAACTGCACTCTTGTGAGAACTCTTCCGAAAAATCTGTAAAACTATTTTTAGTTTGAATTAGAAAGCTTTTAGCAGATTTTTTTGCTTAAAGGTTTAATTGAACTAAATTCTTTGTCATTTGGTTTTAGTAAATAACAGAAATCAGCAGATTATTTTCCTAATTTTAAAGATATTTTTAGTTGGCCTGTTTTCAAGAATTTTTTTTAGTTTTTTTTAAAGAATTAATTTTCTGAAAATAAATTTAAACAATTTTTATGAAAAAAACAATACAGTCGCTTTTCGATTAGTTTTAAAGAAAAATGATGCTCAAAATATTTTTAAGTCCTTTTAACATAAATAAAATATATCTGAGATCAGCCGATTTTTCTGCTAAAATCAAAAGATTATTTTGCTAAAATCAGCAGATTTTCCAGCTGAATACAGATGGGGTTTCTGCTGTCTTGATAGATTTTCTCATATGGATCGAAATGTGTGATTTTCAGCAGATTTTTCAGACGATTTGTTTTATTTTAAGTGTGGGTTTATCAAAAAATGTGAACCCCAAAAAAGTATTAAATTACAACCATCTTTAATGTTTATAATTCTACTAGCTGATGCGCCAGGTGTTTCCTGGACTGACTTAGACATGAATATCTAAATTTCTTTTCCCGGGGCCATCTATAGGGCCCATTTATATTTTTTAATTTTTACTGAATTGAAGAATTTTAATAACTTCACCCCAGCGCCATCTACCGGGTAAAAATTTTATCAGGAAACTTAGTTTTGTTTAATAAATATATCTTGTGAATTTAGACCAAATTGTGCTATAAATACACAAATGGAATTATGGCGACAACAGCGCCACCTATCAGGTCCAAATTTAATCAGGAAACTTATTTTTGTTTAAAAACTATTATTTTGTGAATTTCAGCCAAATCGTGCCATAAATACCGACAACAGCGCCACCTATCGGGATTAAACTTAAAAGAAACCTGGCTGTAGACTAAAATAATGTCAATCGGTCAATCGGCTCGTAATTTTTAGTAACACGTACCCCGCACAAACGTTTTTTATATATTAAGATAAAGAAATTTATCCATCCCAAAAATTGTCAGATCTTTAAACATTCAGGAAAAAATCATTTTCAAAAATGTTTTTTAAAAATTAAAATTTTACGATTCTGTGCCATTTTTTAAAAATATTCTAGTATTGTATGACATTAAAAAAAAAATAGAAGATTGTAAAACATTTTTCGCATTAGTCGTTTCAGATTTAATCGTTTTATTTCTATAATCTGTGTAAAAATGTGTATTTCAGAAATAATTTTCACAAAGAAAAAAGTCGCAATCTTCAAACATTTTGTTTTTCTGATTTTTGTAGAAATATTCCCAAATTCTGAAAAAATTGTATCTACTAACTAACGATTGACTCACATTCTTCCTTTAACTTATTTTAAGATTCGGCACACTTTTTATTAAAAAATATAAGATTCTAAAATACTTTTTTATTAGTTTTATTATAATTATTCAATTCTCAGATTTATTTTTTAAAAAACTTTCCTCTTACTCTCTGAAACATTTTTTTAAACAAAAATTTTCCAACTATTAGAGTCCCCGCACAACAATGTCGGAGCGGTTGACGGTTTCGGTCACGAGAGATTATAGGCGCAAAACAAAGACGGCAGCAGAAAATTCAGTAAAACGTTCTTATTTGCAATATTTTTTTCCTTTTTTTACACAGTTTTATTTAATTTTATTATTTTTTTTAATGTCAATATGATTTTTTTTATATTGATTCGTTTTTTTAGAATTTTATATATTTTTTTTTAGAAATCACATTTTTTTTTGTTTAATTTATCGAAAATAATCGAAATATTTTTAAAAATTTGGCAACATTTTCGTATCAAAAATAAAAGAGAGAGAGAGAAGCCGGCACAAAAATAAAATTGATTTTATTCAAGCGGTTTTCGGTCGGGCGTTTTTTATTTCCAAATTTGTATGAAAAAATCTTCACCGACATTGTTGTACGGGGACTCTAAGACATTCTGAAAAAAATTTCCAACACAGATTTACTGACGTTTGACTATCAAATTTAAAGATATTTTTCCTACAAACATTTCTTTATGCAAAACAAATTAAGACCCCGTAACATTTTTCTGATTCATTCTTAATAAAAATTTCCAGATTGACAGTTATTTTTTAAAAAAAAAATCAGATTAAGTCACAATTTATTTTTTTAAATTTTCAGAATTTTCAGAATTTCCATTAAAAAAAATTAAAATAATTTTCCTTGAATAATTTTAAGATTTCGGGATTTTGTTTTCCCTTTAGAAAATTTTTAGAAAATTTTCTTCTTTCCCAAATTAATGGCAAACATTGTGGATCGCAACACTTAACAAAATTGATGATTTGCCAGTTAAATTTCCAATAGAGTTGCACATAATTAAAAATAAATATTTTTTAATAAAAACAAATATTTTTTAAACCACTTATAATGGATGTTTGCTTTTGTTCCGTGATATTTACATATATTTGTCATTAATATAATGTATAAGAATGACACATGTCCTATTTTATCTATCGATGTTTAATTATTTTTTTTTGATAATATTTACAAATGCATTTATTTAATTACCCATCTTGTGTAACAAATCGTTAATACAATTGTAATTAAAATATGAACAATGATTAGAATAAATGGAATTAACAATAATTAATATCAAACATACAAACTCCTGTATATATGCATGTATACACTTTACCCTAAAATATCTAAAAATATTTAGATGTTGACCTACACTTAAAAAAAAAGCTTGTAAAAAAGAAAAAAGCTCGTATCTTTTTTAGGAACTGTCTAAAAATACACAGAAAAAGATATCGTGAAATTAAAACTAACTGAAAAAATTGTTAGCAACTAATTTCTAGTTCAACAACATTTTTAGTTGTATCTAAAATGTATATTGTTAATGTGACAAAATTGTACTTTAATTTCCAATCAAATGCATCCATTAAAATCATTGTTAAAAAACGCACAAAATTCTCATTGATAAGACAGACACTTTATAAACTCATTTAATGAAGCACAAATATATGTGATAACAGCACGGTGGTAGTGTGCTAGACTCAAATCTTGAACATTGCGGGTTCGCAGCCAGTTGACGGAACATTTTTTTTTTTATTTTTATTTTGAGATTATTTTGTTTTTGCTATTCTGCAGACACGCGGTGAGTCAAGTACAAATATATATGAGGAATAGCACCTTGGTAGTGTGATAGATTCGTACCATGTTCGTTGCCGGTTCGATTTCACACTCAAAATATTTTGTAGGCAAAAACAAATGAAAAACACATTTAAAACCAGTGAATAAACAATTGAAAACCATCCCAGTAATTATTCATTTGTTTTAACAAACATGAACATTTATTTTTTACTGTTGACAAACTTTTCTAAAATAAATAACATTAAACATTAAAAAATTACGTTTTTTCATTATTTTTTACCAACAAATTCGAAAAAAATAAATTACGAAAACATTAAAAATTAATGATAGTTCTGTTATTTTTACCAACAAATTCCAAAAAAATAAACCACGAAAACATTAAAAATTAATGATTTCGTAGGTTATTTTTTACAATTTTCTATTGGAATATTTTTTTAAAAAATGTTAATAAAATTTTGGGGAATCGATCCCGCAATCAGCTACATTCTAGCCAGACACTCTACCCATCGTGCCAAAGTCACTTGATACAAACATTGTTATTATTATTCAAGGGGTGGTCTAGCCCTAACGGCCGGCACTGCGACCCTTATGGGTCTTTTGTGCCAAGATCCATTAATCTAATTCAAACTCTGTTCAATGTTCCTAATGAACATTATAACAGAGGATGGAGAAGCTAGCCTTATATCCTCAGAATTAAGCAATTCCTTGTCTAGGAACCGTCTTCTGATCCTACATATTGCGATGAATTCACATAATATGTGTTGCGATGTCTCCACTTCCTCAAGACAAAGTCGACACAGAGACGATGCACAAAGGTTTAAATTATGCAAGTGATAATTTACCTTATAATGCCCGGTGAGAAAACCTGTCAGTAACCTAATGTCACTTTTGGTGTGATTAAGTAAACTTCCATATGATAATGGAGCGATTAGTGCCTTGGATTGTCGTAGACCTCCCGAATTTTCCCACAAGTTTAAGAAGTCGGTTCTTTCCAAACCCCTAATCATGTTCGAGAAGGTGGACCAGTTTACCCCACAATAGGGTTCGGGTCCGGTCATAGGAGTAGCGGAGGCATTTCTAGCAAGCTCATCCGCTATCTCATTACCCTCAAAACATCTATGACCAGGGATTCAAAATAAAATAATTTTGTTTCTCCCGGCCAGCTGCTGAAGGGTATCAAAACATTCCAGTGTCATTTTGGATTTAAATTCCCAAAAAGACAGCGCTTGAAGTGCTGCCTGGCTATCAGAGAAGATTGAAATATGAGTACCCTTCATACCCTTTGCAAAATTAACAAAATATGCGCTATTGTAATAGAAACATGTTTTTATACTTCTATAAATAATTTTTTGAACTTTTTTTTCTACAAAAAATAACCTACTTGTGTAGGTAAAAACTAATGATATATCATTAAAAAATACCAACAATTTAAAAAAAAAAAATACTCACACAAATCATTAAAAATTTAAGAATAATCAGTAGTATTTACTTACAGAACACAAATAAATGAATTTAAAAATGAAATGTTAATGAAAGTCTTTATTTTTTAGTGTGTTATTTTTGAAACAAAGGACAGAAGTAGTCAATAATAAAAACTGAACATCAAACAAACGTTTTTTCTTTTAAGAACGACTAAACGTAGAATTTTTAAAATAAACTACAAACAGTTAATGACATTATTTTTTAAGTGCAGCTGTTTCGTTGCCGGTTCGATTCAAGCTGCCGCTTGATGTTTTATTTTTTTTAATTTTTTTTTTTGTTCTATTTTTATTTTTTTTATTTTGTTTTTAAATAAAATGACATTAAAAACCAGTTTATTTCCTTTAATAAACGCGTATAGTCAACTACAAATACAGTGTATCACAAAAGTATTTTGCCTATGCAAATTATAATGAAATTTAATAAATAAACGCTACAAAAAATATTAATTTTTAAAAATAAGTATATGTTTTATTGAATATTAAATAAGGGAACATTAAACTTTAATTCTGTATTTTTAAACACTTAATTTTAATTTTTTATGCATGAGATTTTTAAGAAAATATCAAATTGTCTCTCGTTTTTCAGCTCACAAAAGTATTTTGCTTTTTTAATTTTACTATACAATTTTTTTTAATTTATTAAAAAAATTAACAATTTTAATATTTTGAATGGTATTTATTGTTAGCCAGAATTGATTCCAGACGTCTGCGCATTGATTCCACTAAATTCTAAAGTTTTTGGAGAGGTATTTTGTACCATTCCTCTTCCAATGCTTGTTTTAAAGTAGTTCTTATTGAAATGTTGTGCTACAGAATTTTTTCGTCCAAATGAGCCCAAAGATTTTTGATAGGATTCATGTCGGGACTTTGGGGTGATGTTGCCAGATGTTTAATGTTGTAAAAAAAATACTTTTTAACGTCAAAAGCTGTGTGTTTTGGCTCATTATCACGTTGGAAGTAAAGCCCATTTCGCGGTAGCCCCATTTGTTCAGCACTGGCATGTTAATTTTTACCACAAAAAGGACAAATCTCTACATGACAATCCATAGTTTCATCAATAAACACCAACTGGCCCATTTCAAGGCCGACATAAAGTCCTCAACCATTAGAAAACCACCACCATATTTTACAGTTGATTTTATATTTTTTATATTTAACGATTTATTTAGCTTTCGCAAGACCATACGTCGATCCTCACACCCAAAAATGTTGAATTTGGTTTCGTCACTGCACATTTGAGCTTTTCAAAACTTTATTGGGTCAGATGGACGACTTATGGTCTGGCGAAAGCCAAATAAATCCTTAAATATAAAAAATATAAGATTACTTAACTGTAAAACATGATGGTGGTTCTATGGTGTTGTAGGGCTGTATACCGGCCTTGAAAAGGGCCAGTTGGTGTTTATTGATGAAAATATGGATAGTCATGTAGAGATTTATCCTTTTTGAGGAAAAGTTAACATGCAAGTGATGAACAAACGGGGCTATCGCGAAATGGGCTTTACTTCCAACGTGATAATGAGCAAAAACACACAGCTTTTGACGTTAAAAAGTGTTTTTTATGCAAAACCAAACATCTGGCAACACCACCACAAAGTCCCGACATTACTCCTTTCGAAAATCGCAACATTTCCATAAAAACTACTTTAAAACAAGCATCGGAAGTAGAATGGTAAAAAATACTTATTCAAAAATTTTTCAATTTAGTGGCCCAGACGTCTAGAATAAGTTCTGGCTAACAATAAATACCATTCAAAATATTAAAATTGTTAATTTTTTCTAATAAATTTACAAAATAAAATATTAAAATTAAAAAAGCAAAATACTTTTGTGAGCTGAAAAATGAGAGACAATTTGATATTTTCTTAAAAATCTCATGCATAAAAAATTAAAATGAAGTGTTTAAAAATACAGAATTAAAGTTTAATCTTCCCTTATTTAATATTCAATCAAACATATATTTATTTTTAAACATAAATATTTTTTTATAGCGATTTTTTATTAAATTTTATTATATTTTGCATAGGCAAAATACTTTTGTGATACACTGTATATATTATGTTCGTTTCGGGTTCAATTCCAGCTGCCAGTTAATGTTTTTTTTTTTTAATTTTTAGATTTCTTATGTTCTATTTTTAGATTTTTTTAAATAAAATGACATTAAAGCGTGTTTATTTCCGTTAATATAATTTATTACAAACTTTTCAATTAATTTTATTCTTGATACAAAAAAGAAAAAAAAAAAAAAGAAAAAAAAAATTGAAAAATCTTGCAAAATATCTGGGCAGGGGCTTCAAAGTCTGCTTTGAAGTTTTTGGACCGGGTGCAAAGGAGTGCGTTGAAGCACATCAATGACAGTAGGGTATCCAACTCTATTGAATTATTTTCTACCGATTTCAACATGGTAAGTGCTCTGCTGAGATAAGTGAAATTATCCCCGAGACTCGGGTGTACGTTCGCAATACTCGTCATTTCCGTAGATCGCATCCGTTTGTTGTGGATAGTACAATGAATCGCACAACGCATTACAGAGAATATTCGTTTCTTAGTCGAATGTGGAATTCACTCCCCGCATAAGTCTTCCCAGTCAGCTACGATTTGGAAAAACTAATAACATAATGCACTGCATTAGTAGGGGGTTTCCCCTAAGTGTTGACTTAAAGTAAAAAACAAAGAAAAGCTTGCAATTTTGACAAGATTTTTGCTTAAAAAATTTTTAATTTACAATTTTATTGGTAAAATGTTTGTTATTATCCCCAAAAAAATATTTTGAAAATTTGTAAATTTATTAGAATTATCAATAATATTTTTTTATTATAAACATGTTATAATTAAAAATTTTTTTATCGACAAACACAAACAGATAGACTGATATCACTAGATTTTTTTAGAAACCTTGACGGATCAATAACATCCCAGCAAAACTTTGGTAATGGGTAGTGATTATATAACACATTACCAGGTAATGTATATACCTTATTTTTAGCATTATTTTAGGATGTCTTACCAAACATTTGTTTCACAACGTATTATTTTAAATTGAAAAATAATGCATTACTAATAATTTGCTACGTAATGCATGATTATTGAAAAAAATGGATTTCATATTTATTATTTCTAAACATTAAATCATGGATGACTTATATTTGGTTACATTATGTATTATTTCAAAGTTTGAAATAATGCATTATTTATAATTGGATGCATAATGCATTACAATAACATAAAAAATAATTATTTTATAAAAAATGCATAAGTTTAAACTAGAGATGGGCTCACGACAGGAAATTTCTAACGACACACACTCACGAGCATATTTTATCTACTTACACTCACTTACAATCACGTGAGTAAATTTAATACAAAATTACTTTTTCACTACTCGTAACACCTTATATATTATCTTCTGGTATGCTATATTATTTCATTTCTCGTAACCTATAAAATATCATATATTTTACACCTTACTCGTATTCTTCGTTATAAATTTATGACTTATTTTATACCTTACTGGTATTCTTTGTGATAATGTAGATGCATTACTTTGAGTCTCATCGCCTGTTAAAATCATCAATGCTGCAATGTATAAAATAAGAGATCCTATACCTTAGGTTAGGTTAGGTTGTAAGTGGCTGTTGACGTTTTACGTCAACACACGTAGACTCTGAGGTCCATTGTGATACCACGGGATCGTAATAGGTTTCCCTACTAGTCCCTGTCGTTAAACCAGTTTGAGCTTCTTATGAAACTCCTTAGATGTTGAATTTTGACATCCGACAAATCAGAAAGATCGTACAGCTCCCCAGATCCCAGTGAAGCAAGTCGCTGACCAGAAAGTGCCGGGCAATGGCAAATAAAGTGTTCGATAGTTTCCAACTCCTCTTCATCCATGCAACTTCGGCAAAAGTCATTCGACGGCACATTTAACCGCTCTGCGTGCTTCCCTATAAGACAGTGTCCGGTAATTATAGAAACCACCGTCGAAATCTCTCCTCTTGGAAGCGATATCAGCTCACTTGTGCGCCCCTGATTAAGAGAAGGCCAAATCAGTCGTGTTGTCTCACACGTCCGTCCATTTGCCCATCTTTGATTAGTCTCCGTCGCAGAACAAAGCCGTAGGTTTTGCTTGCAAGTTTCTAGAGGCATACCAACACATTCCAATTCTGTTGGAACCTGTAAGGTAGTTCCTAGTCTTGCAAGCTCATCGGCTTTGCAATTCCCTGGAATGTCTCTGTGCCCTGGGACCCATATGAGTCGTATGTTAAACTGCTTGGCCATCTCATTTAAAGACGTGCGGCAGTTAAGGGCAGATCTTGTTTTCAGAAACATTGAATCCAGGGACTTGACCGCGGCTTGACTGTCAGTATAGATGTTGACTGCGGTTGTAGACAAGACATTGCAGCTCAACCAGTCAGCCACTTCCTTTATTGCCAGCATCTCTGCCTGGTAAACACTGCAATGATCTGGCAATCTACGAGCCAGGCTCAATCCAAGCTCTTCCGAATAGACCCCAAAGCCCACTTGTTCATGCAGCCTCGATCCATCTGTGTAAAAATTTATGGTAGCTCCACTTCCCGGAGTATCCCCCATCCAAGACTCCCTGGATGGTATCATAGTGGTAAAGTGGCGCTCAAAGAGGCTCAAAGAGGGAGCACAATCCACATTTTGTGGTATTGTTATCTTTTTCAAGATCGCGCTATGGCCACAATCGCTGCTCCCCCATTGCAGCGTGCTATTAAGTCGAATTGCCGACGCAGCTGCATACTGCCTACCCAATATGTCCAAGGGTATCAGGTGAAGGAGGATTTCTAATGCAGCCGTAGGTGTAGTACGAAGAGCACCAGTGATGCACATCGACGCCATTCTCTGTACCTTCGTGATAAAGACACAGTTCGCCTTTGTTTCTAAAGCAGGCCACCAGACAATGATTCCATACAGCAAAATTGGACGCACCACTGCTGTATAGATCCAATGAACGACTTGAGGGCTAAAACCCCATCGTTTTCCAATGGCCCTTTTACAGGAATACAAAGCAATCGTTGCTTTTCTCACCCGTTCCTCAATATTACGCCTGAAATTCAGCTTCCTATCTAGAAATACTCCAAGATACTTGGCTCCATCTGAGAAGGTGATTTCAGCACCGTCTAGAGAAATAGGATCAAAAGCAGGAATCTTATTTTTCCTTGTAAATAAAACAAGCTCTGTTTTACTAGGATTAACTCCTAGACCACAGTCTCTTGCCCATTTAGGCAGATCTTTCAGAGAACCCTGAAGAATGTCCCGCAATGTTGGCAGATGCTTCCCCTTTACCGCTATCGCGACATCGTCAGCATATGCGACAACATGACAACCACGTGCTTCTAGAGATAGTAGCATTGAATTCAGTGCCAAGTTCCAAAGAAGCGGCGAAAGAACACCTCCTTGTGGTGTGCCCCTATTGACAAATCGAGATATGACGGACGCTCCCAATTCAGACGTTATACGTCTACTGGCAAGTAGACTTTCCACCATTAAAACGATTTCACGCTTTACTCCCAGACCAGACAATGCCAATATTATCGATTCTGGGATGACATTATTAAAAGCCCCCTCAATATCAAGAAAGGCCACCATAGTGTACTCCTTTACCGAAAGCGATCTCTCGATGGTACCAACGAGCTCATGAAGAGCTGTTTCCGTTGATCGTCCCTTGCTGTATGCATGTTGCTTTGTCGAAAGCAACCTCGGGTCAATCACTCTACGCAAATATGAGTCTATCATTCGTTCCATTGTCTTTAACAAAAAAGAAGACAGACTAATTGGTCTGAAATCCTTCGGAGCTGTGTGGGAACTTTTCCCAGCCTTCGGGATAAATACGACTCTGGTATCCCTCCATTTTAAAGGAATATACGACCAGTTGATGCATGCTGTGTATAGATTATACAGCAACGGGGCTATATAGTCCGACACTTGCTGCAACTCAGCCGGGATTATACCATCAGGTCCCGGGGATTTATAGGGCCTGAAGCTTTTTATCGCCCAGATTAATGTTGGCATATTTATTATTTCCGAAGCAATTTCAGATGCTTGGGCGTCAGAACGTTCCAAAGCTTGAAACGGCGTCATGGAATTGCCCGGAAAATGCGTGTTTAAAAGGAGATCCAGCGACTCTCCACTGGAGGAAGACCACACCCATTAGGATCTTTCAGGTATCCCAGGGTGCAAGGAGAAGAAGCCAGAACCTTGCGCAGCCTGGATGCCTCAGAAACGTCTTCTATGTTTCCACAGAAGTTTTTCCAAGAATCACATTTGGCATTTCTTATCATCTTTTTATAACTCTTAAGTTGCAGCCTGTATGCAGACCAGTCCTCGTCCGCTCTTGAAAGTTTAGCCTTATTAAAGAGCTTTCTGCAGGAATCTCTGCTCGTCTGCAACTCATTTGACCACCAAGGTGGCTTTTTTTTCCCTCTAGGCTTTGCAGAAGGGCAAGACGCATCCAGGCACCTATTACAAACATTTGTTATATGGTCAACCAGACAGTCAATTTCCGCCAAACTATGTGGTTCAGATAAGGGTAGTTCATCCAAAAGCAAAGAAAAAGTCTCCCTATATTTCACCCAGTTTGTTCTCCTCAGATTTTTAGAGACTGTCTCAACCAGGGCACGCTCCCTGAGTAAAAACTCAATGTAGCGATGATCTGAGAAAGAATGCTCTTCCAAAACTCTCCAGTCATCAATTCTATCAGACAATGTATCTGATACAAATGTTACGTCAAGAACCTCTTGCCGCGTACTTGTAACGAAAGTTGGTTCACCACCCTTGTTACAAATATACAGGTTAGTGCTTAACAAAAACTCCAAAAGTGATTCGCCTCTATCATTTGTGTCTGTACTTCCCCATATCGAATGATGTGCATTAGCATCACAACACACTACTAACTGGTGTCCCCTAGATTCAGACTCCCGAATTAGACCAACAACCTTCTCCGGGGGTATTGACCCCGGATTAGGAAAATACGCAGAGGCGAGCCAAATAGACTTCCCATGAAGCTCTAAGCTAGCCGCTGTAACATCCATATCACTAAAAGTTGATAAAAAGAATATATTTAAGCCATTTTTTGCCAAGATGCAGGCTCTTGGTGAGCCCTCACCTTTGGCAACCACCAACTTAAACCCAGGGGTCTTCAATCCGCAAACCCTGCCACCCCGCACCCAGGGCTCTTGGATAAAAACCAAGTCAACTGCTCCTGTCGTCAGGCGCAGCAAGAGTGCAACTGAGGCTGCCTTACAGTGATGGAGGTTTATTTGTAGGAACCGCAACATCTTGTTTTATTTCCACCATCCTTTCCACCACCGTGTTATTGGCTTCATCCTCCGTGTTATCAAAGAGGTCGCATTCGTCCCCAGATTCGGTTTCGAATAAGCCAGATATATATCCCATCTGATCTGAATCGGAGGCAACAGAACTCTCCGAATTCCTCACTGCATGGGCCTCGTCCTGAATGTCACCCATCGTGGCATCAGCTTTATCCTCCATGCCATCACAGAGGTCGCATTCGTTACCAGATTCGGTTTCAAAAATGCCAGATGCATCTCCCATCAGCCTAGAATCGGCCAGCTGAATATCAGCCTTTTCCAGATTCTCCTCCCCAGCCGACTCTGCCACTGGCTTGTCTGCGTCCAAAATAGTCTTCTGGTCGCCCTTGTAGACATTGACTCTTATATGAAAAAATCCAAATCTAATAATGCCGTCAGTCCTGGCTAAAAGCGGAAGCGATTCCTCATTAACCAAGACCACTGCTTGACGACGAGCGCCCTCCATCTCACCCAATCTGGCAATTTGCCAATTCTGAGTTGGAAGGTCAGGATTGCAGACTTTTATCATCTTAAGAATCACCGCAGTGTCATTTGTAGCCATTGGGATCCATGCATGAGCTCTGGGTTGCGAGGGGATATCATGTTTTTCCACAACGTCCAGTCTGGCTCCAGGCCATAACTCTCCCACTTGGCTAATGGCAACCTTAAACACGGCTGCGGATCTTTCGTTCCCAAAAGCAACGAGTTTTACTCGCCCCTGATACCAACCTGCGTTGACAGTAGTAGGGAGAAAATCAGGCATACTCTCAAGGAGCCTATAGTAGATTTCATTTAGTTTAGTTTCCTATACCTTATTTTATACCTTATTTGGTAACACTGTGTGACGGTGAAAAAGTAACCTGAGTTTTGACCATTGATTTTATATATTTCGGGGATGCTGATTCCAATGGTGCACTCCGTTTTTAGTTCTAAGGTACAGATTTTTCTTAAAATGTCTTCAAAGTTTTTCATGTCCCCGCCAAGTTTTTTTAATATAAATTTTTTTCTATTCAAAAAAACTCCTGTTTTTTGGTTGATATTGAAAGCCTAGATCTGTAGCTACATTTTAAGTACAAACATGGCAGTTTAACATTAAAAAATTTGGTGGTACTTGGAATTTATAACAATTTTTTCTCATATTTTAACATTTTCGCGATTTTTAGCGATTTTTAACCAACTAACCTAAGCAGCCGTTTTGTCTAAATATTGATGAATAAAAAACAGTATGTTTCATTAAAAAATATATTTTTTTTGTTAAGTGTCTTAATCGAAAATTCAGCGGTGTGTGAAAATCTCTCTATGATAGCATCCTTTTCCAAGATGACCCCATGATCCAACTTTTTGTATAATGTGTAGAAATCTCTAAAAAAATTTAGTTCCGAATTTCAAGTCAAAATGTTTTCATTTGCAAAAGTTATTGGTAAAAAACTTTTATTTTATTACATTTAAAAAACTTTTATTTTATTACATTTTAAATGTTAAAAAATAAAAGTTTTTTACCAATAACTTTTGCAAATGAAAACATTTTGACTTGAAATTCGGAACTAAATTTTTTTAGAGATTTCTACACATTATACAAAAAGTTGGATCATGGGGTCATCTTGGAAAGGGATGCTATCATAGAGAGATTTTCACACACCGCTGAATTTTCGATTAAGACACTTAACAAAAAAAACTTATTTTTTAATGAAACATACTGTTTTTTATTCATCAATATTTAGACAAAATGGCTGCTTAGGTTAGTTGGTTAAAAATCGCTAAAAATCTCGAAAATGTTAAAATATGAGAAAAAATTGTTATAAACTCCAAGTACCACCAAATTTTTTAATGTTAAACTGCCATGTTTGTACTTAAATTGTAGCTACAGATCTAGACTTTCAATTTCAACCAAAAAACATGAGTTTTTTTGAATGGAAAAAAATTTATATTAAAAAAACTTCGCGGGGACATGAAAAACTTTGAAGACGTTTTAAGAAAAATCTGTACCTTAGAACTAAAAACGGAGTGCACCATTGGAATCAGCGTCCCCGAAATATATAAAATCAATGGTCAAACCTCAGGTTACTTCCAAAGTTCTCGATTTTGTCACGCTGTGTAATCTAAGTTTTGCTGGGATATATATAAAAAAAGGTCCTCGACTGATATTTCAATGCGTTTTGCTTGGAATATCGAATTAATATAGCGTTATTTTTTCAAGAAAAACTTAGCTTTGGAATGAACACCTATTTATACAGCAAAACATTATCATAATTCAATGGTTTGGCAAGAGAACAAACTTCGCAGACATTTTTTTAACCCATTTAATTAAAAAAAAAATACAAATTTTTGTTTAGGGATAGGTGTATACAGTAAACATATTGTTTATTTAATAAACAATGAATATGTTTCAATTACACTGTGCTACAAAAGACCAAAAATAATTTATGCAGGGGTTCTCATATGATAATTCGGGTTGGTTGGAGTCCATAGAGTACTGATATACTCATACTTTTTCTGGATCACTTCGTTAAGTACGTTTTTTATTGGCAAATGTGTTGAAAAACGGAAATTCTTAAATTACAATTTTAAAAAATTATTACTTTGTTAGTTTGCAACCGATTTTCGATTTTATGGATTTGTTTTAAAGGTATAGGTCTTACCTTTCAAACAAAACAAAAATATTAAAAATCGATCAAGAATTGGCTGAGGTACGATCGCTTAAGTAAAAAAAAAATGTATTTTTTTAAAAATTTGTCATATTCTTTACACTCTAAGTTGAAAGTGCATCATTAAACATTTTTTTTTAATTTTTTGTAAAAAAGTATAGTAAAGTAGCTTTCCAAAACACCAAAACACATAACAATCGGTTTAAAAATGAATGAGTTATGCTAAGTTTTGTGATAGGGCATTTTTAAATTTTTTCAGAAACGCTTGTAATTCAAGCATTATTCATAAATCTTGTTACTAGTAGTAATTTTATGCGCATATGCATATAAACTAGAGATGGGAACGTAATTAGATTTGTGCGTGATTCACACATGATCAGAAGTGAGCGTGATTGAAAATTAATTTTACTCACGTGGTTGTTAGTGGGTGTCAGTGTGAGTGGAATAAAAAAATGGGCGTGTCAGTTACTTCCAAATCCTATTTATAATTTTTTGGGTTTGTTTAAAAAATATCAGTGTTACTTCTTAAACAAAAAAATATTGTGAATCGGTTGAAAACTGGCTAAGGTGCGCTTGTTTAAGTAAAAAACCTTTTTTGAAGAGTTATACCTGCAACATTTTTATGACAAAAAACATTTGACATTTTTGAAACGAAATTGGTAAAATTGTGGGATCATTTGATGGAAATTTACCTGTTTATAAATATACGTATGAGGCATTCCACACCAAATGTTCAGCGAAAAAAAAACATGTGAACCGTAAATTTTTAAATGGGTTGTATGGATAGCCATGTGAGGCATTCCACACCAACTGTTCCACCACAGAAAAAACATAGTGGTTTCAATGGGATATCATTTGCAAAGTATTCGCTCTTAGGGTACTAATAAATAACAAAAATAAAATTTAAGTTTTTTTCAAAAAGTGGGCCATGTAGGCGTGGTCAAATATTAAAAATATCAAACTTTTTTGCCTGAGTATTTATTCACGATCACGCACGCTAATGAAAGAAAAAAAAAACATTCAAACACGATATTTTATTTTACTCACGCTCACGTGAACATCGTGACCGTAACTTATTTTTTTCTACTCACGTGGGCGTGAATGAGCGTGAGCAAAATAAAATATCGTGCGTGACTAAATTTTTTCTTTCATAAGCGTGCGTAATCGTTATTAAAAACTCACTCACGCTACCATTGCCTCTTAAAATATTTTTTAAGTATTGATATTACTCATACGCACACGTTTTAAATACCATTATTGTATAAAATAAGCGTGTTGCAATTTTTGAATTTTGATTTTTCGAAAACAAGGCAAAACACATCTCTAAAAATTTCAGATCAGATAGAAAATTCCTTTAACTTTTTTTAAAAAAATAAAAAACAAATAAAATTGCGGCATGTCTTTTGATAAATAAAGTTTAAGTTTAAATTTAAAAAATTCAGAACTTCTTCTGAAAATGTTCCAATTTTTATTTTTTTTTTTAATTGATAGCCCATTCAAAAATCTATAAACAGCTTTTGTCTTTAAGACTTTACTGTGTTTCATTTAATTTGCATAAATATTGAAGTAAAGATGCTCAGGCAAAAAAGTTAGATATTTTCAATTTTTGACCACGCCTACAAGGCCCACTTATTGAAAAAACTTAAATTTTATTTTTGTTATTCAATAGTACCCTAAGAGCGAATACTTTGAAAATGATTTCATATTGACACGACACAACTTTTTTTTTGCTGAACATTTGGTGTGGAATGCCTCATATATGGAGCTAAGAAAATTACGTTGTTGGTTGTTCAATTTTTCAAAAACTGGGCTTAGGAGGCGTGGTCAAATATTGGAAAAATGGTCAAGTTGTGCCAAGTTGCCTTGTTTAAATATATATCAAATAAAAACGAAATGCACCAAAATCTCAAAAATTTACATTCTTGTATAGTTTTGTATCGGCTATCGATTAAAATTTTTTTTGGAAAATTTTCAGAACCCGTTCTGAAATTTTCCATTTTTTAAAAAAGTCAATTTATAAAAAATCCGGCCACTTTTGTTTTTTTTTGTATTTTTTTTTTAAAGATTAGATGTTTAAGAAGAAAAAAAGTAATTTTTCTGATTTTCAAAATAAATTTTTAAAATTTAAAATAGTTTTTGAAAAAAATTAATTTCAATTTGTGTTTTTGCTAATTTATGCCAAAATATGCAATAATATGCACTTAAAAGTTCGAAATATGCACAATATATGCATTTAAAATCAAAATATGCAAAAATATGTATTTTCACCAAAAAAATAAAAAACTTTTTTACCCGGGACCCATTGAAAAAATTTTGATACACAATTTTTTTCTCACTGAACATTTGGTGTGGAATGCCTCACATGTATATTTATAAACAGGTAAAATTTCCATCAAATGATCCCACAATTTTAGCAATTTCGTTTTAAAAAAACATGTTTGCAAGCGCACAGCTTTTTCTGTCATAAAAATGTTGCAGGTATAACTCTTCAAAAAAGGTTTTTTATTTAAACAAGCGCACTTAGCCTGTTTTTAACCTATTCTCAATATTTTTTTGTTTAAGAAGTTACACTGATATTTTTTAAACAAACCCAAAAAATTAT
This sequence comes from Pegoplata infirma, assembly GCA_963921195.1. Lineage (NCBI taxonomy): Eukaryota > Metazoa > Arthropoda > Insecta > Diptera > Anthomyiidae > Pegoplata > Pegoplata infirma. The sequence goes on from OY992536.1 coordinate 204,801,797, forward strand.
AAATTGGATTTGGAGGTAACTGACACGCCCATTTTTTTATTCCACTCACACTGACACTCACTAACAACCACGTGAGTAAAATTAATTTTCAATCACGCTCACTTCTGATCATGTGTGAATCACGCACAAATCTAATTACGTTCCCATCTCTAGTTTATATGCATATGCGCATAAAATTACTACTAGTAACAAGATTTATGAATAATGCTTGAATTACAAGCGTTTCTGAAAAAAATTAAAAATGTCCTATCACTAAACTTAGCATAACTCATTCATTTTTAAACCGATTGTTATGTTTTTTGGTGTTTTGGAAAGCCACTTTACTGTACTTTTTTACAAAAAATTCAAAAAAATTGTTTAATGATTCACTTTCAACTTAGAGTGTAAAGAATATGAGAATTTTTTCAAAAAATTTGTTTTTTTTTTACTTAAGCGATCGTAGCTCAGCCAATTCTTGATCGATTTTTAATATTTTTGTTTTGTTTGAAAGGTAAGACCTATACCTTTAAATCAAATCCATAAAATCGAAAATCGGTTGTAAACTAACAAAGTAATAATTTTTTAAAATTGTAATTTAAGAATTTCCGTTTTTCAACACATTTGCCAATAAAAAACGTACTTAACGAAGTGATCCAGAAAAAGTATGAGTATATCAGTACTCTATGGACACCAACCAACCTGAATTTTTATATGAGAACCCCTGCATATTTTTGGTGTAGCACAGTGTTATAGATACATATATGCAAGTAAGTTTTTATGTGTTTTCACACAGACAGACGAATGTACAAAAACGCTAATGACTTCAAAAAAGCACAGGGGGAAAATGAATACAATATGATAGAAAAGTATAAAAATCATTTCAAGTTATTAAATAAAAAATTATAAAATTTGGTAGATAAGGAAGTTCAAATAGGAAGTCAAAAATGTCCTATAAAATTTTTAGCTGGAATTAAGTGAAGACACAAAAATCTAAATATATATGAGTATGTCATTCCAATTGTTACGTTTTGAAATAACAGTCTGGACCCCATTAACTTTAGAAAAAATTTTTTTAGCTTTAGAAAAAATTTTTTTAGCTTGCCCCCTCAAACGATGGGTATTTAGGACCCTTTTACGGGAAAAATAACAAAAAAATTTTTGGACAAAAAACCAGTTGGCTACCAGCAGGTAAAGATTGCAGTCTTAGTGCATTTTGAAAAAAACTTTTTTTTTGTTTTCTAAAAATTTGACGCCAAAAGTTCGGCAATATAGAGTACATTCCAGGAAAAATATTAATAAAATTTCCATGGAGTAATTTTGGTGCAGCATTGCATCTCAAAGATGAAAAGGTGAACTTAATTTTTACTTTTTCTTTCTTTTAAGCTAAATTAGTCTCAAAATCTGCTTTGACACAGTTTTAATGAATGTGCTCTATTTTGCACAGCTTTTGAGACCAATTTAGCTTAAAAGAAAAAATAAAAAAAATTTAAGTACACACTTTTCATCTTTAAAATGCAACGCTGCACCAAAATTACTCCATGGAAATTTTATTAATATTTTTCCCGGAATGTTCTCCATATTGCGCAACTTTTGGCATCAATTTTTTAAAAAACAAAAAAAATTTTTTTTTCAAAATGCACTGAGATTGCAATCTTTAGCCGCTGGTAGCCAACTGGTTTTTTGTCCAGAACTTTTTTTGTTATTTTTTCCGTAAATGGCTCCTAAGTCCCCATCTTTTGGTGGGTCAAGCATTTTCAAATTCGAAAAAAAGCCGAATTCGGGACGCGCTACTGGGCATATATTAACGTAAAACTCCTGTTCAGGTTGGTAATGAACATACTCTCTGAACATAGTGCAAATACTCTTGTTGATTATAACATCACAATTTTTTTTTATTTCTGTTTGTAAGTAACGATTGTATTTGTTGATTTGACAGTCAGTATTAATATTTTTATTTATAAAAACATAAATTTTTTTTTTTCTGATGATTGTTTTCGCTTGATAACAATTTGATTTTTTTCTGTTAGAAATTATATCACACGCATACAATCAATTCAATTTACTATAAAATGTATTTGTAATGAAGTTTATAAAGTGGTGCTTGAAGAACGAAAAAAATTGGGGGGGGGGGGGGGGGGGAATTTATAACAATCTAATAAGGTTTTTTTGTACTTGAGACGTGGCAATATGAGAAACAAAAAAATTCTACGCGTTAATTGAATAATTACACAAGTTTCCAAATTTTAAAAATAATTTTAGATCCACGACATTTCGCATTTGTATATTGTCGAACTATATTCAATAAATGCCAACTCTAAAAAACTTACTTTTTAGAAGAGCTAAAGTACTACACCATTTCTAATTGAAATTGAGAGCTTTCTATATGAAATTGGGAAAATTTCAAATGAAATTGTGAATTTATATTTGAAATTGAGAAAATTAAGATTTTCCATTTGAAATTGAGAATATTGCAAATGAAATTGAGACTTTCCATTTGAAATTAGGAAAATTTCAAATGAAATTGAGATTTTTTATTTGAAATTGAAAAAAATCCAAATGAAATTGAGAATATCAATTTGAAATTGCGATAATTTCATATGAAATTGAAAATTTTTATTTGAAATTAAGAAAATTTCAAATGAAATTGAGAAAATTTCAAATGAAATTGAAAAAGTTTTAAATGAAATTGAAAAAGTTTCAAATTATATTGAGAAAATTTTATATGAAATGGAGATTTTTCATTTGAAATTGAGATATTTACATATGAAATTGGGAATAGTACAATTGAAGTTGAGAACATTTTCAATTGAAATTGAGAGCTCCCATTTGAAATTGAGAAAACTTTTAACGAAACTTACACTTTTCGGTTGAAATTGAGAAAATTTCAAATGAATTTGAGATATTTTTAATTGAATTTTCTCAATTTCAAATGGAAGTTCTCAATTTAATTTGGAATTTTCTCAATTTCAATTAAAAACGGTGTAGATATTTCACTTACACTACTCTACACGGTTTTTGCACTGACATGTTTAATACATTTTCTGAAGTATTTTGGAGTTTCTTGAAAAATTCGGGTACTTATAAGGACATAACAACAAAAGCGACATTTTGAACTTCCTTATAATGTCCTGATGGTATCCTTGATCGTATCGAGTCCGAATTTCTTCCAAAAGTTAGGAAATTTTATTGGGAATTCGAATAAAGAAAAAAGTAGGAAAAGTGGTCTGTTTCTGATGAGAGATTCGTGTGTCGGAGGCCAAAATACTTTATAAAATGTACTATTTTTTAAAAAAATGCATTTTTGATGCAAATGCAATTTTTTAATGCATTTTTTTAATTTTTTTCAAACCTGCATAATTTGAAAATATATCATTTTTACATAAAGTTTAGAACCGATTTTTTTGGGCCGATGTTTATAAAATATTTGTGATATAAAAAAATATGTTTTTTGTATGAAAAAAACCATATAAGTATTTTTTTAATAATCACAAAAATTAAAAAAACCAACCATGTCCTAAAAAAAATCGGTACTTAATTTCATGAAAAAAATGCTATATTTTCGATTTATGCAGGTTTCAAAAAATGCATTAAAAAATTGTACTTGCACCAAAAATGCATTTTTTAAAAAACAATATTTTTTTGAGTGCGTTCATATCCAAAAGGACAATAGCTAGAATCAAATGCGTTTTGAATCGTACAAATCAAATCAATACTTTCAAAGATATGGCACTTCAAGTTTACATACTTTTTTGATAAAATTACAGAATAAACATAAAATTTATTTTTTGAATGGAAAAAATCTCACAAGAAGTTTATAAAAAAATTATGAAAGTTGGAACAAGTCGAAGGCCCAAAAAAAAAAACTGCACCTAGTTTTATGTGAAAAATTGTATTCTTTAGATTTATGCATCTAAAAATTGCATTTGCATCAAAAACGTACTTTTTTGAAAAAATATTTTTTTTGAGTGCATTGGTATTAATAGATTCGAATGCTTTTTGACTGGTAGAACTTGGATAAATACTTTCGATGACATGGTTTCATCAAAGTATCTTAATTTTTCGATTTTTTTTTTTTTAATTTTTGAAAAAATAAAATTCGCGAAAAATCTATTTTTTTTTTTAATTTAAAAAACTTAAAATGGTAGTGTTAAGGTAACTTTAATGATAATATATGAGGCATTCCACACCAAATGTCCCGCTACATGTGTCCCGTGACTTTTAGAGTAGGTTGTAGGGATAGCCCTATATGTTTAAATATTTATCAAATTAAAACAGAATGCACCACAATCTCAAAAATTTACATTCTTGTATAGTGTTGTATGACAAATCGAGAATTTTTTTTTTTTTTAATTTTCAGAACCTGTTCTGAAAAAAGTCAATTTATAAAAAATCCGGCCACTTTTTTTATTTTTTAAGTTTAAAAGTTTAGATGTTTGTCTATCCACACATAAAAATTCAGACATGTGTTGTTTGTTTTTTTCGAGAAAGTCGCATTTGAACATTAAATTTCATAACAATTTTGTAATTTGCTTGTAATTTCTTGTTTTAACATGGCGAGTGAGAATTAAATATTTGCATAAATATTACTCATACGCTACGTTGAAACAAGAAAATACAAGCAAATTACTAAATTGTTATGAAATTCAAAATTCAAATGCGATTTTCTAGAAAAAAAAAAACGAAAAACACATGTCTGAATTTTTTTGTATGGTTAGACAAACATCTAAACTTAAAAAAAAAATGTGGCCGGATTTTTGATAAATTGACTTTTTAAAAAAAATGGAAAATTTCAGAACAGATTCTGCAAATTTTCCAAAAAAATTTTTTTTTGATCGATAGACCATCCAAATCTATACAAGAATGTGCATTTTTAAAATTGTGGTGCATTCCGTTTTAATTTGGTAAATATTTAAACAAGGCTACTCGTCACAAATAAGACCATTTTTCCAATATTTAACCACGCCTCCTAAACCCAGTTTTTGAAAACTTTAAAAACCTAAAACGCAATTTTCTTAGTTCCATATAAGTAGGGCTATCCATAGAACCTATTTAGAAATGTTATTTTTCGCTGGACATTTGGTGTGGAAGGCCTCACATGCTGTTTATATAAAGCAAATTAAAAGACCTAAGGTCATAAAATTAAATTTTGTTTGTGTTCTTTGGTGAAATTCATGATATATGGTACCAAATCGGCCCTGAGAATTTTTTTTTAATTTTTTTGCGTTTTGGAGTTAAGAATTTCAATTAAAATGATTTAAAAAAAATTACCCAAATTTTGAAAAAGTCCCTAACAAGTTTTGGAGAATTTAGTCCCGTTTTGAAGTAAAAATTTATTAACAAAGCTTTAAGAAAAAAAAATTAAGTTTTGAAATTAAAAAAAAAAATCCCGGACATAAAATTTTTGGGCAATTTTTTTTTGCGTTTCCCGAAAAAACTAGTTTCATGGGATAAATTTGAAAATTTTGAGATAAAAAAAATATTTTACACAAGATTCGACATATTTTATCCTATGATATAAAATTATCTACAATTATATCAAATTAGATAAACCCAATATTTGGATCAAAAATTATCATATTTAATCTAATACAACAAATTCGGAGCAATTTTGATCCACCAACTTTATAATCTTATTTTATCCAAATACGTGTTGGGCTTTTTTTTTTTTTTTGTGGCCCTTTGTTCCAGCCTGGAACTATAGGAATTAATATATATACGTGTTGGGCTGTATTAAATTATATATGTACCTGCATATTTTTTTAGTCGAGTTTATATACATTTTCATAATTAATGGTTAACATTTTTTTTGTTTTTTATATTTAAACACAAAAGTTTTTAAATAATTTTGATGGCATGTGGGACCCTCGGATTACGTCCTTAGGTTAGGCTAGGTTGTAAGTGGCTGCTGACGTTTCACGTAGACTCTGAAGTCCATTGTGATACCACGGTACTGCTATAGGTCTTCCTACTTAAGGAATATGTCCTTAAGTGTTATTAAAGTAAATCATAACCAACTCATTAAAAGTATCCTTCCTTACTAAAAACACTCACAGTGTGAGAACAAAAAATTTATTGTCGCTCCGCTTCAGTTTTTTTTTATTGAAATGTTGCGTGTCGCAAGGCCATTACAATTGTGCAACATAATCTGTATTGCAATCGTTTCTAAATCATGCTTCATACATAAAAGAAATAAAAATAAAAATATTTAACCACTTTTATTTTTTTATGGTTAATAATGTTGTGATTAAAATTAAATACAAATAAAAAGTGTTATAAATTAGAAAAAAAATTCTTAAAGAAAATAATTCCACCCTTATCTTGTGATTTTCTTTAGGCAGTTTACATAAAATAACTAAAAACCCCTTATACCGCAATGTAGCAAAGAATAGATTGTATTTTAATTAAACTGTAACATTTATTAATGTTTTATAATTTATATTGCTACATATTTATGTAGTTGTATTGTTACATGTTTGTGGGTAGGATTACTTAAAATTTGTTATCAGTTTTGTTAAGGAGTTAGTTGTTGCTTGACTTGACCTTCATTGGCATTTACAAGTGTTGTTCAATGTTTAAGTTGTTATCTTAAACTCAATTTGTAATTTGATGTTGGCAAATCTTGTTGTTGTTGTTGTTGTTGTTAACTTGTTTTTCTTATAACCCTACACAAAGAATACAAAAAGGGGTTGCATTAACTTTGATGATTTATTTGTAACAATTGAAAGAGATAACTAGAAAACGTTTTTAAACTTGACAGTTTTAGGTTACTAACAAGGGAAGTATCTCAACCCTTATGAACCGATTTGGATAAACTTGAAATAAATGTAATCGGGTATTCACACAAAATTTTTTTTTTCCATGAACGATTTTCATAGTATTTATGAACAATTTCATACAATTTATTACTTTTTCAAAATATTTATAAACTTTTTCATAGTATTTATGAATAAATCATAATATGTGAAATTTAAGAATTTTTAACATTTTTCATAAATACTATGAAAAAGTTTATAAATATTATGAAAAAGTAATAAATTGTATGAATTTGTTCATAAATACTATGAAAATCGTTCATGGAAAAAAAAAATTTTTTGTGTGTTATTATTTTTTTTTTTTACAATAATAATTTTGATCACATGATCAATTATTTTTATTTATTCTCTTCTATTTATTTACAACTCATTTTTAATAAATTCCACCTAACCGAGAACTGGTAACAATGACCGTCGTCTCGTTGTAGGTAAAAAAACCAAGGGTTCTGGTGGGAATCGAACCCACGACCCCCATGTTCAAAGGCTAGCACACTACCAACTAGCCTACGGGGGTCGGGTATTAAGGGGTTCAAAACATTGGTCAAACAATGGCCGAAAACCCGTTTTTGGGATTTTTCACCCATTCATTTGTAAGAAACCTTATGATATGTACATATGAAAAAAAAAGGTTTTTTAATCCCTATCCAACGGTGGCATGATCTTGTAAAATTTTGGCTTTGTTAAATATTTTTTTCATGAAATTGTGTAAATTTTGGGGGTATTAACAAGAAGACATGGAACTACGATATCCATATGAATACAAAATAATCTTTATTAATTATATTTTTATACCCTATAACCACAGTATACCCCCATACTTACTTTGTCATTCCATTTATAACGCATCGAAATATCGGTCGGGGACCCCATAAAGTATATGAGGCATTCCACACCAAATGTCCAGCGAAAAAAAAATGTGTACCGTAAACTTCTGAATAGGTTGTATGGATAGCCCTATATGGAACTTAGAAAATTGCGTTTTTGGTTTTTCAATTTTTCAAAAACTGGGCTTAGGAGGCGTGGTCAAATGTTGGAAAAATGGTGAAATTTGTGGCGAAATTTTCCATTTTTTAAAAAAGTCAATTTATCAAAAATCCGGCCACTTTTTTTTGTATTTTTTTTTTTTAAAGTTTAAACGTTTGTCCATCCATACAAAAAAATTCAGAAACACGTTCTTCGTTTTTTTCGAGAAAATCGGATTTGAATTTCAAATTTCAGAGCGGGTTCTGAAAATTTTCCAAAAAAAAAAAAAATTTAATCGATAGCTCATACAAAACTATATAAGAATGTAAATTTTTGAGATTGTGGTGCATTCCGTTTGAATGTGATAAATATTTAATCAAGGCAATCCGCCACAAATTTGACCATTCCAATCTTTGATCACGCCTCCTAAGCCCAGTTTTTGAAAAATTGAAAAACCAAAAACGCAATTTTCTTAGATCCATATAGGGCTATTCATACAACCTATTCAGAAATTCACGGGACACACGTTTTTCTGTTCCGGGATATTTGGTGTGGAATGCCTCATATATATTATTGATCCATGACGATTCTAAGACATTCCGTCAGTCCGTCCATCCGTTCACCCGTCTGTAGATAACACAATGCAGCCCAAAATTAAAGAGATAGGATCCTGAAGTTTGGCACAAATATGTCTTTTGGTCACAGGCAGGCGAAGTTTGTAAAAAGCAAAATCGGGAAAGGGAGAAAAAAGTTTCCCCTTGAAGAACTACACCAACCTCTAAAGAACTTGATTTTTTTACCTGTTTTTTTTTATATTTTTGTTAAGAAAGTGAAGCCTTTTTATAGAAGAAGATGATCAAAGTCCTGTAGTGGGACCCAGGGGGTTAGAAAATGTTGATTTTTTTGGGGCCGCACCCCTTTTGGGGGCGTGGATGTAAAAGAAATCAATAAAATTATGATAAAATTGTATTACTGTAGTGCAAAATGCATAATAAAATGATTTAGTAAAAATTTAGCAATCTCACTTGTTTTTCATCATTTGGATGCATTACTTTGAGTCGAATTCCAAGTTAAAATCATCAATGCTGCATGGTATTACACATTTTTACATTATCAAACTTTTCTATAATACTCATCAAAATTTACTAACTTCCGACAGATTTATGTATTCCTTTCTCATTGAAAACTGCACTCAAAGAAATATGTTCATCATATTGATGATACGGTTACATCACTTGCTGTCAGGAATTTTCATGACAAATTTCATCATAATGGTGAAGCTATTCTTCAATATGATAAATTCAGAATTGAAGAAACAAGTGAAGACACATTTCATCATGTCATCAATATGCCTTTTTTAAAAAAATTAAAATTGGTGCCCCCCATTTCCCGGTTCACGGATTCCCGGTTCTGGTATCGGTTTCCCGATTCTAGATATATTTCCGGGAATTCCGGTATTCCCGGTTCTAGAATTTGTACCGGTTCTCAAAAACAATATATACTATACCATAAAATATATATAATTTTCACTATAACTATTTAATTAGTATTTCAGAAATGTTTAGTTTTGTTTTTAAAATTTTTTATAAATCATCAATCTTAAAATCATAATAGTTTTTTTTGGTAAAAGCAAACAAAAAATTTGAATTGTGCAAAATATTACAAAATATACATATTCGGTACTATGGTACTGACTAGTGCCCCCCATTTCCCGGTTCTCGGTATTCCAGGGAATATCGGTATTCCCGGTTCTGGTACTGGTTTCCCAGTTCACGATATATTCCCGGGAATACCGGTATTCCCTGCTCTGATCCTGGAACCGGTTCTCAAAAAACAAAAACTATGCAATGAAATATTTAAATCACACTATTAAATCAGTATTTCAGAAGTATTTACTGTCAGTTTACAGAAGGCGAACGATACACACGAACGAAAATTTTGCATGTGTTTTGTTATTGTAACAACAACAAAATACATGTAAAATTTTCGTTCGTGTGTATCATTCGCCTTCTGTAAACTGGCACTTAGTTTTTCATATGTTTTGTATTTTTATACCCTCCAACCACAGTATCGGGGTATACTCACTTTGTCATTCCTTGTGTAACGCATCGAAATATCGGTCGGGGACCCCATAATGTATATATATTATTGATCAGTGATCGATTCTAAGACATCCTAGCGATGTTCGTCTGTCCGTCCGTCCGTCCGTCCGTCTGTCTGTCCGTCTGTCTGTCTGAACGTCCGTCTGTGGAGGACACGATACAGTCCAAAATAAAATAGCTAGACTCCTGAAATTCGGCACGAATATGTCTAACGGTCATAGGCTGGTTAAGTTCCGAGATGGGCAAAATCGGACCATGGGGGAAAAATTTCCCCCTTCAAGAACTAAACCAACCCTTTAAGAACTAAACAAACGCAATTTTTTATAGATTTTTTGTACTTATGCTTGGCAAACGAAACATTTTTTATGTCAGAAGAAGTTCAAAGTCCTGTAGTTGGACAACAACCCGCCCCCCAACCACAAAATAAAAAGCCCCTTAACGTGTTGGAGGGTATAAAAGATTCGGCATAGCCGAATTTAACACTCTCACTTGTTTTTTTTGGGAAACGCAAAGGAAAAATTTTAATTGTACAAAATTTTACAAAATATACTTACCGGTAGTCCCGGGAATACCGGTAATACCGTCTGATCCGGAACGGGGAATACCGGTATTCCCGGGAATACCGGACATGAATCAAGAACCGGGAAACCGGTACCATTTCCCGGTAATATCGGTATTCCCGGTACTACGGTACTGACCGGCAATAGTACTGACTGTAGGCGCTAATTAAAATAATATTAAAATAAATATAATTTTGAATAAATACATAAAAAATATTAAAAAAATTAAAAAAATAATAAGAAAAAGATATTTAAAAAAAATGCCTGCCCTAGCTGGTACTTAAACCCACGGCCCAACAGTTGTAGCGTTTATTGTCGACGCCATAGCTAGTTAAGAAAATTTCGCACCACAACTTAGTAAGATAACGTTTACCAATATATACACTAGGGTGGCAGCGAAATGTATGGAGCAATTTTTTTGTATTAATATTGATGTCTCCCGGGCGGAATATTGTGCCACATGGTCTAAAACTGATGTGGAAAAAATTTCAGCCAAATCGGATAACTTTAACCCGTGCCCCTTTGAGGTCAAAGTTCAAATGATAAAACAAAATTTTTCCATACAAGCAAAAAATTTTTTTTTCGATTTTTTTTTTTTTATTTTTTAATATTAGTTAGCTTTATTAGCTTATTAACAACAAAAAATTTCATTTCGATCGGACAAGATTTTCAGTTTCAAAAGTGACTCTGAAAAAAAATTTTCAGGCTTGTTAGAAGCTTACTCTAAAAAATTTTCAAAAATTTTTTTTTTTTAGTTTTGACAAGCATACATTAAAGACATTTTGTCGCTCTTAATAATAGGTTTTTTTTAAAAAATTTTGTGATGTCGTAATTTTGTTTTTCAATAGGGCCAAAAACTAAATTTTTGCAGCTTTTGGCCCCAATTTAGAACAAAACTTCGATGTCACAAAAAAAAATAAAAAGAAAAACTGTTATCAAAAGCGACGTAAAATCTTTAATGTGTGCTTGTCAGAGCTAAAAAAAAAGTTAGTAAGCTTTATTAGCTTATTAACAACAAAAAAATTCATTTCGATCGGACAAGATTTTCTGTTACAAAAGTGGTCTTGAAAAAAAAAAAATGAGACTGTCTTGAGACAGCATACTCTTAAAAAAATATTTTTTTTTGTTTTTAAAAGTTTACAAAATAGCTTGCGTTTGTTTTTCTTGATAATACATATTCCAAATCTATCATTTTTTTCTTTCTGGGACATTGTGATCATGCTCTTAAATAGGGCCAAAAACTGAATTTTTCCAGTTTTTTACCCCAATTTAGAACAAAAATGCGATGTAGAAAAAAAATTAAAAAAAAAAATTAAAAAACCTGGTATTAAGAGCAACAAAAATTCTTTAATGTGTGCTTATCAAAACTAAAAAAAAAATTTTTTTGAAAATTTTTTAGAGTAAGCTTCTAACAAGCCTGAAAATTTTTTTTCAGAGTCACTTTTGAAACTGAAAATCTTGTCCGATCGAAATGAAATTTGTTGTTGTTAATAAGCTAATAAAGCTAACTAATATTAAAAAATAAAAAAAAAAAAAATCGAAAAAAAAAATTTTTGCTTGTATGGAAAATTTTTTTTTTATCATTTGAACTTTGACCTCAAAGGGGCACGGGTTAAAGTTATCCGATTTGGCTGAAAATTTTTCCACATCAGTTTTAGACCATGTGGCACAATATTCCGCCCGGGAGATGTTGAAAATTCAAAGTTGAAATTTAGCTGCCACCCTAATATACACTCAAAAAAAACCTTTTAAAATTACAAGAAAAACTTGTAATTTTTTTTTTTTTGCTACCTCCTATTTGACAAAAATTCCTAGTAATTTTACAAGATTTTAACCAATAATTTTGTAATTTTACTAGGTTTTTACCATTAAAATTTTAATTTGCAAATTTTTTGACACGATAACGTTTACATGGAGGTTTCGTAACTTTACTAGACTTTTTGCTACCGTCTATTTTACGAGAAATCCTAGTAATTTTACCAGCTTTTTACCAATAATTTTGTAATTTAACAAGCCTTTTACCAATAAAATTTTAAATTTGCAGTTTTTTTGGCGCAACTAAAATTACAAGGAATTCTCGTGAATTAACCAGTTTTTTTTTTAAATTATCTTGAAAATTTGTAAAATTACAAAGAAATGTAAAACTACAAACAAATGTAAATTTCGAACCAAATTTGTTTGTTAAAAAACAAGGAAATCTATAAAATATTGGTAAAATGGGACTACGAGACTTTTCCTAGCAATTTGACAAAGTTTTTTTTTGTGTGTAATGATAAAATTGTAATAAATAAATTAAAATTTATCGCGAGATGGATGAATGTTAATTTATCAAGAATACAAAAATATTCTTGATATGTATACTTGTTCCATTTTGATCGTATTAATGCTTCGACAGCTCATACCCACCATACACATCAATAAAAAAAATATCTAAATCACTTATTAAGAAGGGTGCCTAACCACTTCGTTATCTCCTTGATATCTTTGCATTAATTATAAATTTTTGTTTTCGCTTTCCAACATAAGTACACGGATTAATTAGCTAAGATTTATGTTATTTTGTATAAAGAGTAATTGTTTGCCGTACTTTGTAAGAGTTAGAGTTATCTTGGTGGTGGTTAGTTTTTTTCTTTGCGGTTGAAATGATAAAACACAATTTAAATACGCATTTAATTAAAATTAATAATCAAAAATGAGGGGAACAATATCTGCTGTTGTGGGCGGCTTTATAAAGGGGTTTTTTGATAATATTTATTTTTGAAGATATTTCAACTAATTGTAAATTCAAGGAAAAAATGTCTGTTTAACCACAAATTAATATTCATAAAAAATATGAAACATTTACAAACACCCCAAAAATTATAAAATATGGTTAAGAGAATAACAACCCAACAAAAATTTGGTTAATGGTAGCTAAAACTTACTTATAACAGTGAAACTAAACAAAGGCGGATAATATAATCTTTTTTTAAATTTGTAAATGATTGTCCGATTTTCCGATTTCTCCAAACTTAACCACTATAAAACGTGGTCGTGAACAACTTCAGAAGGAAATGTCTTTTACAGACGGAAGGACGAACATCGCTAAAATGTCTTAGAATCGATCACTGATGAAATATGTATAAATTCAAATTCGAAGCCATTTTTGTGCTCCAATATGAATTAACTTAATAAGTACTTATGTTAACTCAACTTTTAGGTTATTCTCCCAAATAGTGCCCCCATTTTCCGGTTCTCGGTATTCACGGGGGAACCGGTATTTCTGTTTCAGGTATCGATTTCCCGGTTCTTGACATATTTTCGGGAATACCGGTATTCCTGGTTCTTGTCCTGATACCGGTCCTCAAAAAACAAAAAAAAAATCTATAACAAAATTTAAATTTGTATTTTCTTAAACTCACAAAGAAATGGAAACGGTGTTTTTGATATATTTTGTGTTATTTTTCTTTTGGTAAAAACAAAGAAAAAATGTTAATTTAACTAATGTACATGGCGGTAGTCTCGGGTAACACCGTTAGAACCGTAACCAGAAATACCACTATTCCCGGGCAGGCGCGGATCCATAGGGGGGGAAGGAAATTCCTCCCCTCCCCCCGTCCCCCCAAACCGAGTTCAAAAGAAAAAAAGGAAAGAACAAAAAAAGAAAAAAAAAAAAGTAAAAAGAAAGGAAAAGAGAGGGAAAAGAGGAAAGTATAAAAAATGTCTAAGAATCTTAAAATTCTTCTAACGGGAAATTTTGTCGGAATGTTAAATTTTTTTCATACAAAAATTTGAGAATTCTTCTATTGGAAAAAATATTTTTATAGAAATTCTTCTATGAAAAATGTCCTAAAATCTTAAAATTTTTCCGAAGTAAAAATTCTCTCGGAATGTTGAATTTTTCTATATGAAAAAAGTTTTGGAATATTAAAATTTATCTTAGGAAAAAATACGAGAATTGTTCTACACTGATAGAAAAACGCTTCATATCACTAATGAATGGAACTCATTAATGTTGTTTCATTACAACAATGAAATATTTCATATGCTAAATGAAATTTCATACATATTGTGCAAGATTTGCATTAATTTCGATTCATTAGATTTCATAGTTTCATTAAAAAATTTCACTAAGTTTTGTTTATAAAATTTGCTGTTTTTTGACACCTGTCATGTCGCGTCTGTTTAGTCTTTAAAAAAACAAAAAACAGCTGATCAGAGCAGCACGAAATAATTTGTGATTTTTTTTTTTTAGAATTTTTATACCAAATTTAAATTGAAATGTTATTGATAAATTATGAGTATTTATTAAACTCGCGTTGTTTTATATTATTTCGTGGTTTTAATTGTGTATTTAAAGTAAATGTTATAGTAAATTTTTGTGTGAGAAAACTGAGTGAAAATAAAAAAATATGTGAAAGTGTTTTTTTGTGATTTTTTCAGACTTTTTTATGCAATATGAAATAAAAATTAAATTATTAATTTTATATTTACTAAATTTGCGCTGTTTTAAAATACTTCGTGGTTTTAATAATGTATTAGAATTTAAGGTTGGAGTAAAGTATTGTACGAGAAAACTAAGTAAAATAAATTTTTTATAATTCTTAATTCTATAAAAAGATCTTTACAATTTCATAGATATATTTCATTCTAAAAATAAAAGTAGCATTTGTTCAATGAAAGTATTTCATTTCAAAAATAAAAAGTAGGATTTATTCAATGAAAGTATTTCATAAGAATTAAATAATTTTTTCATTAAGGTAATGACAAATTTTCATAGAATACCATTTTTATTTTGTATGAACAATTTTCATTAATTTAATGAAACTTGTTCTTGCAATTACATTTTATGATACCTATTTCATTAATTTAATGAAACCCTACATAGGTTCCTTTTTATCGTGATTTTTCATAACATTAATGTAGATTTTCATTATTGTCATGTACAAATTTCTATTAGTTTACAATAAAAGATTGGGAATTTTTCTAGAAGAAAAATTTGAGAATTTTTCTAGAGGGAAAATTTGGGAGTTTTATAGACGAAAAATTTGGGAATTTTCCTGGACAAAAATTTTGAAATATTTTATACAAAAATTTATAAGTTAGGAAAATTATGGAATTTTTTAGACAAAAAATTTTAGAAATTTTTCTTTGGGAAAAATTTGAGTATAGTTCGATAGGAGAAATATTGAAAATTTTCCTATCGGAATAATTTGCGAATTTGCTTAGAATTTTCGATAGTAAAAATTTGGCAATATTTTAAAGGAAAATTTGACAATTTTTTTCTGTGGGAAAAATCTTAGAATTTTTGTATAGAAAAATCTGTGAGTTTTCTTAAGGGACAATCTGAGTTTTCTTAAGGATAATGTTGGGTAAAACAAAGATGTTGGGTAAAACAAAAAGGAAAAAAGAAAGGAAATATTGTGAAAATATTGTTTAGAATGTCAAAGAAACTCAACATTTTTCTATGGCAAAATTGTTTTTGAATCATAGAATTTTCCTATAAGAAATAAGTCTTAGATTCTTCAAATTTTTATATATGAAAAATAAAAAAAAATCTTTTGTTGATTTTTTGAGCTAATAAGACCTACATTTTTTATGTAAATAAAAACTAGATTTTTGTTTACAGTTTTGTCCCGACGTTTCGTTGATTATTTGTCGACTTCTTCGACTTTAGGGAAAATCTGAAAATTTTTCTATAAAAAAAATGCATTAGAAACTGCAAAAAATCACAGATTCAGTGTATTTTTCCTACAGGTAAAATGTCTCAGAATCCAAGATTGTACTGTATGAAAAATGTTTTACACTCAAAATAATAACTCTGTTAAATTACAAAAAAAACTCCGCTAATTTAACAGAGTACACCATACTTTTCCAGCTAACAACATTTCTTGGTAATTTTACTAAAAAATTCTGTGAAATGATTTTGACAGAAAAAAACTGTTAATTTACAGAGTTTATAGGAAAATATTGGTTAAATATGAAAGCTTTTTTAGACAGAAAACTCTGTAATTTTACTATAAAACTCTGTAAAATGATTTGGACAAAAAAAACTCTTAATTTACAGAGTTTCAGTAAAATATTGGTTAAGTAAACCAACATTTAGCAAAGAAAACTATGTTAATTTTCATATGTTTGTAAAATGTATTTGATGCAAAAAAAAATTTACAGAAAAAACTCTGTAAATTTACAGAGTTTTGTTAAATGCATGTTATTTATACAATTTTTATAAGATTTCTGAAAAAAAAAATTTATAATTTTTTTTCCTACTTTTCAACTTTTTCTCAAAAAAAAAATATATATATATACAGATACAATTTTGATGGTTGGTAACAAAAACAAAAACTAATAAAAACAGAAAACTTTATTAAAAAAATACGAAGTATTTTGCTTAGATCTGTATTTTAACAGAAAACTATGCTAATTATCTGTAAAATTAAGATTACGAAGTAAAAAGTAATATAACAGAGGAAACTTTGTTTTTTTTTTGTCACAACATAATAGAAAGTATTTTCTTTAAATCTGTATTTTGACAGAAAACTCTGTCAAATATCTGTTGAATTGAGATTACAGTCATTTTACAGAGTATTTTACAGAGTTATTATTTTGAGTGTAGATTCACAGATTTTTAATAGGAAATATTTCTTAGAGAATATTTGAGAGTCTTAGATTTTTTCTAAGAAAAAGTATCTTCCAATAAAAAAATGCTTTAGTATTTAGGAAATTGCCTCAAAAAATTTTATTAAAATCTTTAACGTTTCTAATTTAATGTACTTTCTTTAGAATAGTTTTCTCAAAACCTGAAAATTTTGGTGTAGAAAGATCTGGCCGGTATTTTACAAGTAAATTTTTTCTGTAAAAAATTGAATAGAAAAAATATTTCTAAACCTAAGAAGCTTTCTATGGGGAAAAAAATCCCTAATATTTTTCTCAATTTCTCAGATTTGATATACCATCCTGTATCACTAATATGCTTCAACTACATTTTACAAACTGTTGAAGTCTTAAAAAATCCACATGCATATAAATTTATATATCAAGTTTATTTAACAAAACCCTCCATTTCAAATAAAACAAAATATCAAGTCAAAAATAAGTTTGTGTATATAAATAATTGACATACATATACATATAAACTGTGTGACTTTTAGCACAAACATTATTTCAAAATTCTCACAATATGGTTTATGCCTTGAATTAATAGCATCTTATGCAAATGAAATTAAACCTTTAAGTCTTCATTAAACTGTAGGCCACTAAAATGTGATGGTTGATGGCAAAAAGTCTTAAGGAATTATTCTTCATCTTCTTCTTTTGCTGCTGACGAATACACAGACAATGGTTATACAAACAATTGAAGAAAACCCAGATGTTGTTCAGCAAACTAAACTGTTTGGCAAAAATTAAATGTATGAATAGTTTGGTTTGGTATGGCTTAGTGAATACAACCATACTACATTTAGGCACTGTAACACTTATGAATTTACACATACGCATAAACTATATATGCAAAACACACATGAGCACACACGAACCAAACAAAGCCTTACTCATTTTCACATAGATATGTAAATTTGTTTGTATATAAAATATACGAAAATATACAAACAAACAAACAAACACACACACACATATGCAAATATTTAAGACAAACGAGTATAACAAAACCAAACACTTAATATCTCCATTAGAATCCATAAGTTAAATAACATAAACGGGATGAGGTTGACATGATGATTGGTAGAATACACTTAAAATAATCACTCTGTTAAATTACAGAGATACTCTGGCAGAGCCAGCAGAAAATACCATAGATTTCCAACTAGCAAGATTTTTTTGTTATTTTACGAAGAAAACTCTATAAAATGATTTCGATTAAAAAAACTGTAAATTCACAAAATTATCTGTAAATTTTAAGAATTATTTAAAGATTTTTTTTTCTTTTTTATCGGACGGTGTTATCTCTAAAATAAAGATAACAAAGTAAAAATTAAAATTGCAAATAAAATTTTGTTTTTCGGTCACAAAAAAAAATACAAAGAATTTTCTTAAAATCTGTATTTCGGCAGATAACTTTTTCAAATATGTGTCGCAAAATTGCAAAAAAATCAAAACCGGTATCAAAAATTTGGTAAAATAAAGCGTATTAAGAAAATTAAATCAAAAACCATTTAAGCTGATCGGTATGGTCCATGGATGCAATCTTAAAATCTGTAAAGTATAAAATGCATGTGTAGACTATGCCAATCAGCTAACTTTTTTTATTTTATTTCTTTACACCCTTTATTTAACCACATTTTTAACATGATAATGTTTTTAGGCTGGTGTCTAATTTTAAAAAAGTTGCAGGACGCCACCTCAGTTTGACTATATAAGTAGGGTGACCATTTTTTCTAGAACTCAAATCAGTACGCCCTTTTTATGATTTTTTTTTAAGAAGCACTCCCAAAAACTCATATGGAAAGAAAAATGATCACGAATGTCTTCAATATTAAAAAACTTGTGGTAAAACTCACACAATGACTATTATTTGGGGTTAGCTAGTATTTTAGTAAAAAATGCTGCTAAAAAACAACTGACAGAAAAGGTTATAGTGAAGCTTATCACAGACAACAATTCAACAAAAACTCCAACAATCTTGATAATGACATTTTAAAGACTTATTTCTTCTGAAAATTGTTTTCTTAATTTCTGAGATCTGTGCCTTTCAGAAAACCCTTATTACACTGTGCAACAAGATAAATGAGCCTCAATGGCTTCAACGCCATATGAAAGTAGACCATCAAATGGACAAATTCACCAAAGGGTTTTGCAAAGTCAGTTCGGATTTCTTTTTTATAGCCCACTGAAGTTTTTATTTTTTTATCAAAAGCGTTTGGAAAACATCAAAAATACTAAAATAAGACCACATCTGAGCTTCAAAATATGATTTGATGTCTTCAGTGAAATTTTATGGCGGTTCTTTTCTTAGAACATTTTAACCCTCTAACTGCCAGTTTAAGGGGTCATTTTAGTCCTTTTTCAAAAACTAAACACAGAAGTCTAATAAAACGTCCATTTAGAGGGTTAAAATGTTCCACAAATATTTTCCTCATAAAATTTCACTAGGGGTTGTCAAATACTCAAAGTTTGTGCGACATGCGCAAAGTGCTTAAAAAGGGTCAAGTATAAATAATCAATGTTTGTTATTTTTTTTTACCAAAGCAGTGTTGAAAAATATCGACAAAAAACAGTGCAAATATACTTTTGAGCTTAAAATGATGTTCTGATGTGTTTTATAAAATTTTATGATGATTCTTTTCTTTGACCAAATTAACCCTCTAGCTCCCGTTTTAAGGGGTAATTTTTGTCCTTTTTTAAAAGAAATACAAAAAAAAAAGGCAGTTAGAGTGTTAAAATGTTTTACAAATATTTTCTGCATCAAATTTTACTAGACCACGTCTAAGACAGAAAGTTCGGCCGGCATATAGAAAATGCTTAAAAATTTTAAAGTATTCAAATTTTTTTTTTTATATTTTTTTTGGGCCGAAATATAAAAAAAACAAGCAACAAAGTTAAATTCGACTTTGGTGATCACGGCCAAAGTATTAAAAGATATAACTAAGACTAAGCATATTTACTTGTTGTTGCCATAAGCAGTTTGGTATTGCATTTTAGCGAAATCGGTTTAGCGGTTCAAAAGTTATGAACGAAAATGTAAGAACACCTCGAAAATTGTGGTACATTCAACATAACCTAAAAACAGAAAATGCTTTAATTCGGCTGCTGGTTGACACATGTGAACAGAATTGATCAACGAATGGTATTTAAACAAGTACAAACATATTTGTTACAAAAAAAAACATTTTCGTCAAAATTTTTTTTTACCAAAAAATTTTTTTCGCGGATTTTTTTTTTTTAATTTTTGTTTTGTTTTTTTTTTTGCAAATAAACTTTTTTACATCGTGGGGGGTAATAATACATTCGACAAAGTCGAATTTAACTTTGTTACTTGTTTTTTTTTATATTTCGGCCCAAAAAAAAATATAAAAATTTTTTTTTAATACTTTCAAATTGTTAAGCATTTTCTATATGCTGGACGAACTTTCTGTCTTAGATGTGCCCTAGTAAAATTTGATGCAGAAAATATTTGTAAAACATTTTAACCCTCTAACTGCCTTTTTTATATAGACTTTTTTGTATTTCGTTTAAAAAAGGACAAAAATTACCCCTTAAAACGGGAGCTAGAGGGTTAATTTGGTCAAAGAAAAGAATCATCATAAAATTTTATAAAACACATCAGAACATCATTTTAAGCTCAAAAGTATATTTGCACTGTTTTTTGTCGATATTTTTTAACACTGCTTTGGTAAAAAAAATAACAAACATTGATTATTTATACTTGACCCTTTTTAAGCACTTTACGCATGTCGCACAAACTTTGAGCATTTGACAACCCCTAGTGAAATTTTATGAGGAAAATATTTGTAGAACATTTTAACCCTCTAAATGGACGTTTTATTAGACTTCTGTGTTTAGTTTTTGAAAAAGGACTAAAATGACCCCTTTAAAATGGCAGTTAGAGGGTTAAAATGTTCTAAGAAAAGAACCGCCATAAAATTTCACTGAAGACATCAAATCATACTTTGAAGCTCAGATGTGTTTTTATTATAGTATTTTTGACGTTTTCCAAACGCCTTTGTCAAAAATATGAAAACTTCAGTGGGCTATAAAAAAGAAATCCGAACTGACTTTGCAAAACCCTTTGGTGATTTTGTCCACTTGATAGTCTACTTTTATATGGTGTTGAAGGCACTGAGGCTCAATGCGATGACCCAAAATTTGTTGCACAGTGTTATGAGCACATATTTTTGTCAATTTTTTTCGGGATAAAACCCTGTAAATACCGATGACTTTACTGCATATACACTTCTCAGTTATATCTGTACGTTCAGAATCTGTGCGCTTTTTTTCATACATGTAAATTTTTAGTTAAGAAATCTTTTTTGGATTCACCATCTTTAAGCTTTTTAGCATTTTTTTAATAGAAAGTATCTCAGACTTAGCTCATATAAAACTTATCTGATGAATTATTTTAAGAAAATTATTGTTTTTGCATAGAATTTTGTAATTCAAATTCATTTATGCTGAAATGTACAAAAATCATTACAATCAGTACATATTTCAAAAAATCAGTACAAATCAGTACCAGCGTTTAAATTACTACGAAGAAAGTAGCTTAAACAACCAAGATTGACGATATGTGTAGTTTTAAAAACAAACAATATGTAAATCATTCAATTGCTATAACTACTAATACTTGCACATTTCTGTTTTTGTAGCGAGAGCTTACGATTGTTTTTAAAAATGAATAAGTAGCAAAAAAAACAAAAACATTAGAATTGTGTAGCCTACAAGTAGCCTACAAATTATTTTTGGTAGCCTACCTGTAGCCTACAAATTATTTTTGGTAGCCTACAAATATTGTTTTTGTAGCCTACAAAGAAAAAATTTAATAAAACTATAACACACACACTTATCTTGCTTAACATAACTGTTTTATTTTAATGTGTATAAAGAATAGGGTTGGATTGTTTTAATGTAAAATTATAATTCAAATTCTCAAAAAAAAAAAACTTTGGCAAACATTGTTGTGGTGTTCCCTTGTCATTAAAAGTAGATATGGGCACATGAGCAGATTAGAACGTGATTCACGCGTGACCACGCTTGAGTGTGACTAAAATCAATTTTACTCACGCGCGTGTGAGTGGAGTGTGCGTGAGTAAGATTTTTGCGTGAGTGTGCGTGAGTCGATTTTTTAAGTTACGCTAAACTTTAAATTTTGTTGAAAATTTTAAAAGATTTTTCAAATTTTAGTTTTTAAATTTTTTTTGTATGAATAAGAGTTTCGTGAGTGTGAGTCAACGAGAGTGTGAGTGAAGCTTGAGTGAGTGCACGTGAGTGTGAGTTGTATTAAATTTACTCACGTGAGTGTGAGTAGAAAAAATTTGGTCGTGAGTGAGTGTGCGTGATTCAAAAATTCCTGTCGTGGGCGTGAGTGAGTGTGAGTCAAAAATCACTCACGCGCCCATCTCTAATTAAAACCATGTTTTGTGTATTTTTCAACACGTGAATTTTCGAAAAACCCAATGTAGAGATGGGTGCGTGAGTGGATTTTGACTCACACTCATTCAAGCTCACGCAAAAATAATCGAATCACTCACGCAATTTTTTTTTTATTCACGCTCACTCACTATTCACGTGAGTAATAAAAATCTTACTCACGCCAGATTCAATCACGCTCACGCGTGAGTCACGCAAAATCTACTCACGCAATAAAATTATCTTACCAAAAAAAAAACTCAAAAAATTTTTTTTTTACAAAAAATAAAAAAATTGGGCTAATCTAAAAATCTTATCACGCAAACTCACGCAAAAAAAAAAAATGACTCACTCACTCAGATTTTTTTTAAGCTCACACTCACTCACAATCACGTGATTTAAATGAAAATCACTCACGCGTGATTCACGTGAATCACGCAAATCACGTGACCAGCGCCCATCTCTAACCCAATGTTAATGTCACGTTTTTTCTCATAACTTCTGAGCGTCTAGACCGATAATATAAAAATCGCGTACATATTCGAAAATATCGAAAAATTCGATAAAATTCCAAATTTTTCTATATTTTTTTGACCAAAATTAAAAGAAATTTATTAAAAATTATTATATTTGTTTTCCGCTACTGCTATGTTTGGAGTTTTTATTATTTTCATGTTGTTGTACTTAGTTTAAGCAAACACAAAAAAGAAAAGTAAACAAAAGCTATAACTTATAATATTGAAATTGTTTGAAGTGATATGAAAAGCAAAAGCAAAAAAACGGGTAGCTAACGTAGCCTTTCAAACGCTGGTCAGTACAAGGTATTTTGATCAGTACACGTGACTAAAAATCAGTACATGTACTGATCAAATCAGTACGAATGGTCAGCCAATATATAAGCAAACAATTAACGAAAAATAAAACAAGATTTACTATTTTCATTTTCTTAAAACCAAAAATTTTAATAACTTGGGTTTGTAACTTGGATAATAATTCACCTCGTGGTGAATAAAACCATTTTTCACCAGCTGCTGAATAAAAAATAACATAATTATTTTTCAACAAAAAACCAATTTTTTTTCATCAATTTTTTTGCATCTACTTTTTTTCCATCAATTGTTTTTTTCATCAATTTTTTTTTTTGTTTTCGCCAAACATTTTTTTCATAATTTTTTTTATCATTTTTTTTTCTCATAATTTGTTTTTATCAAATTTTTTTTCACCAATTTTTTTTTTTTTTTCATTAATTTTTTTTTTCATCAAACTTTTTTTATCAATTTTTTTTTTCATCATTTTTTTTTTCGTCAAATTTTTTTTCATAAAATTTTTTTTTCATAAAAATTTTTTTTTCATCAAATTTTTTTTTTCATAAAGTTTTTTTATCAAATTTTTTTTTCATAAATTTTTTTTTTTCATAATTTTTTTTTATCGTATAATTTTTAATAAAAATTTTTGTTATTAATTTTTTTCTCACAAAAAAAAAAAAATTTATTTATATTTTTTTCCATATTTTTTTTTTATTAATTTTTTTTTACATCAAAAAATTTTTCTTTTCAACAAAAAATTCATCAAAAACTTTTTTTCATCACAATTTTTTTTCACCAAAAATTTTGGGTTTATTAGTTTTTATTTAACATAATTTTGTTTTTTGTGAACAAAAAAATCTTTTTTTTACCGAAACTACTTTTTCACCAAGGGTAAGCTTTTCGCATAAAAATTTTCCATTTGTTTATCAAATGTACATAAAACAAGTGAGAGTGTTATATTCTTTGGTTCCGAATCTTTTATACTCTCCAAAATGAAAAAACAAACACTTTTTTGCACTTATTTTTGCACTCACTAACGTAATGTACAGCTCTTTTGGTTTTTTAATAGGGTCCTCGATTGATATTTCAATTCGTTTTGCATGGAATAGCAAAGTAATATCACATTATTTTTTCTAAAAAAAACTTTGCTTTGGCAAGTACACCCAAAATCTTCCGCAAAACATTATCATGATTTAATGTTTTGGCCAAGAGTACAAAATTCGCAGGCATTTTTGATACACATTTTGGTTGTGCATATTGCAAATTTTTTGCACATCGCGGATATCGATAAATATCCGCCAATTTTTAATTGTAATTTTCCCAGTACTGTAATCGGGCTTTTGCAACATTTGAGTGTTATTCTGAAATGAAATATATGTAAATAAAAGGACACAACGTTTATAAAAAATACAGAATAACGATTTATTTGGCAGCATGAAATAACCCCCCAGGAAATAAGTCCCCAAAACGAAAATGAAATAAGTCCCCAAAAATTTGTACAGAAAAAAACAACAACGATAATTGGGGATTTATTTCGTTTTTTGGGGGTTTATTTCATTTTTTATTTGGGGACTTATTTCATTACGAAATAGGTCCCCAAAAATACAAATGAAATAAACCCCCAATTATTATTTTTGGGGACTTATTTCATTTTTTCTCAAAATGAAGATAATAAATTTTAAAATTATTTCTGGACATAGAAAGAAAGAATGCTTGATTTTATCATGTTGTGGTACACCCAAGCAATGAGACAAACAAATTATGAGGATACTGATCTGATACTGATCTTTGGGCTCCCTTCAAGGTTTTGGGTTCTGGACTGATATAGCTTGGGAAACTTATTATATAATACCCGTAGTAGTTGTAGTTTAATGTGTTGCAATTATAATTAATTTTAGTATAAATTTCCTCGATTGAACTCTATGTATGAAAATTTTTTTTTCGATGTCACCAATTTATAACGAACTAACTGAGTACTAGTTTTGGTGGAGCAAAAATTTTATTTAAGTGTAAGTCGGTTGGAAATGATAAAATTTTTGCTTACTTAAATAAAATGTTTGCTCCACCAAAACTAGTACTCAGTTAGTTCGTTATAAATTGGTAAAGTAGAAACTGTAGTTTGTAGTCAACGAAATATTTTTCTACAACAAAACTAATAGTTCGTTTCCAAAACTGTTGCTAAGAAATTATGTTCCCATACCCAGCAGAAATAAATCGAGATTTTGGCGACACAGCATCTGTTTATAGCATACCGTAGCGCATCCAAAGAGCGCTCTTAGGGATGCAGTAAAAGGAAGGGGGAAAAATTTTAATTTTTTTTTAAGATTTTTTATATAAAACTTATAAAGTGTAATTATTTTTTTATAAAATTTCACACTTGCATTCCTTTTTAATATTTTTAACACTTTTTGAATAAAAAAAACATGAGTTTTAGACAAAGACACATGATTTGACTGCATCATTATTGCGCATTAATCAGCGCTGCAAAGAGCGTTTCAATCATAGCATCTTTGACCGCTGTTTCCAAAAAAAATCCCATAAAAAATGTGAAAATGAAAATTTCCGATATTTTTTTGATGTTCACTTCCGATTTTTTTTTTTTCATTTTGTTTCACATAAATAAAGTTTTGTAAAGTAAAACGAATGAATTTTTTTGTTATATTTTTTAAATTTTAGTTATTTGATTTAAACTTTGAACAGACAAGGAAAAAATTGGAATTTTATTTAAAATTCATAAGGTATTTGAAATAAAATTTTTGTTTAAATAAAATTCTCAAAAACATTTGAATTTTATTATTTCCAAAAATAAAATTCTCAAAAAAAAAAGAATTTTATTTTTGGTTTGAATTTTATTTTTGAATTTTATTTTTGGTTTAATTTTATTTTACTTTTGGTTTGAATATTTATTTGTTCAAAATATATTTCTTATTATGGAAATAAAATTCTTTTTTTTTTTTAATAAAATTCTTTAAAGAATTTTAAATAAAATTTTTTTGAATTTTATTTCTTCTAAGAATTTAAAATAAAATTTTTAAGAATTATATTTAAAATTCTTTCTTGAATTTTTTGAAAAATTCAAAATTGAATTTTATCAATAACGAATTTTAAATTTTATTGTTTTTCCTTGTCTGACTTTGAATAAACCCGTAAACCTCGATTTTATGTGATTCGAAAAATATCATGTGATTTGAAAAGTTTTGAAAAACATAACAGAAGCCTTTAACACATTTTAAATGATGATAAATAGGCCAACCAAAAAACAGCCAATGCTTATTTGTTATTTCGATGAATAAACCGATTTGGATTAAACACAAACTCTAATCACGAAAAAACAGAAAAACTAAGATACATTTGTTATAACTTCTTTTGAATATTTTTTCATTTATTGGTAAATTTTTTGTTTTTTATCTCATTTTTACATTTTAATTTTAGAACTTTAATTTTAGAAAATACAAATTTTATTACAAAATCAGCGCTAAAAAGATACATGAATTTACAGCATCTTTATTCTGCTTAAATCAGCTCTACAAAGATACATGAATTCACTGCATCTTTGATCTGCTTAAATCAGCGCTAAAAAGATACATGAATTTACAGCATCTTTATTCTGCTTAAATCAGCGCTCTAAAGACACGTGATTTCAGTGCATCTAAAGAGCGCTGTTTCTGTGTATCCAACTAGCGCTCTAAAGTGGGACATCGCCTTAGAGAATCAAGCATGAATTCAGCGCAATTGGATGCGCTCCTTTACTCAAGTTCCCCTTCCAAAAGCTGCTGAACGTTCAGCAAAATTTCTGCTGGGTAAACAATTAATTGCAACAACGGAAACATGATAAATTCCAAAAAAAATTTCTTCTACCATCTAAACTAGTGCCCCCCATTTCCCGGTTCTCGGTATTCCCGGGAATACCGGTATTCCCGGTTCTGGAACCGGTTTCCCGGTTCTAGATATATTCCCGGGAATACCGGTATTCCCGGTTCTGATCCTGGTACCGGTTCTCAAAAACCAAAAAAACACAATACCATAAAATATTTAAATTACACTATTTAATCAGTATTTCAGTAATATTTAGTTGTGTTTGTAAAATTATTTAAAAATCATGTAACTATTTTTTCTTAAATTAAAAAAATTAAATGGAAATGGTGTTTTTCACATCTTTTGTATTTTTTTTGGTAAAAGCAAAGAAAAATTTTAATTGTACAAAATTTTACAAAATATACATACCGGTAGTCCCGGGAATACCGTCAGAACCGGAACCGGGAATACCGGTATTCCCGGGAATGAATAAAGAACCGGGAAACCGGTACCATTTTCCGGTAATACCGAGAACCGGGAATACCGGTATTCCCGGTACTACGGTACTGACCGTAGGCACTAATCTAAACGTCTCAAAATAAATAATGAATCCGAAAAAATTTAAACTTATTTAAATCGGTTGAAAACGAAAAAAGCCAAAGCTCTTACCAAGAAATAATTAATTTCAACAACGGAAACATGAAAAATTCCCAACAATTTTCTTCTACCATGAAAACATCGGCACCATGAAAAATGGCCCCAATGCAAAATGGCCCCAACGCCAAAAATGAAAAATGGCCCCAGTTTTGGGGTCTTTTTGAAAATGAAATTTCACCCCACTTTGAAATATGAAATATGGCCCCAATTCTGTGTGAAAAAATGCCCCAAAAAATTAGAACCATTTTTCTGAAAATGAAAAAAGGCCCCAAATTGCAATATGAAAAATGACCCCACAAAAAAATATGTATTTTTCCCAAACCATTATAAATAAAATTTTCTTTCAGTCAATTTCATTTCAGTCAATAATTATAAATTGTAATTAATAATTATAAATTTTAAATAACTCCCAATGAAATTATTTTTTTTTTTATTTAAAACTTTTGAGTTGTATTAACGACCTGAAAGATATTATTAACGCTTTCGGGCTGCTGCTTATGCTGGGTATTAGTGTGGCCCATCAACATATGGCAAAATACCAAGAATAACTCACAACTGAACGTACCTCAAAATATGATAGATGGCATCGTAACGAACAATTTGCGCCAAATTTCAGCACCCTACAACGATTGGAAGGGGATGCTAAATTATCATAAGTGTTTGCAACCCCCAAAGAAATCTAAAAAAAATTTTTATTGGAATCTTAAAAATAACCATATGGAATGCTAGCGTAACAAGAGCACATAATTCACATGTGGCCATTTTGTCCTAAGTTTGTCCTTAAACAAAAAAAAAAATACATATTAAAAAAGCGGAACCCTGCATTTCACTAAAACCGCTGTAACTCAAAAACTATGCGGACCATTAAGCTGCGATAAAGTTCATTTGAAAGGTAATACAAATATCTTTAATTTGAGTATAATATCAAAAAAAAAATTTTTTGTTTTTTTTCCTAATCGAAACTAAAATGTCCTTATTGTCGTTTGTAGGCAACCTTAGGACAAAATGGTCATATGTGACTTATTTGCTCTTGTAGCGATACCATTCCATGTAGTAATTTTTAGGATTGGAAAATTTTTTTTTTTAGATTTCTTCGGAGGTTGCAAACACATGTGATCAGTTAGCATCCCCTTCTAATCGTCGTAGGGTGCTGCAATTTGGCTCAAAATATTAGTTACGATACCATCTTTAATTTTTTAAGGTACGTTGACCTGTAGCGAAGCAAAAGGAATTTTGGGCCACCCTACTGGGTATACATCATTGGATTTTCGGTATGATTTTATTTTGGCACCCATTATAGTTCTCATGAATATTAATATCTTAAAAGCACCCGTGTAAGAACTTCCATATAATTAAGTGAACTTAAACAAAGGTAAAAAATATATTCTATTTTATCAACCCACTCGAAGAAGTAGGAATCAATTATATTATTTGATGACTTATCGTTTCTAGGATTCTGTATAATGGCAGTAGCAATAATACATATTTCTTTTGTTAAACTTTAAAAGCATAAAGGTGTGATGAAAGCGCCGCAGGCGAAAAATTTTTACAAGAGATTTTAACAAAAAATTAAAAAAAAATCGCGCGATTTTTTTTTAATTTTTTGTTAAAATCTCTTGTAAAAATTTTTCGCCTGCGGCGCTTTCATCACACCTTTATGCTTTTAAAGTTTAACAAAAATAAAATAATTAACTTAAATAACGCGGAAATAAAATTTAGGTACGTTTTTATAATACCGAAATACCAACGGATCTCAGAGTCCATGTGTGCTGACGTAAATCGTAAGCAACTACTTAAAACCTATAACAAAATGAAATTTACATTTCAAATAATCTATCCAAGTTCCTTCCTACTTTTTGTTTTGTCACTTCAGATTTTTGTTTTTTTGTTTGAGAAATCACATAAAAAATATTAAAACAAAAAGTACTGCTGCCCAAAAAAAAACTTTATTTTGCGATGAGGGTGGGTTTAATGTTTGTTAACCCTAAGTCCGACCTAAGGCCGGCTACGCAGAAAAACTTTAAAGCAAAAAAAAAAATTTCACAGAGTTTTTGTACACATATTAATAAATACATTCCAATTGTTAAAAGTCTTAATTTAAATACGACGGGGATTATGTGGAAATAATTTTACTATTTTTATTGAATTTGGGGCCATTATGCATTCTCCAAAATAACCCCAAATCACGAAATGAAAAATGGCCCTAGAAATTTTGGGGTCTTATTAAAATGAAAAATGGCCCCAAAATTAATATGAAAAATTACCCCAAATAACTAGGAAAAATGACCCCAAATTTTCGTGTTGTTGTACTCCATATAAAAATTTGGGGCCATTTTTCATTTTCGTTTTGGGGCCATTTTGCATTGGGGTCATTTTTCATGGTGCCGAAAACATCATCTTAAGATATGTAATGGAACTAAAAAAAAATTTTAAAATTTTAATATTCCAAATAAATTTTGTTCAAATTTTTACAAGGGCACAAATGCGTAGTTTGCATGAATAAACCATCAGACAAGTTATGATTTCAACACCAAAATTAAAAAAAAATTTTTTAAATTCTTTTGTTTCTTTTTTTGAGAGCGTTGAATGAATTTAAAATTGGGGTCTTATTTCATTTTTCAAAATGGGGATTTATTTCATATGAAACAAACCCCCAAAATTGGGGTGTTATTTCATTTTATTTTGGGGTGTTTTTGCATTCTGATGGGGATTTATTTCATTTTTAAAATTGGGGGTTTATTTCATTATGAAACAAGTCCCCATTTTTGGGGAATTGTTTCATTTTCATTTTGGGGATATATTTCCTGGGGGGTTATTTCATGCTGCCGATTTATTTTCAACAAATCTTACAAGACTGAATTCTAATTATTTCAAAAATCAAAATTATCAAAGACAGTATTTCAAACTAACAAGATATCTTTAAACCAATAATAAACCAAGTGGATGATTGGGAGGTATGATAAGTGTCATACCCACATATATATATTTTGTTTTATAAAAAAATCTTACTTTTCTGGCTTTTGAAATGATGCCATGGACCAAAATTGATCTGGTAATTTTTTTTTTTATTTTTTTTATTATAAAATGGTTACAATATATACATTTCTTTTTTTTTAAATATTTTTTTTTTTCAAAACCCGCGAACTAAAACCGCTTGTACTTAAACCGCTAGGACTTAAAGTACCCTTATTTTTTTTTTGAATTTTTCCCTTTATCAAGTACCCTCCTAAATTTTTTTTATAATTTTTCCCGTTATAAGCTCGAAAACGCGCATCGACTTTTGCTATTAGTTAACGAGATTCGCAAAAATGCATATCATCGACCCACCCTAACGACAAAAGATGCAATAGCGTTTTTATATATTGTCTGTTTTTTTTGTCGTACCAGCCGTAAATCATTGCTATTGGAGCTAAAAAGGGAGAATTTTCAGAGGGCATCCACCGATTCTGGTTTCCCCCACCCCATTGACCCGCTCGCTAAATGTGACACTGAGCAGCTAAGAGAAACTGGTAACTCCCATTTTTCTCCCCTCTTTTCTATATCCAATTTTCAGGAAAATCGGTGGGTGTCCTCTAAAAGACCTCCCTTGTAAATAAATGAAACGTAATGCTTCATGTGTGTGAAAAGTTAACAAAATGTATAGCGATAGTATAACACTTCGTTTTCCATTTTACAGTTATACAATTTTTTCTTATATTTCAAAACCGAATTTTTACAGTTTTTTTTTTTTTATTCCAGATATCGAAGACTTTTTAAAAGTGGTAAGTTATATACCTTGGATATTTTATGCCAGTTTTCTTTTAAATTTGGAATAAAATTCAGCAAAAAAAATTGTTGGTGATTAAAAAATTACGCAAATAAATTATTACTGATGCTTATCCGTCCTGAGTTTTCCTGTTAGCAAAAAAATTGAGTAAAAAAAATGTCCTTCCCTAAACCCACGAGCTGATTCAGCGCCTGAAGAACTAAACCAACCTCTGAAAAGGTATGGTTATAAAAGAAATATTTAAAATAGTTATACAATTGTGTTACTTAAGTGCAAAAACCAAAAAAAATAAAGTTTCCTAACGTCCGCTGGCTACCTGCTCCCAAAGGTTAGGTTAGGTTAGGGTGGCGGTGTACGATTTACACCTCGCATAGACCTTTTGGTCCATAGCGATACCACAAAATTTTTATACCCTCCAACTACAGTATGGGGGTATGCTCACTTTGTCATTCCGTGTGTAACGCATCAAAATATCGGTCTAGGACCCCATAAAGTATATATATTTATGATCAGTGATCGATTCTAAGACATTCTAGCGATGTCCGTCCGTCCGTCTGTCCGTCCGTCCGTCCGTCCGTCTGTCCGTCTGTAGTTAACACGATGCAGTCCAAAATAAAAGAGCTAGACTCCCGACATTTGGCACGAATATATCTTATGTTCATAGGCAGGTTAAGTTCGTAAATGAGCAAAATCGGACCAGGGGGAAAAAAGTTCCCCCTTGAAGAACTAAACCAACCTCTGAAAAATACCATATTTTTACATGATTTTTTGTGTTTTTGTTTAAAAAATGCAACATTTTTATGCCACAAAAAGTTCGAAGTCCTGCATTTGGTCCTAGAGAATTAGAAAATTACGTTTTTTCGGCCCGCCCCCCTTTTATGGGCGTGGAATAAAACATTTTTTTAAAATACTGATAATCTTGTATTTCTTTAGTGCAAAAAGCATAAGAATGAATTTTTAAACACAAATTCGAGGGAAAATTTGCCCCCCTCAATTACTACAAGCGACCCCCTGACCCCCCCCCCCCCCAAAAAAAAAATAAAACGCCCCTGCATTTTTTTTTTATTTTTTTTGCATGTTGGAGGGTATACAAGATTCGGCCCAGCCGAATTTAACACTCTTACTTGTTTTTTTTCTTTTTCCGCTAGCGTCGCAAGTTAAACACGTTCAAAGTCATTGCGAATCTCTTTTATATTCTAAGATCCATTCGCGTTATATCCTCCAAAGTATTAAAGCTTATCATACTAGTAATCGATCGGCGACTTCTTGCCACCGCTGGACAGTGACAAAGTATGTGTTCTATCGTTTCATCCACTCCTGGTGAGCCGCATCTTTTACAACTGGCGTCCGGGATGAGTCTAATATTCTTAGCATGAATGCCGATGAGACAGTGACCAGTTATTATTCCCGTCAGAGGCCGACATTCCCTTCTCGTAATCCTGCTCCCAAAACGACTACATTAATTTTTTTACTTATTTTTTTTTTTTTAATTTTGAAAAAAATCTGAGATTTTCCTATTTTCTTTCGAATGAAATTCCCCATATAAAATATATTCATACATATTAATATATTTCTGCTTAATATGAAAAATGTATTTTCAAAAGCTGTTTTAAACCATTTTTTGTTTACTTTTTCTTTTTTCTTGAATTTTAATATTTAACATAAAAAATATTTGTTTAGCGTGTTCTATAGTTTTTTGTTTAACATTTCTATGGGAGAGAGATGATTGTGGCAAAAAGTTATTTACAGTTTTCTTCGAGGTCAAATGGCATTTTACCATAAAATCCTTGACAACAAGTATCTTTTAAGATTATCAAAGTCAACAAATAATGAAGAGCCCTTAAGGGTTTTCCGCTCTACACAAAAAGCCTGTATATAGTTTGTGCCAAAGTAGGTAAACAATACTCAATAAAGGTCTTAAGAGCATTAGAAAACAAGAAATACATTTTTAGAAGCAAAAGAAAAAAAGATTAAATTTCAAATACTTTTAATTTAAATATCTTTAAATAATTTAAAAATATTGTATGTATTCTATTTCAGATAATAATGCCTTTAATGAGTTAAAAAGTTTTGTAAGACAATATTTTATTATTTTTTTATTAAACATTGCTATTTTAGGAATTCCAGCAATCCTTTTTCATTTACTTGAATTGAGACAGACATTGTTAGAGCATCTTTTAATTATTTAGTTTTTTTTTTTGTTTTTTAAGAAGAATTAACAACTACACAAAAATTTAATTCAATATAAATCTGTTGTCAAAAGTAAAACAACAAAAAAATATTTTATAAAAAAACGAAAAGAAGAACGAGAAGAAAAGTCAGTTCTCATCAACATTAAAATCATCGTTATAATAATCACCAACCATCATAATCACATTCAATGCACTCTTGACAATTTTGTGTCTTTTGCAATTTTCTTTCAATTTGTAGCTACAATGGCTGCTGTTCATCTGAGTTACTATCATTTAAGTTGCTACTTTTGTTAGTTGATAGTATTTGTAAGTGCTTGTGTTAGTGGTGGTGGTAGTGCTAATGGTGGTAATGTTGTTGCTGGTAGAACTGATTCTGCTAAATATCCATACACACGACAACGAACAAATATGTAACAACCCAAACTGATATTTTATTCTGTTTGTCTGTACTTTGCGTGGACACAATAAAGATTGACCACGAAAAACGTTATACAATTTTAGATTCTAAAATATGTTGCAAATTGGCAAATTGCAGATTTTTTTATACAATTTTTCCCTAAGGACATGTTAGCATTTGGTCAGCCGTGCCCGATTTTAACAAAGGAAGGGGTCAGCAGAAGAAAAATGTTATTCAAAACAATGTCAAGGACTTCTTTTTAAGTCTAATGCTCCGACTTATATTTTTTGTTAAGTTTTATATTTGGACAACATAAGAGACTTTATATTAGAGTTTTTGTCCTGGGAATTCTCGGGATAAAATTCCCGGGAAATCTACACATTTTCCAATCCCGGATTCCCGGGAATTCTAGCGGGAATTCCCGGGAATTTAAATATAAATATAAAACATGAAAAACTTTATTTTTTTACGGAAGTGCTGTGTTGCCAAAAGCTTTTTTCCAAAACTGTTAGATGTACTTAAAATTTTTTTTCAAAAATAGCTAGAATTTATAGATTTTTTAAAAAAATTAATGGAATTTTAAATAATATTTTTTTATAAATCAGATTATTACTTATTGAAAAAATAAGTTAATATAAAATATAATATAAAACATGAAAAACTTTATTTTTTTACGGAAGTGCTGTGTTGCCAAAAGCTTTTTTCCAAAACTGTTAGATGTACTTAAAATTTTTTTTCAAAAATAGCTAGAATTTATAGATTTTTTAAAAAAATTAATGGAATTTTAAATAATATTTTTTTATAAATCAGATTATTACTTATTGAAAAAATAAGTTTAAGTATATTTTAACAGATGTATTAGATATTTTCAGATATAATTCGAAAATATCAATTGGAATTAACAAAAAGTCCATTTAAAAATGGAAGACTACATGTAAAATTTAAAAATTATCAAAATAAATACAAATTCATATTCAAAAAATATTAAATTGATCTTTGAAAGTTTAACTGAAATTTGAAAAAGTCCAATTTAAAGATATTATTGAAAATACAAAAAAAAGAAAAATATTATTATTAATTTAATTTCAAACAACTTCAATTTAAATTCGAAAAAATGTGTCCGAAATTTGAGGAGTTCAATTGAAATTATATCAATTGAAATTTAAAGTTCTTTCAGAACTTTTAAAATTACATGAAACTTTTCGAATCGAATGCGGTGTTGTTATATTAACGATTTCTTTCGAAGTTTAAATCGAATAACTTAAAGTCAAAATTTTAACCGTTTTAATTTCACCAAATTTTAATTAAGTGAAACTAAGCGAATAAAAATTTGCGGAAGTTGAATTAGAATACAAAAAAAAATCGAAAATACCAATTTTTTTGATCTTAAATGCTCTTATAGCTTACGGCAGTTTATAAACCATATAAAACATTTTGATGCAAGAGAAAAATCATTGCCATTTTATTTTGGCCGCCCGTGGGGGAGAAATGAAATCAACAAAATATTGTTGGTTTTATTAGTTTAATTTTCGACCGGGAATTCCCGGGATCCCGGGAAATTTAAAAAAAAATTCCCGCTTTCCCGGTAAATTCAAAAGCCCGGAAAAACAAAAACTGTATATGTATGTGCCCGGCTAATAAATCTTTGTAATAAAATGTTGGTTTTATACTACACTTAAGTCTTAGGGTTAGTAAACGGGCGGATTTTACAGTCAGCATTAAGTAGTGACTTATTCTAAGAAATTACTTAAATCCAAAAAACTATTTTATAAAAACCACTTAAGTAAAACTTAAGTCATCTATTATCATAACTTAAGTTTTACTTAAGTAATTACAATTAAAAAAAAACCTAAATGAAATTCAATTAATAATACAAACATACAAAAAAAACAAAAATTCAAACAATTGCTCTTATTTTCCTTTAAAATCTCCATCTGCCACTCTAAAATTCAATGTGTTTCCATCGAATTGCGCGATATTTCCGTCATATCGGAAAAAAATAAATAAATAAAAATCTGTAGGGAATTTGAGATTGGCGGAGATGACCCATCAAATGAGTAATATCCAATCTTTTTCCTCAAGATTTTGTTGAAAATAATAAAAACGTTTGTTGGTGTGGAAATCCGAAATCAAACGGGTAGAAAATTGTTCAATAAAGACCTAGCGGCTTGATCGTTTTGGCTCTAACAAGACCCAAGGCAGATGATTGTAATGGAAAAGAGCAATTGAGTTATTATAACCTACACCACTCGGTGGTACAGGGTATAATGAGTACACTCAAAAGAAAAACTCTGTCAAGAAATCTGTAAAACGACTTTCAATTTGAATTAGCAATCTTTTAGCAGATTGTTCTGCTGAGAAAGATATTTTTACTTAAATCTCTGTCATTCAGTTTAAGAAAATAACAGACATTTTACTATGTTTTTACTGATTTTGTTTGCTGAATTTCATAATTTTTTCAAGAAATTTTTTTATATAAAAAAAAAAATCAGAACAGATTGTCAGCAGATTGCTCTGCTGAAATCAGCAGATTGCTTTGCTGAAATCAGCAGATTGCTTTGCTGAAATCAGCAGATTGTTCTGCTGAAATCAGCAGATTGTTCTGCTAAAATCAGCAGATTTTTCTGCTAAAATCAGCAGATATTTCTGCTTAAATCAGATTTCTCTGCTGTCGAACAACACACATGTTTAAAGCGCCAGATAAAAGTATAAGCTTCCGTGGCGTAGTGGTTAAGAAGTGTACTTTCAAATCGGAAGGTGGCGAGTTCGATGCTCGCTGGCGGCGTATGTTTTTTTTTTTCTTGTTATATTTATTCAGCTCTTATGACAGATATTTAGCAAACCGTGTCTGCTAAACTCAGCAGATTTCTCATATGGCTCAAAATGGGTGTATTTTTAGCAGATTTTTCTGCTGATTGGACAGAGAATTTATTTTGAGTGTATGTGATGAAGATTGTAATTACATACCTAAATTATTTGTCCCAGACCCACATTAAAGAATACTGTTCTAGTTGCCATCCGTCTGATTGTCCATGCATCGTTGTAAACGTTTTCGAGAAAAGGTTAATGTTATTTCCAACAAGAATTAAGATTGCCGGTTATGTTACCCACTTGATGGGCCATATCCAATACTTTAACATTTTTTAAACACTATTTTTTTTTTGTTTTGATGATAATATCACTCAATTTTATGGAAATACCTTGAATTTAAGAGTGGCGGAGATGGCCTATCAAATAGGTAACATAATCGGCAATCGTATCCGAAAAAAGTTTTGGTGGAAATAACAGCAACCTTTTGAGTCGGTGACGTTTTTTTCATACAAATTTGGCAAGAAAAAACGCTCGACCGAAAACCGCTTGAATAAAATCAATTTTATTTTTGTGTCGGTTTCTCTCTCTCTTTTAATTTTTGATATTAAAATGTTGCCACATTTTTATAAATATTTCGATTATTTTCGATAAAGTAAACAAAAAAATGTTATCTCTAACAAAAAAAATATTAAAAATTCTAAAAAACACAAAAAAAACTAATCAATATGAAAAAATCATATTGATATTAAAAATAACAATAAAATCAAATAAAAATATGTGGAAAAAGTGAAAAAATAGTGTAAATATTAACGTATGACGGAATTTCCCGCTGCTGCTTTTGTTTTGCGCCTATACTCTCTGATGACCGAAACCGTCAACCGCTCCGACATTGTTGTGCGGGGACTCTTTCATAGAGACGTTTGTTGGTGTGCAAATCCGAAGTAAAGCGGGTGGAGTAGTTTTTAATGATGCCCTTAACCGCGTTCTTAAATGTTATGGTTCTAACAATACCCACGGTGAAAGATTTTAACGGAAATTAACAGCATTTGTCCGATTTTTCGTTATTTTACATAATTTTTGTTTTGTATATTTTTATTATTTTATTTGTTTGTATTCTTTTTGAATTGTCAAATCAAAATAAATACCATGTGTTACCATATTTTTAGCATTTTTTCTTTTTAACTTAAGTACAAACCGAAAAATCGAATTTAACTTAATAAAAAATACTTAAATAAATGTTAACCAAGATTTTACTTAAGTTAGAACTTAGTTTAGACTGTAAAATCCGCCCTTAAAATAAGATTTACGGTAAATACTTAGATTTAAGCCTTTAGTCTTGTACTTAGATCTTAATCTTATACTAAGACTTTTGTCTTATACTAACAAGAAAGGTCTCCCTGGTGTCACCAGCAGATATTTATGGAATTGGTTTTATTTTGTAGAGCAGGAAAAATTAAGGGACCCGAATTTTTTTAGCGGCCCAAATTCATATTTAGGGAGTGAAAACAAGGGGGGAAGATAAAGTAATTTTCCAGTTTTTTTTGTTTTAATCTCCTTTATTATACAAACAAACCATGTTACATACCAAATGAAAGGTCTTTTGAAAGCCTATCTTCGTGTGCAAGAACGTGTTCAAACATGCACAACTTTTCCTCATATTGAGTAAAATGACAAAGTTTTAAGACATTGTTAATAAGTCAAAGAATATTTCATCGAACTAAATTCAATAAATGCCAACTCTAAAAAGCTTACTTTTCAGGAGAGCTAAAAAACTAATTATTTCGCATATTATTTTAAAAATAAACAATGTACCTTCCATAAGATGCTTTAAATATTCTAAATAATTTTTACCTATGCCAAAAATTTCATATTTTGGACTTATTTGCGTATTTTTCAGAGATGGCATTTATTACTATGTCAGAAAACAAATATTTTTTTTGAGTTGGCATATTTTGTCGAAAAATAAAAATATTTTTTTTTTAGAAAAATTTTTATTAATTTTTTTTTTTGGATTTTGTTATCCTTAGTACGGTAATTGCAAAAACAACAAAAAATTAAAAATCTTTGCATATTTTCAAAAGTTACTAGTTTCGAAAGCCGTTTAATCTCAGGGTGGTCAACTTTAGCACTCTGTAACACACGCTGTAGTGTATTAGGGTCACTCCAAAGTAGATATTTTCAAAGCTTATATCATTGACTTTACTTGCCCCACTCACAATGTTTCAATCTGATAAATAGTTTGAAAGTTACATAATTATAAGCAATTTCTATATCCAAATATTTAATTTTTTTCAAAATTTTTGCAAAAAAATAAAGTTGTTGGCTTTAGACAGTTTCTGTCTAAAATTTTGTTTTTAAACATCCATGGTGTCCTTCCCAGGAAAAAAGGACATTCAAATATGGTTTTCAAAAATTTTTCTTGAAATTAAAAAAAAAAAAAAATTCTAAATCTTAAATCTTCAAAATTTTATAAAGAAGGTTGTTTTTAAAAGTTTTTTCGTACGACTTGCGGTTTCCGAGCACAAAAATGTTTAAAAAAACTGTCTAAAAGTCAATATTGTAAAAAAGCGCGTTTTTAAACGCCCATATCTTCCAAAGAATTGATAAAAAAAAACTGGTTTTTTTATCATTTACGAAGCTCTATCAAATAACAAAAAAAAAAAACATAATCGGTGATCCGTCAGTTAAATTTCCCATGGGTTTGCTCATATATAATAATCTCTATTTAAATTAAGCTGACCCGTATTTTTTTGTTTGACGAAATTCTTGCTAGTTCGGCTTTTATTAGGATTTCCCTTTTTTAAATTTGAAATTGGGCAGCTAAAAAAAACAGGTGACTCTTAATTTTCTCCCCTCCCATATGAGGCATTTCACACCAAATGTCCAGCGAAAAAAAAACATGTGTACCGTAAATTTCTGAAAAGGTTATATGGATAGCTATGTGAAGCTTTAAGAAACCTGCGTTTTTTGTTTTTAAATTTTTGAAAAACTGGGCTTAGGAGGCGTGGTAAAATTTTGGAAAACTGGTAAAATTTGTGTCGAGTTGCCTTGTTTAAATATTTATCAAATTAAAAACGAATGCACCACAATCTCAAAAATTTACATTCAAATATAGTTTTATATGGTCTATCGATTAAATTTTTTTTTTTTTTTTAAATTTTCAGAACCGGTTCTGAAATTTGCCATTTTAAAATTTTTTTGGTTCCTTAAAGGTTAAGACGATCAATGTGTTCAGCATCCTTAAGCGCAATGTTTATTCCTTACGCTCGACTTATTTTTAAGTTGCTATCACATCGGTTTCATCCGCTACGATTGGTCAAAAACTTCCAAAACGGCGATTTTTTTAAACTTTGACCTCAATTTTCTCATGTGATGAAAAATTTTGGAGATCAGATTTGTGATCACTAGAACAATTGCAATTAACTGTGTAAGGTTGCGTCCCAGTTACATCAAGTTTCTTTCAAAAAGTTCAGTACACTAAAAATATTTTGTAGGCAAACACAAATGAAAAACACATTTAAAACAAGTGATAAAACAATTGAAAAACATTTTCTCTTTAAAGAATGCCAACAATTAAAAAAAAAAATATCGTACACAAATCATTAAAAATTAAAGAAGAATCAATTTTTAAGTTTGTGTTTAATATAAATTTTCATGTTTACGGTTTTATGTTTGTCTACAACAAATTCTTGTTCAATGTAATAAAAATATTTTTTCTTACTACAAATACCTTGATAAAGTGAACATAACATTCACGAAACGTTGGGAAAATATGGATTAAATGCATTTTTAATTACATAAAGAACTTTAGGCCTTATTAGCTAAAATAAATATAAATATAATAAAGAATCACTTATTTTTACTTACAGAACAAAAATACATGACTTTTAAAATTGAATGCTAATGAAAGTCTTTATTTTTCATGTTGTTATTTTTAAAACAAAAAACAGAAATAGTCATTAAAAAAAAAACTGAAAATTAAACAAGATAGATAGATAGATAGATAGATAGATAGATAAATGTTCTTTATTAAAATATAATTTTACAAATAGTTACTTAATGCTATTTTATATTTTGAATGTTTAGAACAAATCGACATTGACACTAAGTCGTCTGTCGGAGGTTTGATTGACATAATTTTCTTTTAAATTGATTTCTATTTAATATTATTATTTTTTTTAAATAAAATGTTTGTTTTGAATATGTTAACTATATTCGTTTAAGATTAACGATCTATATGAAAGGGCACTTTTAATGTAATTTACTAAATTTTCCCAATTAATATCATTTATACCATTTAAAGCGTTAATAATTTCGTGTTCATTTAACAAAGTTTTTCCAAAAAATCTTCTTCTGTACGATGAAAAGATTGGACACCTTCCTAGAAAGTGTTGCATATTTTCTGTTTCATTCATATTGCATATTGTACACAGACTTTGATTATTCGAGTAAGAACCATTAAGGTGTATTAACCCACATCTAGCCTTAAAAATCCACATGATTTTTGACCTGCTGAATTCTTCCTTAAAATATTGAACTCCACAATTATAGTCTAGCTCTTTATAGATTCTAGTACTACTGCTTATTGCACCTTGCCACATTTTATGGTAATTTTTCAGTTTTATCTGCTCCACCAAATTAACAAACTTTTCGTTCCAGGATTCTTTGTGTAGATTTGATGTATCCCAAGATAAACCATATACACTACCAATGCCATTTAAGCTTTTTGCCCAAAATACGTTTTTATTCAATACTTTCCTAGACAGTTTGAAAGGCAGCCTGTTGTCGTCATAATCAAAAAGGGTTTTCATTATATAACCTAGATGCAATTTTAGTGTGTAAATGTGTCCGTTTTCAATTTGAGTTTCAAGCATAATTCCATAAGTTGGAGAGTTATCCGGTAGTCTTAAAATCTTTTTTACGAAGTATAATTTAAGTTTATCTACTTCCTCAAATAAATAGTAGCCCCAAATTTGCGCAGCATAACTTTGAATTGCTCTGCATACTGCTAGAAAGAGTTTCCATTTCGCAGACAGTGACACATTATCCTTACTATAGAAAGAACTCCACGTAGCCATAATGCTGCTCTTGGCAGATTGGTTTCTTTTATTCAAATGTTTTTTAAAATTATACGTTGGTGTGAGGATTACACCAAGGTAGCAATATTCAGAAACAATCTTTATTTCAAGAAAATTAAACAAATTAAATATTTTTGTTGGTTATTGACAATCGTTGCCTTACTAGTATAGTACAATTTCTTCGTCTTTCTAATTCACATTGTGGATAGAGTCGAATATGTATTAAAACTTTAGTTTGTGCACAAACGATTTGTCATTAGACTCGTTTGCTACTTTGTAGAAAATCGTTTCTATTTTTGCTAAATATGAGAATATCATGGTTTTAATAAGTAAAGAAAATAATGACCTCGAGCCAGAATAAACATCCTCAAAATATAATATTTTAAAGGTCGAATAAAACAATTTTTATTTTTTAATAAAAATTAATCAGAATTTGAACATAATGGTTGGCACGCCATAGTGATATGAATAACCCTAATGTGGTTATTACATTCACAACAACAAAAAACATATTGTTGTAGTCCAATGGACTATCGTATGTAAAAAATGTTTTAAATATTTTTGTTGGTTATTGACAATCGTTGCCTTACTAGTATAGTACAATTTCTTCGTCTTTCTAATTCACATTGTGGATAGAGTCGAATATGTATTAAAACTTTAGTTTGTGCACAAACGATTTGTCATTAGACTCGTTTGCTACTTTGTAGAAAATCGTTTCTATTTTTGCTAAATAATCTTGACAATGGAATCTTGACAAATTCCGAAACACGTGTCGATTAAGTCTTGCAAAAATGACCAACATAAATAAATTTAAAACAAAAAAATAATTTTCTTGAAAATTATGCTATGAGAATATCATGGTTTTAATAAGTATAGAAAATAATGACATCGAGCCAGAATAAACATCCTCAAAATATAATTAAACAAATGTTTAAAAAAAAAAAAACAACAAAACGTAAATCGATTTAAATAAACTACAAACATTTAATTACATAATTTTTTGAGTGTAGTATTGTCTTTTAATAACATTTTCTCCAAAAATCTTTTTTTCGATACTGGCTGGTAATTGACTCCCAAAGTCTAAATGAGTTCTACATCTTAAAGAGTTATATCTTATCTTTACCCTTGACTCATTTTTAAGTCGCCGTCACATCGGTTTCATCCGTAATGAGTTTCTAAAAATTACCAAACCGGCGATTTTTTGAACTTTGACCTCAATATTTTTTAAACACCGATGTAACGGAAAAGCTTGGAGACCAGAATTTTAACCGCCAGAACTATTGCAATCAAGTGTATAAGGTCGCATCCCAGTCAAATTTTTCAATGTTTAGTAGTGTAATTTTTAAGTTTTGGTTATTCCTTTTGCAAAACTACTATGACATTAATTTTATAACAATCGGTCAACGCGTTCAACAGATATGATCTTCTGATGATAACATATTTCTTTTAGTTTTATTGAAAACTTACAGACTCTAACAAAAGAAAAATAAATCATAATCGTCTGAAATTTTATAAATTTTAAAGGACGTGTGGTATAGTGGTGTGTATATGCATTTTGTTTTTATTCATTACAAAGAAATACTTATTTCATTTATTTTGAAACACCATTTTTAGGTCATTCTTTACTTTTTTTTTTCAACATACAATGACGGAGTTTACTGACATAAAGTCTTTTACAAACATTTAACTGAATAAACTCTCAAACACATATAAATTTGGTAACTCTGGTGACTGCTGGGTGATGAAAGGATAACAAAAACACCAAGATGAAAAGTATGTATATATATGTAACATACAGCAACAACAAAAAATAACAAAAGAGATATGTAAAGGAAAGAAACTGCAGTTATCCCTCGTTTTACGCAATTACTTGAATTTGACGTTTCCATGACGTTTCCATGTCTTATTCATGTTCTTATTTAATGAATTTCGTTAATTTTTCTTTTAACATATACATCGTCAATTAAGGAATGTGTGTATACAGAAAAATGTTAGGAACAAACAAAAAGTTATTAACGTTAATGGGTTGTGACGGTATTAGTGAGAAGGATTTTAAATATGGTCTGTTGCTTGTGCTGCTGTTGTTGTCTGGTCTTAGCAGGACTTGCTTTTAATAAAGAGTGACATACCATTTTGTTGTTTTTTGCACATTTTTTTGTTTGTTTTTTCTCCTGTCATTCATACATTTAGTAATAAGATTTTCTCTTTAATAATAAACATGTGTAAGTGAAAAAGTTTTATTTTTGTAAAAGAAAATTTATATTTTAAAAAAATTATTTAAAAAGTATTTTAATTGTTTATTTAAAATATGAAACCTTTGTTAAATTGAAATATCTAGACTAGGGTGGGGCGATTAGTAAGGAAGGATAAAAATCTTAATGGGCGCTTCGCGTTTCTGATTCTTGGGATTGTACTGAGCAAAAAAGTCAACTAGACCATATGGCTACGGTGAAAATCGAGCCTCCCGATTTTCACTTGAAGTTTTTTCTCAGACTTTATTTTTTTTTGGAAAATTTGCAAATTTTCTTGGGCTCATATTTCGTAAACTATTTGAAATGTTGACTTATTTTCAAAAGTAAAGTTGTAGCTATTGTCTCGGGCTACAATTTCTCTGAACATATTACTTAGAAAAAACTTCGTTTTCATGGTCAAAAAGTCGAAA
The DNA here is from genome assembly GCA_963921195.1 of Pegoplata infirma. Classification (NCBI taxonomy): domain Eukaryota; kingdom Metazoa; phylum Arthropoda; class Insecta; order Diptera; family Anthomyiidae; genus Pegoplata; species Pegoplata infirma. Next base: position 204,846,437 of record OY992536.1, read on the forward strand.
ATATAGAAAATTCACAACTTTTAGTATTTTTTTTTTTGATATTTTGGCCTATAACAGCCAAACCATTGAGATTTTCGACCCAATACTAAGACAATACTGTAGCCAAGACAATAGTTAAGAACTCTCTAGTACATCGCAAAAGCATTGGAACGCTCCTTCTGGCAGTTTTGGCCTTGTGAATGTGATAAACAAGGAGAGGGCTTTCATGCAAATGCATGTTTTTTTTTTTTTTTTTTTTGGCATCGATTCGTTAGTGCATATTTTTGCATATTTTGCTTAAAATGCATATTTTTGCATATTTTGCTTATATTTCGCTATAAATGCATATTTTTAGGTCATATTTTGTATAAATTTTAGTATTTTAGCTATTTTTTAGTATTTTTTTAGCTATTTTTAAAAATTTTTTATGATATATTTTTTTTTTGCATTAAAGCAATTAATAAATTTTTTAAGATAATTTTTACTTTTTAATAACATTTTATACACACTGTATATATGAATATCTAAGCTTAAAATGCCACTCTAAATTCAAATTTAGTTTTTTTTTTTAATAAAAGTAAAAAACTAGTGGATATTTATGATTTTTAGTGCATATTTTAAGATTTTTAGTGCATATTTCAAGACTTTTTAGTGCATATTTTAGGCGCCTAAAACATAGTTTTTTAGTGCATGAAGGTCCTGTCCCTGGTGATAAAATTACCATTTTCAGTTGTTCATAGCGCAAAATCATAAAAATGTTCTATTTCAAATTTTTATTCTGTATATTTATTTATTTTATTCTATTTATTTTATTTACTATTTTTTATTCTTGTATTGTTTTAAGTTCATTTAACGCATTTTTGTTAGTTTATTGTAAACGATCACCAGAGACTTTATAATATAGAGATAAAACAAATTTAGTTCTTCTACTGGCTCCTAGAGAGCGCCAGTCTTTAATATCAGCTCAAGAATATTACTAATATTCTTGAGGTGTTACTAACACTTAGTGAAGGCTCAAATAACTCAGCAAATACTGCTCATATAACTATGAAATGATCAGTACACTCGTAAGAACTATCCAATATCTTACAACAATACCTCGAATGTGTAGATGATGAAGATCCACCATTTCCAGACCCACTAATACCTTGTCATATTCAAGGTACGGAGCGTCATGCCAGCTACTACACTAAAAAAAAAAAAAACTGTAATGTTAGCAAAAAAAAAGCTTGTAAACCTACAAGAAAATTTGCTGATTTTGAACCCACAATTTTTTTGCTAAAGTTAGCAAAAATGTTTTGCCAATAATTAGTTAACAATTTTTTTTTTTTTTTTTTTTAACTTAGTTCATACACATCTGAGGACCCCATTGGGTTCGGACCCGATAGGTCAAGACCCCGATGGGCCTAGACCTAGTTGGGTTCCTTAAAAATCGTCATAGTTTTTGATCCAAAATTTGTGTCCGTTTCGTCTAGGGGACCACTGGGGTCTTGAGAATTAAAAACCTCGATAACTTCAAAAATATTACTCGGAGAGCTTTTGCGGTCTTGTTCTACGTGTTGAGAGCTGCAAATATGCTTTCGGACTTTTTGTTGTGTCGGCAATATTTACCGAGATATAAGCATTTTAAAATTTTCGGGAATGCTAAATTTTTTGGATCCAAAGTTAGGGTCCATCAGAGTCCACACATGTGAAGAGGACCAGCGATACTATGGAGAGCCCGAGAACCAAAAATGGCCTCCATTTTGCTCTATCTGGCTTAGTTTCCGAGATAGCGCCATTTTAAGTTTTCTGAAAATAAAAAAAAATTTACCATTTATTTTGCTAATATAGCAAAAAAGCTTGTAAAAATTTGGTCAACTCAATTTTAAATCTAGCAAAAAAAATTAGTTCAAATTTTGTTTAAAATTGCTAATGCGCTAAATGAAGTTTTCAAGATATTTTTGCTAACATGCTAATCTCAACTAAAAATTTTCTAAAAGTTAGCTTACCAGCATTAGCAAAAAAAAAAATTAATAAATCTACTAATGTATTATTTTGAGTGTAGCTAGTGTTGCTAAGCGCTCAATCGACAAAAACCGTGAAGGTATAATGGCATCTGTATCTGAAGCCCGAAAGAAGGCGCCTCGTATGGAATCTCGAAAAGATTTGGAAGGCAATATTTGAATGAAAAATACACTAAATTGGAATTCTTCTTGATTCATACCTTGTCTCTACCAATACAATTACTTTGTACTTTAAATAAATTTTCAAAATAAATATTGAACAAAACAAAAAAAAACATTGTATTTCTGGATAAAAAAAGTGGAAAAAATAAGAAATAGAACATTTTTATGATTTTGCGCTATGAACAACTGTAAATGGTAATTTATCAATATTTTCACAAAAAAATTGCACTTTCACAAGGCCAAAACTGCCTGAAGGAGCATTCTAATGCTTTTATGATGTACTAGAGAGTTCTTAACTATTGTCATGGCTACAATTTTTGTCTTAGTATTGGATCCAAAATCTCAATGGTTTGGCTGTTATAGGGCAAAATATCCAAAAAAAATTACAAAAAGTGGTGAATTTTCTACATTTTCGACTTTTTGACCATGAAAACGAAGTTTTTTCTAAGTAATATGTTCAGAGAAATTGTAGCCCGAGACAATAGCTACAACTTTACTTTTGAAAACAATAGTTTACGAAATATGAGCCCAAGAAAATTTGCAAATTTTCCAAAAAAATAAAGTCTGAGAAAAAACTTCAAGTCAAAATCGGGAGGCTCGATTTTCACCGTAGACGTATGGTCTAGTTGACTTTTTTGCTCAGTACAATCCCAAGAATCAGAAACGCGAAGCGCCCATTAAGATGTTCAAATCGCCCCACCCTAATCTAGACCATTAACAAAAAAAAAATAATAAAGAATTTTTTGAATATTAAATTTAATGTTTTACTTAATGTTTAGTTTAATGTTTAGTTTTGTAGCTTCTACAAAACTTAAAAGTTAGTCAAACAACTTTTTTACAGTTAAAACTAAATGATAGTAGTAATTTAAATGTATAGTTTTAATTACTCCAGAACTTATTTGTTTATATATTTTTTTTTTTAATTATTGTATAAGTACTTAATTAAAAATTTTATAAAACACAGAAACATGAAATGACTTGTTCATAAAACGAGCATTTCCAACGAATAATCTTGTTTAAGTTTTTTTTGTGTTATTTAAATAATATATTTTGGGGATATTTATTCTGGCTCGAGGTCATTATTTTCTTTACTAATTAAAACCATGATATTCTCATAGTATAATTTTTAAGAAAATTATTTTTTTGTTTTAAATTTTTTTATGTTGGTAGTTTTTGCAAGACTTAAACGACACGTGATTCGGAATTTGTCAGATTCCGTTGTCAAGATTATTTAGCAAACATAGAAACGATTTACTACAAAGTAGCAAACGATTCTAATGACAAATCGTTTGTGCACAAACTAAAATATTAATACATATTCGATTCTATCCACAATGGGAATTATAAAGACGAAGAAACTGTGCTATACTAGTAAGCCAACGATTGTCAATAACCAACACAAATATTTAAACATTTTACATATGATAGTCCATTGGACTACAACAATATGTTATTTGTTGTTGTGAGTGAAATAATACCATATTAGGGTTATTCATCACTATGGCGTGCCAACCATTATGTTCAAAAATGGACAAAAAATAATTTTCTTGAAAATTATACTTTGAGAATATCATGGTTTTAATTAGTAAAGAAAATAATGACCTCGAGTCAGAATAAACATCCTCAAAATATAATATTTTAAAGGTCGAATAAAACAATTTTTATTTTTTAATAAAAATTAATCACAATTTATTTAAATTTATTTAAATGAAAATCAGAGATGTTTTTTTACGTTTTTGTACCTTAGTTAAACTCTCCAACATTGGTGAGTCAAACTTAAACTAAACCACATCTCAAAAACAGAATTTTTGGTTTAAACTCAGTTTAAACCTAAACCCATTAAATTTTACAACTCAAAAACTCGCCCTAAAAACAAACCAATGTGCACCGTTGCGTATGATTGTTATTTAAAGGCTATTACAAAAATAATCATACGCCACTTATAGAGTTTTCAAGAAGTTATTATTATAATCATAGATGGGAATTTTTCATTACCATTGAAATTTAATTACCACTGATTGATATCAATGGTAATGAAAAAATTTTCATTACCATTTAATGGTAATTAAATTTTTTTAATTGAAAAAATAATTACTAATGGTAATGAAATGCACCAATTGTTGAAAAACACCAATTATAATTGTTTTCAAAACCATTGGTTTACGCAGTTTTGTTTTTTTGAAAAGTTAAAAATTTAAACATCAAAGTATGTTTTTACAAAAAAAAAATATGAAAATGTTAAAGACAAAAAACAAAACGCAAATAAAAATTTCAAATATTGTGTTATACAAAGGCAATCAACGTGTGGATGGTTTATAAAATGTGAAAAACTAAAACACCATATAACAAAAAACAACAGATATTTCCAAATATTAATGATTTTGACAATATTGTGACTTTACTTTTACTAATTGTAATTATTTTTTTAAGTGATGCCATACCAATGGTAATTATTTTTTTTTAATTTTCATTAGTAATTAAAATGATAAGTAATTTAATTGGTACAATTGATATAACCAATGGTAATGAAAAAAATTTCATTACCATTGACATCATTTAAATGGTAATTAATCCATCAATTAATTGGTCCCTTTAATTAATTAGTCCCATCTATGATTATAATTATAATAAAAGTTAATCAACTTTAAATGTATGTAAAAAAATCTAGCGCTGAACTAAAAAAAAAAGTTTAAGGGGTTTGTTATGGAATAAGTCAACTTTCGTTTGCTTTTGGTTTCATCCTTTTTCGATTTTAGTTGTTACATTGTAAAATCATAGAATTTTTTTTATAAGAAAATGCCTCAGAAACTGACAATTTTTTAAAAGAAAAAATGTCTCAGGATCTGAAAATTTTTATATAAAAAATTTCTTAGAATCTGAGAATTGAAAAAAACTTTTCCGAATCTAAGAACTTTTTTATAAAAATTTTTTTTGGGGGAAAAGGCCTTATTAAAAGACAATTGCTCCAACGGTTAAAGCGACTGATTATATGAGTTATGCATCTTAAACAGCGATGTTTCAGCTTCACCCTTGACTTGTTCTAATATCATTAACGCATGGGGTTCATCCGCTATGAGTTGTCAAAAATTTCCAAAAACGTGATTTTTTTGCATTTAAAATTTCTCAAAAACTTGATGTAAGAGATGGAGTTTGATGTAAGTTTGGAGACAGGATTTGTGCACTGGAGAATAATTTTAATCATTTTTCATATGATTAGTAGCGGAGAAAAATCGTTTTTGGGGAGTAAGATATCATTGAAAGACAGTTGGTGTCCTAAGAGTAAAGGCGACTGACCAAATGAATTCAGCATTCTTATGAGCAATGTTTAAGCTTTAGCCTTGCCTTATTTTTAATTCGATATCACATCGGGTTCATCCGCTATGAGGAGTCAAAAATGCCAAAACGGCGATTTTTTGAACTTTAACCTAAATTTTCTAAAAAATCTGATGCGGTGGAAGAGTTTAGAGACCAGATTTGTGATAACCAGGGACAGGACCTTCATGCACTAAAAAACTATGTTTTAGGCGCCTAAAATATGCACTAAAAAGTCTTGAAATATGCACTAAAAACCTTAAAATATGCACTTAAAATCATAAATATCCACTTGTTTTTTTTTTACTTTTATTAAAAAAAAAACGTAACATTTGAATACAGTCTGGCATTTTAAGCATCGATGGACATATATACAGTGTGTATAAAATGTTATTAAAAAAATAGAAATGATTTTAAAAAATTTATGATTTTAAAATTTAATACAAAAAAAAATATCATAAAAAAATTTTAAAAATGGCTAAAAATACTAAAAAACTCAAATTTTGTCAAAATATGACCTAAAAATATGCATTTATAGCAAAATAATAGCAAAATATGCAAAAATATGCATTTTAAGCAAAATATGCAAAAATATGCACTAACGAATCGATGCCATTTTGAAGCAAATTCTTTGATTCGCAAAGATATTTTGTTTATGCTGTTCTATGGCCAAAGGGGAAAAACATGCATTTGCATGAAAGTCCTCTCCTTGGTGATAACTATCAAGTTTTTCTCAAAATGATCAGCAGTGTAATTTTCTTGAAAACACAATATTAAACATTAAATGTTGAGATCAATTGGAGTAATACTGCATTTACAGTTTTTTATTTTGTGATTATGTTTCCTTTTAAAAGGACTTAAAAGTTTTAAATGATAACATTTCGCAAAATATTTTTTAAATATATGTACTTTTCTAATAATTTCACTATGGATTGCAAATGAAAGAAAGGAATCTTCGATAATTTTTCCATTTTTTATTTCGCCATATTAGGAAAAGGATGTAAATAACGTCTTTTCAAAACTTTATCAAAATATTTTGTTAACCATTTTTAATGATATTTAAGGATAACGATTTTAAGGGACATTACTTACCTCCCTTTTTCTGATATGTCAAAATAATAAAATAGGAAAATTAGAAGAGATCCTCCTCTTTTATTTGCCATCACTAGTTTTATCCTAGTATAAGAACAAATATTTAAAAAATATTTTACAAAAATGTTGTAAGATTAAACTTTGAAGTCAGTAAACTGTATCCGGTTCCTGTTTAACGAGTTTTTTCTATTTTTGTCAGACGTTGAAATTATTCTGTAAGAATATCATAGTTTTAATAAGTAAAGAAAATAATGATCACGAGCTAGAATAAATCTACTCAAAATAAAACTTACTACCTCCGTCCCGAAATATTTTTAACATTTCTATAGATTTTTTTGTCCCAAAATAAACTTAACATTTTATTAAGCAGTGTTTTAGTTGAAATAATACAAGATACTAATCTCGTGTACTAAAACTGTAACAAAATTAATTAAAAATATTTGCAAGATGTCCCTATTGCATCCATAATGCATTTATTAAAAACCGTTAAAAGGGCCACTAGCGTAAAATTTCTTATTTAATACGCCGCATTTTGTAATAATTTTCATCTTTTCGACCAAAGTGGACACCATGCCTGATTGTAACGTCGAAAACCAGTTGTCTCATTTATCTGGATGTAGTTTATTGCATCTATTTTGCACGTGAATTGAAAAATTGCAAAGCTATAAAGAATTTTTAAATTATTGATATGTCCCGATATGTATTAACAAAAAAACCAAAGCTTTTTCAAAAAATCCTCCATAATCCCAGACAAAATATAGAAATGTTAAGATTATTTTGGGACGGAGGTAGTATGTTTTTTTTTAAATACTTTGCCCCTGACGCGAATACGGAAATTTGAAATACACTCAAAATAATACATTAGTAGACTTACTATTTTTATTTTTGCTAATGCTAGTAAGCTAACTTTTAGCAAATATTTTAGTAAAGATTAGCATGTTAGCAAAAATATCTTGTAAATTTCATTTAGCGCATTAGCAATTTTAAACAAAATTTGAACTAATTTTGTTTTGCTAAATATAAAATTGAGTTGTCCAAATTTTTATAAGCTTTTTTGCTAATATTAGCAAAAATAAATTGTAATTTTTTTTTAAGAAAACTTAAAATGGGGCTATCTCGGAAACTAAGCCAGATGGAGCAAAATGGAAGACATTTTTGGCTCTCGGGCTTTCCATAGTATCGACGGTCCTCTTCACATCTGTGGACCCTAATCCTAACTTTGCATCAAAAAAAATTAGCTTTCCCGAAAATTTTAAAATGCTTATATCCCAAAATAATTTTTGTAGCTCTCAACATGTGGAACAAGATAATCGCAAAATAACCAAAAGCTTTCCGAGTAATATTTTTGAAGTTATCGAGTTTTTTAATTTTCAAAACCCCAGTGGTCCCCTAAAATCACGTATCTCAAAAACTAAGCAAGGTATAGCGAAACGGACACAAGTTTTGGATCAAAAACTATGACGATTTTTAAGGAACACAATTACGTCTAGGTTCATCGGGGTCTGGACCTATCAGGTCCGAACCCAATGGGGTCCTCAAATATGTATGAACTAACAAGGGAAGTATCTCAACCCTTATGAACCGATTTGCATGAAACGTAAAATATATATAAAAGAGACAATTCTAAGGTTGGGGTGTCTCGGCTTATCGGCCATATCGCGGATTTAGGGGTTCAAAACATGGGTAAAAAAATTGCGAAAAAATCGTTTTTTGGATTTTTCAGCCATTTCTTTTTTAGAAACTATATGATGTTTACATATGAGAAGAAAGGTTTTTTTAATGCCTATCTAACGGTGGCATAACTTTGTAAAAGTTTGGCTTTGTTAAAAATTTTTTTTATGAAAATATTTAAATTTTGGGGGGTATTTATATGAAGACATTGACCTACGATGTCCATATGAATATGAAATAATCTTTATTAAATTTAAATCGACACATATTTCTGCTCTAGAGGATATTCCTATTAGTTCGGGAGTTATCGAAATTTTCCCGTAGGTCCACATTGTTTCATAAGGAGACAACGAAATTTTGAATCACTGATATGGCCGAGAAGCCGAGACACCCTAACCTTAAAATCTTCTCTTTTATGTATCTTTTAAGTTTCAGGCAAATCGGTTCATAAGGGTTGAGATACTTCCCTTGTAAGTTGAAATAAAAAAAAAAATCAGTAACCTAATTTTTAGCAAAACATTTTTGCTAACTTTACAAAAAAAAATTGTGGGTTCAAAATCAGCAAATTTTCTTGTAGGTTTACAAGCCTTTTTTGGTAACATTACAGTTTTTTTTGAGTGTATCAACAAACGTTTGAAAATTTTGATTGTTGAAAATGATTTTTTAACAAAGAAATTCAACAAACATAAACACAATTTGTTGATCTGACAAAAGTAAAAAAGCTTATTTTTTTTTAACAATTCAACAAACACAAACACAATTTGTTGATCTGACAAATGAATTTTTTTTTTTTCAACAAAGAAATTTAACAAACACTATTTGTTGGCATGATAAAATTATTTTGAAATAAAATTACTTGACTGACAAGGAAAGTCTCCCTAGTGTCACCGGCGGATCTTTATGGAATTGGTTTTATTTTGTAGAGCAGAAAAAATAAAGGGACACGCGGCCCAAATTCATATTTAGGGGTTAAAAAGGAGGGAAGAAGACAAGGCCTTTTTTCAGTTTTTTTCGTTTATCTCCTATATTTTGCAAAGAAACCTAGTCACTTTACCATGCACGGGTACAAGGGGGGGGAAAAAGGGGAAATTTCCCCCCCCAGACCAAATTTTAAAAAGAAAAAAAAAGAAGAAAAAAAGAAGAAAAAAAGAAAAAAAAAGAAAAAAGAAAGGAAAAGAAAGAAAAAGAAGAAAAAAGAAAGAAGGAAGTTTTCTAAAAAAATTTTCCGAAGGAAAAAAATCTCGAAATCCAAAAATTTTTAATAGCAAAAAATCTGAAAATTTTTAAAGGAAAATTGTGACTTAATCTGAAAATTTTCTGTGAAAAAATATCTTTCAATCTTATTATGAATTTTAGCATAAAAAATTACTTAGAATATGTTTTTTTTTGTCTAGAAAACTGTAACAGGATTTAGTTTACATAAAAAATGTTTGTCTACTGCATAGGAATAGGAAAAATATCTTAAAATCTTAAAAATATTGGTAGTCTAACGTTTGAAAAACTATTTTGGAAAACTTTTTTAGAATGTCTTAGAATCGGTCACAAAATCTGAGACTTTTTCCATAGAAAAAGGTACAAAAAAACTCTAAGATTTTTCACATCCTCAAACATTTTCTTTTTAGGAATTTTGCAGAAGAATTCCCGAATTCTAAGTCTCAGAATCTGAGACTTTTTCTACGGAAGAAAGGTATCAAAACTTGAGACTTATTTATAGGAAAAAAGGTCGCAGAATCTGAGACTTTTTCGAAAGGAAAAAGGTTTAAAAATCTGAGACTTTTTCTATAGGAAGAATCTCTGAATTTGAGTCTTATTTGAGGGGAAAAGGTGTCAAAATCTGAATATTTTTTAAAAAGAAAAAGGTCTCAAAGTCTGAGACTTTTTATTGTTAAAAAAAAGTGACAGAAGTTGAAACTTACTCAATTGGAAGAAGGTCGCAGAATCTGTGACTTTTTCTATAGGAAAAAGGTGTTAGAATCTAATACTTTTTCTATAGGAATAAGGTCTCAGAATTTCAAAATTTTAGACTTTTTCTATAGGAAAAATGTCTCAGAATCTGACACTTTTTCTTTTAGAAGCGGGTCTCAGAATCTATGAATTTTTCGATTGGATAAAGGTCTCAAAATTTGAGACGTTTTCTTTAGAAAAAAGTGTCTTTTTTATATTAGAAGAAGGTTTTAGAATCTAAGGGACCTATTTACAAAAAAAGTCATAACTCAATCATAACTCAATTTTTTCCATGTGGTTGTTGTAAACAATCATAAAAAATTTCAAATTTTGTTTGAAAATTTCAAAAAAATAAAGACCTGCTACCCACATCGTCTCAAAATTGACAAATAATTTGAAATTTTGAGACTTTTTATGATTTTGTTTACAACAAACACAGGGAATATGAATTTTGAAAATAATAAAATTAGTCATAACCAGTCATAACTGAGAATAGGCCTGTAAGACTTTTTCTATAGGGAAAACGTCTCAGAATCTGTGACTTTTTCTTTTGGAAAGAGTCTCAAAATTTCAGACTTTTTCTATATAGGTCTTTGAATCAGAATGTTAAACTTTTTCTGAAGGAAAAAGTTCTTACAATCTGAGACTTTTAATAAAGAAAAAATTTTTCAGAATCTTCTTCTTTAGGGGAAAAAGTGCCAGAATTTTAGATTTTTTTTATTTAAGAAAAAGCTCTCAGAATCTGAGACATTTTCTATGGCAAAAGTTCTGAAAGTCTGAGACTTTTTCTTTAGGAATAAGGTCTCAGAATCTGAGACTTTTTCTTCACAAAAAAAGTCTGAGAATCTGAGATTTTTTCTATATGAAAAAGGTCTCAGACTTTCTCTATATATATAGAAAAAAGAATCTGAAATTTTTTTAGTACGAACAAATCTAATAATTTTAGACCTTTTCTATAGGAAAAATATCTCAAAAATGCTTTAAAATATGACACTTTCTCTATAGTAAAATTTCTCAGAATCTGAGAGCTTTTCTGTGGAAAAAAGTTCTTAGAATCCAAAAATTTTTCTATACTAAAATACTCTCAGATTCTGAGACATTTTGCGTTAAGAAGAAGTCTTAGATTCTGAGACATTTGCCCTATAAAAAAAATAATTTTTTCATCATTTGTAGGAAGAATTTCTTCTATTGAAAAATTCTCAGATTTAGTTATAGCAAAAAAAAAAAAAATATAATAATAACAAAATACATATGATTATGAAAAACAAACCCCCTTCGGCAAAAACTAATAAATTTTATGATATAATACCTATCCCATATTTTTTTTTTTGCATTTGAAACGTATCCCTGTTTTAGCTCGTTCGAGAAAGCATTATGATTTTTTTTCTTTGAAGTAAAAAAAAATTTCCCCCCCCAAAGCCAAAAGCTGTACCCGCCACTGCACTTTACATACACTCAAAAAAAAAAGTTTGTAAAATTACAAGCAAAAGGTCTTGTAATTCTATTTTACTAATATTTTTGTCTATTTACAAAAATTCTTGTATTTTTAATAAAACAAAAACTACCGTGCGCTTTGTAATTTTACTATAATATGTTGGTAAATTTATTTAACAATTTTTTTAGGTAAATTATCAAAAAAAATAATTATTTTACAAATTAAAAAAAAATTACAAGGTGTTTAGTTGTTTTACACAAGAAAATTGTAATTGTACAACAACATTTTATTTGATAGTATTTAGTCTTTCTACCAAAAAATGTTTTATTACAAAAATTTTTTTTTCAAGATTTTTTAGTTTACAAGGTTTTCAGTATTCTGACACAAAAAAATGTAATTAAACAAAAATTTGTATTGAAAAATAATTATGCAACAATAGCAGACGCAAAAATTTTCTAAGTCCATATTTTGTTAAAAATTATTTTTTATAAATTAAAAATTTCATAAAAATATTTAGAAAATTTTTTAAGTTCCGGATACAAACATTTTTCAATTAGTTGTAAGCTTTATCAAAAAAATTGAATATCAAGACAATTTTTTGGTAACTTGCTTTAAGTAAAATACCACAATTTTTATATGTTTTTACTATATTATTGTTCTAGTTTTTTGTTTGTATTTTTACCATTTTTTGGTAATTTTACCATATTTTTTTGGTACTTTTTTTTTAAATCTGGCACTAAAATGTCAATCAAAAGCTGTCAATTATGAAAAATTAAGTTTTTTCTTATTTTATCAGGTACTTAAACGTCCAATCTACAATATCCAAAGTTTTTTTTTATAATTTGTTAAAAATACTTGCTAAAATAATTAAAAATTCGAAAAAAAAGTATTTTTTTTGACTAGTTTTTCTTGAAAATATAAGAAATTTCTTGTGTAGCCTCCTTCGCAATTCTCATATGTTCTACTTAAGAAAAACGAAATTCCGAAAAAAAAAAAGTGCAGTGTTATACTCTAAAAAGTTTGTTAAAAGTGTTCAAGTGAAAAAAAAATCATTTCAGGTTGTTAAAGTGCTACTCCAGCTGCCGAAGAAGGAAAAATAAGATGCACCAATGGAAAAAACCTTTAAATTTACAAAACCAATATGTAAATATACCAAATTTTTTATAAATTTACAAAACAAATATGAAAGTTTAGAAAACAAAATTGTATACTTACAGAAAAAGTTGTAATTTTACAAAAATGAAGTAGAAAATACAAAAACAATATTGTAAATTTACAAATTATTTGGTTAAACTACTGTGTTTACGGCAAAAAAATAAGAAAAAATGGTATATTTACAATAAAAATTGTAAATTTACCACTTTTTACTGTAAATATACAAGTTTTTTTGCCATAAAAAACTGTAGTTAAACCAAACAATTTGTAAATTTACAATTTTATTTTTTGATTTTCTACTTTATTTCGTAAATTTACAACTTTTTTTGTAAGTCTACAATAATATTTTACAAAAAAAATTGTAAATTTACACTTTCTCCCCGTAATTTTTTTGTTAAATCAATTTACAAATTATCCCCGTAACATTACGGGGATTCTTGCTAGTACATATTTTACAAAACCTGCCCCGTAAAATCACGGGGATTTTATGTCATTTTACAAACTTTTTTTTTTGAGTGTACCAAATGAAAAACATTAACATCTTTGGCCCGTTGTAAGCACCACGATAAAGGTATTTTTAATACCTTTAATCTGATACCACGCATGCCTATATTAATTACCCAGCAAAAAAAGTGCGGAGTACTTCTATTTGGAGTGCTTTAAAACTATAACAAATGTAATGAAATACAACAAAAATAACAAAAAACACAAGAAAAAAACACACAAACAGTTTTTTCTACTCCATAAAAAGTTGTTATTCAGCACTTAACTCATTACCTTCCGCGACACTCCCATACAAAAGTAGGTAGATATTCAGTAGATAAGAAGTACTCCGAGCTTTCAAACAACTTCCAACTACTTCCACGGAGTAGTTCATATCTACTGAATATCTACTTACATTTGTATGGAGGTGTCGCGATAGGTAATGAGTTAAGTGCTGAATATCTATGTATTCTGGAGTAGAAAAAACTGTTTGTGTGTTTTTGTCTTGTGTTTTTTGCTATTTTTGTTGTATTTCATTACATTTGTTATAGTTTTAAAGCACTCCACTGAGAAGTGGTAATGACTTTTTTTGCAGGGTATGTTTAAATAGGCGTAAATCGTAAAAACTGAAAAAAGTCAATTTCCATCCATACAAATCGACCCCTCCTAAAAATGAGTTTGGGCCGCTAAAAAAAAATACGTGTCGAATTAATTTTCGTTCTTAACAACATATCAAAATTTCATGAAGATCGGAGGGTGACACCAGGGAGACTTCCCTTGTAAGTTGAAACAAAAAAAAAATGAAAAAAAAAAAAAATCAGTTACCTAATGTTTAGCAAAACATTTTTGGTAACTTTACCAAAAAAATTGTGGATTCAAAATCAGCAAATTTTCTTGTAGGTTTACAAGCTTTTTTGTTAACATTACAGTTTTTTTTATTTTTTTGAGTGTATCAACAAACGTTTAAAAAATTTTGATTGTTGAAAATATTTTTTTTTTAAAAGAAATTCAACAAACACAATTTGTTGACCTGACAAAAGTAAAAAATCTTAATTTTTTTCAACAAATAAATTCAACAAACACAATTTGTTGGCTTTGAAATGATTTTTTTCAACAAAGAAATTTAACTTACACAAACACTATTTGTTGACATCATAAAAGAACTTTGAAATAAAATTACTTAACTGAGTTTGTTGAAAACAAAATCGAAGTTTTGTATTATGGACTAACAGGCGGCCGTTTTTGCTAAATGTTTATATGATTAACAATTGATGTTTGTTGATTTAAATTTGATTATTTTTTTTCTGTGTACTCCCTATGTCACAAGCGACTTATATTTTCAGCAACTAAATTTGAATTTAAAATTAAAAAATAAAATTTTTTAAATTTTATAATGACATATAATAACAACCGACACGGTAAATAATGTGGGTTGCTTTTAAAATAACTAAAAAAAAACAAACGTTACTAAAAGTTTTAATTAAAAGACAGTTATGGTTTTGAATATAATTATGTTTAAAAAGTTGTTAGAACTCATACATTCAACAAAAAAATAAAAAATCCAACAAAAATATTGCTAGATATAAAATTTCAATCACTTAAATAGTTTTAAGGTTTTTTACAATTAATAAAAAAAATTTCAACAAAAATTTTTTTTTTTTTTTAATTAATAACATAACGTATTTTAAAGCCGTTTATGAATAATATCACACATTTAAAAAAAATATACATAAATTTTACAACACAATATTAATTTAAGATTTTACGTTAAACGCGATTATTTATTTACATTTAATTAATGAACGGTTCATGCAATTGACTTTCATTAGCAATATGATTTTTTTGTAATAGTTTTCAATACATAGTAAAAAAAAAAATATTAAAAATAATACTGAAAAATCCTTGACATGTCAAAAAATATTTTACGTTTCAGTTTTTTTGTCAGCTTTATTTAATTTTCATAACTTACAAATCCATTACCTAATAATGAATTAAATATAAATGTACATAAGGGTGGCACCACAATATTTGGATAAATGATTGTTGTATTTTTCAAGGGCCGTTTATAACAGCAGACTTTTAAAACGACCTGTCAACATTTTCTGAATAAAACTTCTGTTTTCACAGCATTAACACAGCTAGAATAAATAAACTTTGATAATATGACATACGGATGGCTCTCCTTATCTTTTGAAATTAAACAGAAAATTATTTCACAAGCGGATCAAAATTATACATACTCCGAAAAGATAAATCTTACCGAAAAATATACTGTCTAAACCGCTCTTTATGACCATCGATATTACATTCTGACACAGCCATGATGAGAATTAACTCATTTCCAATATTCCGCTTTTAACTTATTTAATATATTCCACTATAAGTAAACTAATTTACAAAGTAGGAAATATAAACTGAACCCTAATGTTCAATGACAGTTTACTGCAGGCAATATGGTAATTACCGCCATTTTTGCCACAAATAAACCAATAGGTGGCTGCCAGACAAATACACCCTCCTTTTGGTTAGCAACGAAATAAATTGTATTGAACTGATATTATGAAGAAAAAGTAAACTGAACTTATTATTTAATTTAACAATATTATTATTTATGTATATTTACTTGTCCAAATTAAAGGTTTTTGTTGGTGACTTTAGTTTTTTATGCACATTTTTTTTGTGTTGACAGTAAATTTGTTTTATTAAAATATTGATTTAAATAAGTTGTATAAATAATTGTAATATCATTTTTATGGGTAAATTGAAAAAAAAAATAAAGGGGTTATAATCAGACCTGTGAATACTTGAAAATTTATTTACTTATTTCAAGATTTTTCAAATATATTTTGTATTTGTACTAGAAAATTTCAAATACAAATGTTGTTTTACTTACTTAACATTTTTACAAGTAAGTAAAACAAAATACTTACTTAACGAGTGCAAGTTCAAATATTTTCAAATAAATAAAATATTTGAAAAAATGTTTACAAATAAAATATTTGTCAACAATGTTTACAAATAAAATACTTGAGAACATTTTTTCAAATATTTTTATACTTGCCCAAAATTTTCAAATATTCAACATTATTGTGGTTGCCGAAAAAAGGGCATAACGACCAATTTTTTCAAAACTATTTTTTTTGCACAAATGCATTTTTCTAATACAGCTCTAAACCCTTCTGTAAAAATATTAATATTTTTTAAAGATTTTCTTATAAGAAATTACGTTGTTTTTCAAGTTTCAACAGAATTGTATGGATATTGGTCTTCGTATTTTTAAGCAAATCGAGACCTTAGGACAACAAGGTTCTATTTGCTTAAAGAAATATGTACAAATAGAACCTTGTTGTCGAAATCTCGATAAGATTCCGAGACATGGAGTATCGGAGTCCATGAATGGTAAAAAATTACCCCTTTTGCATTTGAATAACAAGATTATGTACCACATGTTGATCCTCTTGAAATTTAGATATATTGCTTGAGATAAAAAATGATAATTTTTTTTAGCGGCCAAAACTCATTTTTTGTGTTGGTCGACTTGTATGGGGGAAATGGACTTTGTTTTTTCATCATTTTTGGGTGACATATCATAATCCTAACTTCCGGTATGGGAATTATGATCATGATCAAAATATCAATCTAAGGGTGGGGATTACGACCGAAAAAAATTGAGATATAAACCTTAGAAAAAATGGACATAATTCAGAGATTTATGGATAAATGTTGTGAAACAGCCATTGACATCATAATATGTTTATGTTCTATATGGTTATTTTTATATGGTGTAGGTTCCCTTAATCTGGAAACAATAATTTTGCATTATTTTTTTATTTGGAGGGCTTAGGAATTACAATCTCTACAGCCTCAACCATAACTGCTTAAGAAATTTTAAATTGTACATATCTATGTAGATCTCTTTATGGAGATTCAGTCCAACCGGCTTCGCTGAATATAGTTCTTCCTTAATTCAGCCCAAAAGTCTTCGCTGAATTAAGCTTTTTTGCGTAGCAGAAAAATTTATAAATTTAAAAAAAAAAATATTGAAAATTTTCTATGTAAATAAAAATATTTATGACAAATAAATTTATTTGAAAAAATGTTGCCAAATATTTTATTTGAGTTCAAATATTTAATTTGTAAACATTTGTTTCTAGTATTTTACTTATAATAAGTATTTTACTTGTAATAAGTATTTTACTTATGGCAAGTATAAACATATTTGAATTTACTTGTATTTGATTTTTTAAATACAAATATTTTTTTTACTTACTTAAACAAATGTTAAGTAAGTAAATAAAATATTTGAACTTGAAAACTTTAAGTATAAGTATTTGAATATTGACTTGAAAATACTTAAGTACAAACTTTTTACAGGTCTGGTTATAATATATTCGATTGATAACGGATTATTATTTTTAGAATAATAATTATTAAATTTTTGACTTACATTTGAAAAATTTTTAATAAACACAATTCCATACGAATAGAAGATGTATGATTATGGCAACCACAATTTTGGAATATCATATTATGATTGATCATTTTATAATAACATGTTTGGAGCCACCATGACCGTTTTTTAGATAACAATTTATGATCCTAAATATTTGACAATTTTAAATTTAGGATCATAATATAATTGCATTAAGAATTTTATAATTTCTATAAACATATTATGATACGATTTCCAATCATATATTAAGCTTTTTAATTATAGTTGCCACAATCATATTTCTTCTCTGAGTGCAGAATATTTATAAAAAAACAGAATTTTTATTTTTTTTCTAAGTAAAGATCAAAAATAGGCCTAAAAAGGACTATATTCTTTTTTACATTTAAAAGAAAAATGGCTCAAATACCTCAAACGGACTTTTTAAAAGATTTCCGCAATTATTTAAAAACCCTTCCCAAACTCCATCCGTTTTTTCTTGATGAGTTATGAAGGAAATTAAAAAAACGACCGAAAATCCCGATTTTAGGAAAAGATTCGAATTGTGCGACCTCTAAAACTTTTCAGAAAAATCTCAAAAAAAACTGAAAAATACCATACCTTATAAGCTTTCAAATTATGCTTGTAAAATAAAAAAATTAAAAAAAATTTTTTTTTTTTTTTGAGATGCCCTATTGAAGGTATTAGGTGAAAATTACAATTTTCGCAGTAACTGTAAAACAAGATCAGCTTGGATTTTCGTGTTAACTGTTTTTAAAGGTCCAAATAAGGAGGATTAAAATTCCATTAGAAAATTTCGTCACCAGTTTTACTAAACTTAAATTTGCTTTAAGAGGGGTGTGCTGAGTTGCCTGGCTATCCCAATTTTGGGTTTTCGTCTGTGACGAATATCTCCAAAAGGTAAAAAATTAAAAAAAAATGCATGTGGTTTTGGTTTTTTTTTTGGAAGCGGGGGGGGGGGAGGTTCGTTTGAAGACGTAGGGTTTTAGGTTGTAGGTTAGGTTGTAAGTGGCTGCTGACTCATCACACGTAGGGGGTTACCTTTCCCATTGCGATAGATGTTATCAAATGGATTTATTATGAAACTTACAAATAGTTAATCCAATTAATCAAAAAAGGGGAGTCAAACTTTTCTGTCATAAAAATGTTGCATTTGCTTAACAAAAGTACAAAAAACTCAGGAAACCCATCTGAGGTTGGTTTAGTTCTCCATTTATTTTTTATTTTATTGGTGCGATTGTGCCCATTTCCGAAACTAACCAGTAGTTTGTCCCGAAAATAGCCTCTTTTTGGAATATCGCTTGGTAATAGCAAAAAAATTACGCGTATGAGAGAGCTGATAATAGGAAAAATAATGCAAAAAAAATTGGAGTATGTCGTGCCTCCCTACAACAGATAAAATAAGTGGACTAAATTTCACCATGCAAATATTTTTCCCTTAATGTGCATCACATTCTTAAAATTTTGACACCAATTGCAGCCAAAACAAAAATATTTTTTTTGGCAAAATACACTACGATTGCGAACTTCAGCCGGTTGTAGGGAGGCAAAGACAGACTTTAATTTTTTTTGGATTATTTTTCACAATATCAGCTCTTGAAAGAGCATTGTTTTTTTGCTATTACCTTTAATTTTATTTTTCGGGACAGGCTATTAACCAGCCATTGACCATAAGACATATTCGTGCTAAACTTCGGAAGGCTACCTCTACTAATTTGGACTGTACCGTGTCCTCTTCAGACAGAAAAACGGACACATGTAGAATGCCTCAGAATCGATGACTGAGCAATAATATATATCACAAAATCTTTTTTAAATTTCAACTCAGTGAAACTGAAATAAATGTTTAAAAAACCGGCAGTTTTTGGAATTTAGAAAAACTGTAAATGCAGTTGTGTAAACAAGACCTTGAACCATCACTGAGAAATGTTTAAGGCTTACCCCACTTTATCCGTAAAAGTTACAGAGGGTTAAAGCTGAAAAATCGATAAAAATGGCTTAAAATAATCTATAGTTTTTACATTCTTTCGTTTTTTTTTAAGTTCTCCTTATATTTCAATCTTTTCCGGCATAACACAAAATCAGTACATATAAGAGATTATTTGAATAGATGCTTCATCGCTTGGTAAGAAGTTATAAGACGGTTAAATTTTGAAACCAAAAAGTAAGAGTTTTTCAATTTTCGAGGTTTTTTGATCAGGAATTTCCGCCCCCTCTATAAAATGGAAAAAGTTGAACTAGAGTTGGTAGGTGTTGTAATTCCTAACATTTTGGAATTATTCCCGTTAATGTGCCACGAATAGTTAAGGAGTTTCAGTAGATCAAAATTCAAAAGAAAAAACGTAATTTTTTTAAAATACCAGTTTTTCGCGAGGCACATTCGCGGTTTCATTCGAAATTTGGTGGACTCTTGCGTAAACCGAGTTTTTTGTGAGTTTACATAAAAAAATCACTGGCGGGTTTATAAAAAATAAATTGCAAAAATTTTATGGCATTTTTGAAAATTGAGCGAAATTTGCAAATCTGTTTCCAATTTTTTTTAGTAGCAATTAATGCATCATGTTCATTTTAATACCCCAAAAGACGTGCCTTAACGAGTAGAACTGATTTGCTTTTTGGCTTATTACTTTAAGCCATTCTGAGCGGAAAGCGCGATGATTTTATCTAAACCTGTTTTGATCTGGCACATCCAAGGATTTACACGAAATCGGATGAAATTTTTTTAAATGAAAGCCCCATTAATGTGTCATCATAAAATCAGAGGCGGATTAAAAAATTTTGATGATTATAGATTTTTTGGACCATATTAAATTTTCTTGTTATAAAAAAGCACAACCGATTTTTTTTAAACAACTGGTACAATGATACGTGATTTTTTTCAGTAATACCAACGCGCATTGCCTTAATATGTTATAAAAAATTGTGAAACTTTTCTTTTACCGCGAATTAATCGCGATTTTAGGTAGTTAGATATTTTTTTTAAATCGTATGGTCATTAAAGGGTTAAATTTATATCACATATTTTAGAAGAAATGATATATCCTGGCATGTTTTAATAACTAACGCATGGAACAAATGTGTAGAAAAAAAATCTTTAAAATATTTTTAAGATTTTTAAAACCGCTAAATCTTAAAACCGCCATAATTTTTGACCACCTTGCGCGATTTAATTGACGCGAATGAATTTCTTATTCTTAAATAGCTTCTAATATTTTTGCCAACTTTCATCGATGTGCCATCAAAACAAAAATTACATCTTTTTTACCTCAAAATTTAAGTCTTAGTCATATACCTTATGGGTTCCTGTACCTATATTTCGATGCGTTACACACGGAATGACAAAGTGAGTATACCCCCATATTGTGGTTGGAGGGTATAAAAATAGTTTATTAATTGTTTAACCCATTTAGCTGATGTATTACATTTGTACATGGTTTTTTTTTTGTAAATAAAAAAATGTGTTTTGTTCATTAATCATATTTATTAATAATGATTTGTTGTGTAATTAACTTTCACTTTACATGGACAACATTATTAATAACTGTGCTTGTACAAGCTCTTTGTCTCCCGCTCTTAATATTTTGGAACTTTTTAACAGAAGGTACGAAAACTGTTAGACGAGGAAAATACGATAATGTTAAATTAACATTGTTGGTTTGACAAATAATGCTAACTTTTTATATCGAAAAAGCGCTTAATAAATTTAAAAAAAATGTATCAATTTATAATTTTTATGTTAATATTATTTAGGAAATACCTTTAAAAGTGTTTAAAACAAATTGTCAGCAAACAAAAAGTCATTGGATTTCCCGATAATCCACAAAAAAAACTTTTTTTACAGCTAGATGAAAAAAAAACGCTATCTTTAGTCTGAAAATCACCAAACTGCAACACTTCTTTTTTTGTTTATATCGAACTTAAGGGATTTTTTTTTGATTTGATCAAACGTCCAGTTCGATGGCGGACTTAGCAAAGGGAATTTAAGAGCGGCTTTAACAGAAGAAGAGCGAGTTCAGATCTCTTTAGTATTGATACTCCTTGGCTTGTAATTGCATTAAATATGCGGTAGCATAAATAAATGAAAAGTTTATTGGAGCCTTTAAGAATTTAAAAATACCCTACACTAAGCACAAATAAATTAAAATATTTTTGACCAAAAGCGACATACAGCGACGTATCTAGGAATTTGAAAAGGGGGGGCCCAACTCAAAATTTTTATTTAATCACAATGTAAAATACTATTTTCTAGGAATACCCCCCCCCTGTCCAAAAAAATTTCTAGAAATTACAGCAAAATATACAGACAAATATACCAACAACATAAAAAATGCCTCAGAATTTGTGAATTTTTCTAGAGAAAGAATGCCTCAGACTCTATTTTTAAACTTAAAAATTTGAAACATTTCAGAATCTGAGAACATTTTTATAAAAAAAAAAATGTCTTAGAATTTGACAATTATCCTATTGTAAAATATGCCTTAGAATCGAAGATTTTTTTTTATAAACAAATGTATCAGAGTCGTTGCTATAGAAAATATTTTGAAAACATTTTATACAAAAAAATTTTCAAAACCTTTGAAATTTTCTATATCGAAAATGTCTTTAAATCCTTAGATTCCGAGGTATTTTTTTATAAAAACCGTTCCTAGAAACAATATGTAACCTAAAAGTAAAAAAGTTTTAAATACACTCAAAAAAAAAAAAAAGTGAACTAAAATCTGGGAAAATTAACTTACCCAGCAAAATTTTCGGTTGCAAAGAACCGATTGTGGAACAACTTATACTTCCCTAGAACCTGTTCTAATTCCTGTGCAACACCGATTCTTTTTACAAAGGGATTGTCCCAAAAGCAACAGGTGTTTGTAAGCAAAATTAGAATATATTTTTGTTCCTCGGAATCGGTTCTAGAAGTAAAATTTGGAACAGGAATAAGAATTAAAGAAATATATTGAATTGCATTATTAATTTATTAAACAAAGATTAAGACAATCATATATAAGATGGAATATTTACATTTTTTTAACACACATTTATCCTTTTTCGCCTCCAAAGTTGCATTTTGGGCCTTACAATAATGACATACCAGAACATGGATTTTCTGCAAACAAAAATAAAAAACATGATGTTATTAGTATTTGACCCGGCCCAGACAATGAAAATTTTATTTACTCACCTTTGTTTCAACAATTTTCACGATTATATCCTGCTATTTTAGTAGAATTTCGTGTTTTTTCTTGGTTAACAAAAATAGATTGATATTTATTTTTTAATTTTTTTGACACATAATTTTTTTTTAATTCCTTAGAACCAAAATGTTATGAAACTTTGATTGCAGAGAACAAGCTTCACAAT
Source organism: Pegoplata infirma (assembly GCA_963921195.1). Classification (NCBI taxonomy): domain Eukaryota; kingdom Metazoa; phylum Arthropoda; class Insecta; order Diptera; family Anthomyiidae; genus Pegoplata; species Pegoplata infirma. The sequence continues at coordinate 204,869,478 of OY992536.1, forward strand.
AACTTTCACTTAAATTGTTTTGAATAATCAAAGTGTAATAGTTTATGGTTACCGAAGAACCTGTTCTAGAACAAGTGTTGTCAGAATCGGTTCTAAAAAATTTTTCTGGGTAACTTTAAGAAAAAGAGGGAATAATTTGGCTCCAAAGATTTTTTTTTCTTGGTTTTAGTTCATAATTTTCCCAAAAATAAGGAAAACAAAGTTAATTAATTTTAAGCCAATTTTAACTAGAAAATGGAAGAAATTATATTACACTTTAGTTCATTCACATTTTAAAACTGGATTGGTTCTCGACCCTGGACCCATGGTTTCGGACCCCATGGGTCTAGCCCCTTGTTAACTCAAGACCCCGGTACTTTAAGGTTCCCCATAGATTTTGACCCAAAATTTGTGTCCGTTTCGCTCTAACTTGCTTAGTTTTTGAGATACGGTAATAAGGGGTCTGATAGGGTCTTGAGAATCTTAAAAACTGGATAACTCAAAAACTATTAATCGGAGGGCTTTCGGGTATTTGGCGGAAGTGTTCTACGAGTAAAGAGATACAAAAATGCCGTTGGACCTTTTCTCGTGTTGGCAGTATTTAGATATGTGCATTAGAGTGACTCAAAAAAAAAAGTTGATGATGTACCCCCCTCAAAATTAACTTTGACATGTTTTATAAAGATTCCCAAAATATTTGGGCTCTAGCGATAATCTCCCGTGAGCTAAACCGCGGCAAAAAAGGGTCCAAAAATGGTATTTTTCATGAATAAAAAAATCAGTAAATTTTTTTTTGTCCAATGAATGACCAAATATGATAGATATTTAGGAATTCTTTGATTCTGCATTAAAACATTTTAAAAATCTAACCACAGACTCGAGATAATGAGATGTTTATGTCAGTTTTTTTATGCTTTTCAATTCGAAATTACTGAAAACTTAAATAACTTTGGTATTTTTTGTCCGATTTTCACTTATAATACATCGTTTGAAAGGTGTTGACCACCGCTTGGGATTTCAGTCAAAAATTAACCCTTAACTGCACTGTCTTACTTTTTTATAACAATTACTTCGGCATCATTAAAAACTCATTTTATAACCACAAAAAGCGTATCTTTGTGCAGGAAACACGTTTAATTAATATATTTGGCCACAAATAATTTAACCCATGCATGATCAAAATATTTTGGCAAACATTTTCAAAAAAGTTTTTGCGGAAATTATTGAAAGCTAGTTAAAATACTTAAAAAAAATAAAATTAAATAAGGTTTTGTTTATTTTAGTCAAAAATTAACCCTTAACTGCACTGTCTTACTTTTCTATAACATTTACTTCGACATCATTAAAAAACCATTTTATAACCACAAAAATTTATTAAATGCGTTTTTTGCACGAATATATGCGATTAGGACAAAATTTGTTTATATTTTATTTTTAAAATTAATTTCGAAAAAAAATTTGACCGGGAAAGTGTTACACGTAATAATTATTTGATATAAATAACTCGTCTAGATAAACAAAAACCATATTTAATTATATTTTTTTTAAGTATTTTAACTAGCTTTCAATAATTTCCGCAAAAATTTTTTTGAAAATGTTTGCCAAAATATTTTGATCATGCATGGGTTAAATTATTTGTGGCCAAATATATTAATTAAACGTGTTTCCTGCACAAAGATACGCTTTTTGTGGTTATAAAATGAGTTTTTAATGATGTCGAAGTAATTGTTATAAAAAAGTAAGACAGTGCAGTTAAGGGTTAATTTTTGACTAAAATCCCAAGCGGTGGTCAACACCTTTCTAACGATGTATTATAAGTAAAAATCGGACAAAAAATACCAAAGTTATTTAAGTTTTCAGTAATTTCGAATTGAAAAGCATCAAAAAACTGACATAAACATCTCGTTTTTTTTTAGATTTTTAAAATGTTTTAATGCAGAATCAAAGAATTCCTAAATATCTATCATATTTGGTCATTCATTGGACAAAAAAAAATTTACTGATTTTTTTATTCATGAAAAATACCATTTTTTGACCCTTTTTTGCCGCGGTTTAGCTCACGGGAGATTATCGCTAGAGCCCAAATATTTTGGGAATCTTCATAAAACATGTCAAAGTTAATTTTGAGGGGGGTACAACTTTAACTTTTTTTTTGCCCATATAAGGTGAGTCGGTCTAATGTGCATATATAAAATCTCAGGAATTTCAAATTTTAGATCTAAATTAGGGTCTTGAGACCCCGACAGTTATGCAGAGCTAGGCTACTCCAAATTTTTCTTTGTAGTCTTTCTGATGAAAATTTCGTCCGTTTCGCTCTATCTCGCTTAGTTTTCGAGATATCGCCATTTTTAATTTTTAACTAAATTCTTAGAAGTTATTCACTAAATTCTCAGAAGTTATTAACTAAATTCTAAGAAGTACACTTCCTCAATCCAAAGAAGAGAAATACGATGATGTTTTTTTAGTAAATTTTAACTAAACTTCAACTAAATTGTTTTTTAAGAAATATGTCTTAAAAATAAAGATACGTTTCTTAGATTTATGGAAAATTTCTTTGGTAGTAAGAATTTTTTTCCTAATATTTAAAAATTCCATTTAAAGAAAACTATGAACTACTTATAAGTAAATGAACTAAACTTTTTTCCTCATAGAAAAGAAAATTTCTCATTTTTTAGTTTAATTTTACTAAATTTTAGGAAAATTCATGATAAATTTTCAAAGACATTTTTTCCTTAATTTTAGTTATGTCTTTTTTTTCAGTGTATGTATTTGTTAAAACAAATACAGAAGAATTAGCCCTCCAGATTCTAAATTATCTTACCAAATATTTTAATCGTTTAAAATTTTTCTGATATTGGGGTTTGAAAATTCGAAACCGCTAATTTAGGCGTGGTGTTACTGTGTTACGTATTCGTAAGTTAGCGCGTTCCATTTCCGAGATATTCACTCTCACGTAAGAGCCATTATAAAGGACCTGATTCCAAACCTGCCATTTAAATTTTTGTAGAACATTTCGTTATCGAGATATTTGGACTTCAGAATTAATTAATTCTTTAACGCATTTTATGGCTCTACTGTTACATATTATTACCTTGGACTTAAGGACTGAATTTTTATAAAATGGAAATCTAGATTCCAAATACGTCATTAATTTTTTTATGTTGCTTTTGTAAATTCGTTTATGAAAATTTATCTGTATTTATTTACATAAAAAATAATCGAAGTTTTTTTATTTTTTGTCAGTTTAAATATTGTTCTTAGTCATTATTAAATTTTCAAAACCGCGGTTTTTCAATTCAAACCCGATTTTTGAAAAAAGTGCTAGATTGAAAATTAAAAATTAATATGAAAATTTTTCAGCATCTTAGAATTTTGTATATAAATAATATCTCAGAATCTGAGACTTTTAATGTAGAAAAAGTGACTTAGATCCTTAGGAGTTTGATTTTTTTTGTAGAAAACTGTTTTTATGATCCTGATGAAATAATTTTCATTAAATAAAACCAATATAATGTGTTTTCGATACATATTTTACAGATATTTCGATATAAATGACTTTTTAAAAACGAAAATTTACTCAAAATCAAGAGTTTTTATAAAAAAATATGTAAAACTTTTCATCAAAAACCAAAATATTTACAATACTAACAAAAAAACTTATGTTTGTTACTTGTATCACGTGTTGAAGTGTTTATATTTTTTAAAATTTTCCAATCCAAAATGGGGGGCCCCAGGGGGCCCTGAATACGTCCATGGCGACATATATTCGAACTTAACTTGTATAAAAAAGATATTAAACTACGGTTTTAAAACGCAATTTTTCTCGAAAAATCTTCAGTTGGCAGATTTTTAAAAATTATAATCCCTCAAGATTACTTCAAGATTATTAATTTAACCCGTTTAAAGTTATAGACCCCATGCCACAGATTTTTATTGTCCGCTCTTTAAAATTTATAAAATATTTCGAAATCTTACGTTGCTATAAAACAAAATCACTAAGCATTACCAAAACATCACCAGAACTTCATCAGGCTTATCTTCAGTTTTTCTTTACTACTAATGATTTTGATAACTTACTAATGCAGCTTAACGAACAAAGTTTTCAATACCAAAATATAAAATGTTTGTTGCTTCTATGAAAAACTACAAATTCTAACAAATTAAACTTATGAAAAAGGATGGTTCAAATTAATAGAAAATTTCTTAAATTCTTATTTTTTTAACTTTTTACCTAAAGTTGCCACAAACTAAATTTCTTATACATATGTATGAGTTTAAGCAAGAATTTCTATGGCTGCAACTTTTCCAAAATGTTACGTTTGAACTACCCTAATATGCATGTTTGTATGGACATACTTGTTGTTGTTTTTTATGTACACATATACCTATTAGTAAGTTTAGTTTTACAATATAAAGTCCTTTTTTGTGAGTGATTACTTCGTTTAATTGAAAACTTTACATAACATGTTTTTTTTTGTGATGTTACTTGCATGGATCCTTAAGTGATGTGAAAACTTAGAAAAACTGTAAGTAAAAATTGAATTTAATAAACTTGTTATGGAAGAAAATATAAAAGTGATGTTTATTAAAATTGATAAACTAGACTTTGGACTTTGAAATGTTTTACTAGAAAAATGTTGAAAAAAAAAAAGCAATATCACTAAATAGAAAAATTGGTGGGCTTTTTCATTAGTTGTCATTTGACAGCATGTGTATTAGAGTTAGTGTTTATAAACCGGTTAACCGAAAAACCGGGTTTACCCCAAAATTTCGGTTTTTTTGCAAACCGGTTAACCGGAATTCAAAATTTTCGGTGCACCGAAACCCGTCTTTTTTCTGTCGGTTAACCGGTTTTTTCTTTTCATCTAAATCGGAATATTTTTGAAAATGTAAGGGTTTACATTTATTTTTTCATGATATTTTTAAAATTTCGTTCAAAACACCTTGAAAATCCATGGGAAAGTTAGTCTTAAATATTATTTATCTTCAAGAAACAATTTTCAAAATAGGAATTTTATTCCGAATCTGGTAAATATTTGAATTACTGACCTTCATAAGCGTTCTTGGACACTTTCCTTGAAAAAAAAGCCGATTTTCGGTTAACCGAGAAACCGGTTTTCAAAAATGTAGGTTTTTTATAAACACTAATTAGAGTGGAACGAATAATGACTTTTTTGTGAATTTTGTCTATCGCCGGGAAAATTATAGTTCGTTTTGTCCTAAAAACCCTATGTTTAAATTTTTAGCCAAATCGGACAGAAGTAACTCGTGCCTTTGGGATAGAAATAAGCGCATAATACGAATTTTTAGTGATTCACGCTTGATCGTGAGAGAAATTTATTTTAACTCACGTGATCGTGAGTGTGCGTGATTAGAAAATTTGTTTGTGCGCGAGCGCGTATGAATAATTTTTGTTTCGTGAGTTTACGTGATTGTTTTGTGCTGTTTTAAACAGAAAACAAGTAATACAAATCTCATTATATTGAATTTAGAGGTATCGAATACAAAATTTTGATTTACATAAATTTTTATTATTGTTTAAGAGAATTAAATACGTTTTGTGCAAGAAATCGAAAAAAAATAAAAATCAAAATTTGTAAATTGAGTCTTTGTGAGAGTGATTATTTCGTAAGCGTGAGAAAAATTTTAGTTACTCACGTGAGCGTGCGTGAACGTGATCAGAAAAACAATTCCGTGCGTGATCGTGCGTGAGCAATAATTTTATTTTATGAGCGTGCGTGAGTCAAAATTCACTCACGCGCCCATCCCTACTTTGGGGGATTAAAGTTTTGCTCCAAAATATTTTATTTCCATACAAACCAAAAATGTTTTTTTAGATTTATTTTTTATTTTTATACCCTCCACTCAAGTGATAGGGGGTATATATAAGTTTGTCATTCAGTTTGTAACTCATTGAAATATCGGTCTGGGACAATATAAAGTGTGTATATAATTGATCAGTGACCGATTTTAAGTGCCAGTTTACAGAAGGCGAACGATACACACGAACGAAAATTTTGCATGTGTTTTGTTATTGTAACAACAACAAAATACATGTAAAATTTTAGTTCGTGTGTTTCGTTCGCCTTCTGTAAACTGGCACTAAGACATTCTAGCGATGTCCGCCTGTCTGTAAAAATGGTGATCACGACCAAAATATTACACGGAGATGATTGAAACGTAATTTATTTATTGGAAGTTCTCCCGAGAAGTTTGGTATTACATTTGAGCGATATCGGTTCAGCGGTTCAAAAGTTATGATCGAAAATGTAATGACACCTCAAAAATTTTGGTGCATTCAACATAACCTAAATATACAAAATGCTTTAATTCGGATGCGGGTTGACATAATAGTTGATAATAATAGTTGTGATCACATGATCAATTATTTTTATTTATTCTTTATATTTATTTACAACTCATTTTTGAATAATAAAAAAATAATTTCAACAGTAAATACGTTTCAAACAAATGAAATTTTATTTATTAAACGGACCACTTACATTTCATTTAAAACAAAAACATATTTCAATTATTTTTAAATATTAATTAATAACGGTTGAAATTCCGTAAGAATAACGGCAAAAATCCTAAAAAAAATAACTGAAAAACTTTTGCTGTTCAGACAGTTAAAATTACGTAAATTCACATTTTTTTTTTTTTTTTAATTAATTTTAAAACACTTCGAACTTGAGGGGAATCGAACTCATAATTTCTGGCTGATAGCCCATCACGATACCCTCTGTGCCACAATCTACTTATATTTTCAGCAACTAAATTTGAATTTTAAATTCCAAAAAAACGAATTTTAAAAATTTTTCAAATAAAATTTGAAGGTGCGTGGCTGAGTGGTTAGTACTATACAACGGTGTATAGTAAATATTTTTGGAAATTGATTGTTAGTTTGTTTTTGATTTTTAAAGAAGAGGATTTAAAAAAAAAGGGAGAAATCTGTGAAATAGGTTTTTTTTTTGTATATAAAACAACAAAAATATTTTACAAAGTAATTTTGTTACTGAAAGAAATTTTGCACTAAAAAAATATTTACAATTAAAAAAAAATATTACTCTCAAAAAAAAATTCACCTAAGAAAATTGTTTTTAATGAAATGGCACACTCAAAAAAATTTTAATAGTCAAAAAAAATTTGAACTCCAAAAAATTTGCACCCAAAAAAAAAAAAATTTACTTGCCTGATTAAAAAAATGTTTTACTCAAAATAAAATACTTCTAATAAAAAATGTTTAATGCATTTTTTTATTACGTTAGAAAATTACTATCATATAACAAGGGAATTGTGGAGGATATTCATAGATTCGACCTAGTCGAATTTAATTTTTATACCCTCCAACCACAGTACACATTGGGAACTTTGTATGGAAAGGCGCGCATCGACGTTTTTTTTTTGTTATAACTCTTGAACGAATAGGAATTTCACGACATTCTTTACCATTATAAAAACTGGAGACCATAAGGAACCCACTCATGTGGATTGGACATTTTTCGCATTAGTACCCTACTTGTAAATTTAAGGCAAAATTGGTTAATTTGTTCTTATAAAAAAATAAAATGAAGGTCAATTATTTAAAACAGTTGCGGATTTTAAGTGACAATATAATAGCATACCATTCAATACAACATGTTTTCTTTCATATTTTAGTTAAGTATACACCCTACACTAAAATAACCTGCAAAATTAACTGTTTTCTATCTATAATCATTTTCGATTTTTTAAACAAAAATAATGGGGAAAAATTTCAAACAAAGAAGCAACACACGGTAAATAAACATTATTTGCAATAATTGTTAATTTTTTGGTAAAAAAAATGTTATAAAATCATTACTCTATAATCAGTACTTCCAACTTTTCTGATTGTCTTATTAGGGATATATTTGGATCGGACTTGCAGGTTGTTTGCTTTTGAGTTTTCTTAACTCAAATTAGTTAAGGATAATTTTAATATCAACGGGCAATCACAATTCTTGTATAAATAATGTCATGAGCTAGAATTGTATGCACAGTGGTACTCATGGTTCACAAACCATACTTTTCAATTAATAATTTTGCAGTTCCATGTATGTGTTTTCTAAACTTAACTGAATAATTTTTTTCATTTGCGTTGATACACAGAAGTATTATATCAGCCCGTTTTATAATATCTTCTTCTATTCCAGTTATTTTGGGCGTAACTGCGGTCAAGAAAGCCTTTTAGTTACAAGCATTACGTTAAACTCCTTTTACCTTAATAAAGTGAGGTAGGGTATCAAAATCAGTAATTATTGGAAACCGCGGTTATCTGTTAACAATAAAGATAATTTAAGTAAATTTTTGTAATAAAACGAATAACAGTAAATTATTTTAAAAAATCACTGTAAAAATATTTATTTATTTTTCGTAACGCACAAGTTTCTACCCCAGGAGTATTAAGTAATACTTCTATTTTATTGTACAAAAAGAATCGCCATTCCCTTTCGTTCCCCACAAAAGTTGCAATCCAAAATATAAACAGTTTTTTTCTAATTTTACAAAAATTTACACCTTTTGATGGCCTGTATTTCCTACTTTAAAAGAGTAATATTAAAAACCATAAAAAGCGTAAAAAAGGTACTAGTTAAAGCTACAATCTCCACTTAATTTCAGGAAAATCGCATTATTGGAAGTAGTTTTAAAAAATAAAATAATAAATGTCTTCAAAAAAAATAATTTTTTTCAAATTTATGAAAAAAGTCCTTACTTTGAATTTATGTCCTGACTAAACTAATCGATGGATTTTCTTTCTATGAACTGTTTTCTTTCTCTTAGGGTGTCTACTTAGCGAATACAACCATTTATTGTAAATATCTAAACATTTGTTTGGCTCTCAAATGCGCGTCTAGGATCCAATGTGCAGTATGGGTTGGAGGGTATAAATTTTAGAAAATTAAATTCCAAGAACATTTTAACTTATCTTATAAAGAAAATAACATACTTTTGAATGAGCTTGATACCAAGTCAATCGCATGTCAGGATCTTAAATTATAAGCTTTCAAAAATGATCAAAAATGGCCTTTTTCGGCACTTTAACCGCGAATAATTCAAAATCCTGACGTGATAGACATATTTGGGTCCCAGATTTGGAATCAGCACAACAAACACTACCTAAATCACTTACCAGAATCTAATACGCATTTTCATGTTGAGCTGTGTTATTTATAGAAATATAAAAACATGCTTGTATCAAGTTACTTTAGAACTATGTGTAGAGTGTGTGGCCATAATGTAGTTGATTGCGGGATCGATTCAAATTTTATTAATTTTTTTTTAAACTAATTCAATAGAAAAACTTTAAAAAATAACACAGCTCAACAAGAAAATGCGTATTGGATTCTGGTTAGTGATTTGGATAGTGTCTGTTGCGCTGATTCCAAATCCGGATCCCAAATTTGTCTATTACGTCTGGATTTTGAGTAATTCGCGGTTAAAGTGCCGAAAAAGGGCATTTTTGGCCCTTTTTAAAAGCTTATAAAATAAGATCCTGACATGCAAATGACTTGGTATCAAGCTCATTAGAAAGCCTGTAATTTTCTCTTAAAGATTATATAAAATGTTCTAAAAATTTAATTTTCGAAAATGGTAAAAAAATCATTAGCAAAAAACCTTCCATTTTTTCATTATTTAGTTTATTTACACAGTGTTTTTTAACAAATTTCCATACAAATTCATACGTAAATTTTAGATTTAAAGCACTTGTGGCTAATGATTTTCTTATCACTTTAGAAAATTAAATTCCAAGAAGATTTGATCTTGCCTGAAAGAGAAAATTACACACTTTCGAATGAGCTTGAAACCAAGTCATTTTCATGTCAGGATCTTATTTTAAAGGCGTTCAAAAATGTCAAAATGGGCATTTTTTGACACTTTAACCGCGATTTTCTCAAAATTGTGACGTGATAGAAAAATTTGAGTGACCGTTTTAGAATCGGGGCACAAAACCCTATCAACTTTTTTTGGTTTCATCCAAAACGCAGCGATAAACCTCAGATTTGTAGAGCGGTGTAACCTACGAAATCATTAATTTTTAATGTTTTCGTAGGTTATTTTTTTTAATTGTTGTTAAAAATAACAAAGCCAACTTTAATTTTTAATGTTTTCGAATTTGTTGGTAGAAAAATGAAAAAAAAAAATATTATTTTTTTAATGTTTAATGTTATTTATTTTAGAAAATTTTATGAACAGTAAAAGGTAAATGTTGCTGTTTGTTAAAACAAATGAATAATTATTTGAATTGTTTTGAATTGCTTAATCACTTGTTGTAAATTGTTTTTCTTTTGTTTTTACTTACAAAATATATTGAGTGTGAATATTGTTTATAATACAACAAAAAAAAAATGCCAAAAGTTCAAGGAAACTTTACAGAAATTGTTATGACAAACAATTTTTCAATTTTTCAATTAAAAAAATTCTAATAAAAAAAATATTTCTTACAAATTAATTAAAATCCTTAAAAGGTTACAGCTATCTTCATTTGCAAGCATATTTCATTGAATGTTAAAAAAAAAACTTTTTTTTTTGTAGTTGTTTATTTTGTTAAAGGACCTTCTTCTTCTTCTTCTTTTTTCGAATGACCACAAATATTCTAATTAAAACTAACATAAACTAAAGAAGACCCTGTTGGACAAAAACTATTTTTTTTTGACAAACAACTTTTTTTTTTATAAAAAAACATATACTAAATTTCCAAACTTGTTAAAAGCATATTTTCTAAGAAAACAATTTATTTGCTTCTTTTAAAGATAAAAGAAAACAAAAAAAAAAAAAAAAATTCTAAAAGTTTTACATTTTCAACATTGTAAATTTTATAGACATTTACCTTAAGTTTACTTTGTTACAAAAACTTAACTGATCGTAGCAATTAAATTAAAAAAAAAAGTTTTGTTGTTTATGATTTCTTTTCTTTTAAACTATGATTATAATTGATGTCCATTAAAAACTTTAGCCTGTTAAGTTTCAAAAAAAGCGAAAAATACAAATAAAGAAAATCTTTCGGGCTACAAATTTTATAAAAATCAATTGCAATCATTAATGAATATTAGGGAGGTTCTTATTTGGAAAATTTTGGATTTTCGCAGGTCTTTAACTCGGAATATGTTTAACGATCTGATATAAGACTGTTCAAAGTTATAAGCCAAACGGATAACTTTTTGACACCACGCAAAAGTTCGAGTTTTGGGCGAATATTTACTAAATTAAATTAAAAAAAAATTAAAAATTTTATGTTTATGTTTATGACTGTGCTCAAAACAAAATATTTTTAACATGATAATCTTTTTAGGCTGGTGTCTAATTTAAAAAAAGTTGCAGGACGCCACCTCCTTGTGACTTAAGCTAACGATTAATAAAAAAGAAAATTTGAATTACTGTTATCGTTTCTTAAAACCAAAAATTTAAGTAACTTTGGTTTGTGACTTGAAAAATAATTCACCTCGTGGTAAATAACAAAAATATTCACCAGGTGAATAAAACGTAACATATTAAAAATTTTCCAAGCGATAAAATTTAGTAAAGTCAAGAAAAGTCCTTGCAATTTTTGTTGTAAACTTACAAGGAATTTTCTTGACTTTACTAAATTTTGTGCTAACTCCTATTTTACGAGATAACTCGTAAAAATTACGAGATTTTTTGTAATTTTACAAATTTTTGACCTATAAAATTGTAAATTTACAATTTTTTTTTGATGCGATAATACTTACAAGGAATTCTTGTGACTTAACTAGATTTTTTTGTAAAACTACTTTAGAAATTTGTACATTTACGAAAAATATTGTTAAATTACAAAGAAAAGTTTAAATTTCGATCGACGATTTTTTTGTTAAAAACAAAGGAACACTGTCAAATATTGGTAAAATGGGACTACAGGACTTTTTCTAGTAAAATGACAAGGTATGTAACGACGCTAATTAAGGCTTTGGATGTATAGAAATTTTTTGTACGCGCACACACACTAATACATTTTATCATACACTACTACATGAACAAAAGGATGATAAGTTGTAGTAACAAGTATAAACAAAACACAAAATATAATTTTGCATGTAATATTAACAGGTGAAAACGGTTAGAAATAAAAAAAAAAATAACAAAAACAAAAATGTACTCTATCTTCATTCATGTTTTTATATGCATATGTGTAAGGGAATATATGTGTTAGTATACAAAAAACTTTTCTAATTATTTTGTCATAAAACACACATAAAAAAACATATTACCATTCTAGGAGTATGAGTATAAAATATATGCATATGTTTGTTAACAAACTCTTTCAGTAAAAGTTTAAAGCCACATATACAAACATTCATATAAAGGTTTCTATTTCAAACGTACCACGAAAAAAAAAATGTTGTTGGATCAAAGTCAAACTTTGAGAGCTTATTTCCCTATATGAAAGTAACAAATCGTGGAACAAATGTTTTCGTTTTTCGGAAAAATGGGCGAGATAGGCGTGGTCAAACATGGTAAAATTGAGCAATTTTTGCATGATGTCGCTTTATATTTAATTTTTTCTACAGTAACTCAACGATTCTGAAATTTTCGAAACACATTTATTTTATAGTGTTTTGTATGGGCTATCGATTGGCATTATTAGTTCTTGGAAAAAATTCAAAACTATGTCTGAATTTTTCAAATGAAAAATAAAAATCGATGTAGCAAAAAACACGCCATTTTTAATTTTTTTTAAAAAAATTTTAAATTAAAGTTCATTTCATTCTCTACATCATATCAAATTTTCAGAGAGCAGTTATTTTTGGTTTTCGAGAAAATTGGCTTTAAAGTTAAAATGTCTTATTTTATTTTCTATATCACTCATACGCCACGATACATTTATTTTTGCACTTACCAAAAACTTGTTTAATTCTGTTTAGATAACAGATTTAGAGCTGATTTGTCTTATTTATAGGAATTTGACTGTTTTTTTGTTGACCAGAGACATACAGTGCCATCGCTAACTCGTCTTCTGTGTAATAAGAATGGCAACTTTTTTGAACTTTAAAATCTTTGAAATGATGAAAAAGGTTTGTAAAATTTTTGAAGTGCTGACTTTAAAATATTTTTTGGAACTTGTCTACTTCTGATATATTTTAAATTTTTAGTTGTAAGGCAATGTGTTTAATATCAGAGTATTCTTAAAAATTAACAACGACTGTGAATATTGTTGCCTGGATTTATTCCAGTAAATGGCTAAGCGGCGTCCCAGAATTTCAACAATCATAAGGCAAAGATCACTTCTGAAATATTGTCATTTTATTGATATTGAATGCAACCTTGATACGAAGAATCTTGAAAAACAGTCGAATTCTTATTATAAATATGACAAATCAATGGAGTCCGGCAGAAACCAGTTTTTCGACGCCAAACCGAAACCGAACCAAAACCGAAACTAAAAAAAAATTAATGCCTGGCTGAATAAAATTTTTATTTATATCTTTTTTAAAATAAATATACAGCACTTAATGTTTTTAAACCATCGGAATTGTTGTATTTATTAAAAAATATATATATTTTTAAAAACTTAAAAAAAAAATCATATTTAAATAAACTTAAAAAAAAATTGTTCATTAAATCTGTAGATTAAAAAAAAAAAAAATTATTTGAACTGTAACATTAACACGTTAATTGGAAATCCTTGCTACATTTTTAAAATGTACTGAATCAAGTGTAATTATACTCGAAATTGAAAAATTCAGCAACTTTTTTATATATTTTTTAAAATACTAAAATTTTGCCGAATACCGAATAGAGGCCGAAACCCAATTATTCGGCCGAAGTCGAGGCCGAAACCGAATATTCGGTTGGACTCTACAAATCAGCTCTAAATCAATTATCTAAATAGAATTAAACAAGTTTTTGGTAAGTGCAAAAATAAATGTATCGTGGCGTATGAGTGATATGGAAAATAAAATAAGACATTCAAACTTTAACGCCAATTTTCTCGAAAACCAAAAATAACTGCTCTCTGAAAATTTGATATGATGTAGAGAATGAAAAGAACTTTAATTTAAAATTTTTAAAAAAAAAAATAAAAATGGCGTGTTTTTTGCTACATCGATTTTTATTTTTCATTTGAAAAATTCAGACATAGTTCTGAATTTTTTCCAAAAACTAATAATACCAATCGATAGCCCATACAAAACACTATAAATTAGATATGTTTCGAAAATCACAGAATCATTGAGTTACTGTAGAAAAAATTAAATATAAAGCGACATCATGCAAAAATTGCTCAATTTTACCATGTTTGACCACGCCTATCTCGCCCATTTTTCCGAAAAACGAAAACTTTTGTTACACGATTTGTTACTTTCATATAGGGCAATAAGCTCTCAAAGTTTGACTTTGATCCAACAACATTTTTTTTTCGTGGTACGTTTGAAATAGAAACCTTCATATATATAACAAGAAAAAATATTATATTTTGTTTCCTTTTATACATTGTACGTTAATTAATGTAGGTATGTTTTTCGTTAATATAGTTGTTTTTTTAATTGATTAAAATTTTGTCATATTGACAAAAAATACTTAATTGTGTTGACAAATAAAATAATTTATTATTTGTTCTACAACACAATTTGTTAATACAATTAAAATGTAAGTTATTATGACAATTTTTTTAATTAAAACTGAAACAACAACAACATATTTTTTTCTCTGTTCATTTTATTATTTCAAAATTAAGACATTTTGTATGTAGAATCGATATAGCATTTAATATCATTTAATTTAAGGTAAAAAATGAGATGTACCAATTTAGTCCGGAGATATTTAATTATTTCAAAAATAAAAAAATGGAAAATTTATGAATATCTCGAAAACTGTACTTCTTTTGAATTTTCGTTTTCAGTGTGCCATTCTACTTTGAAAATATATGCCAACTATGGTTAATCAAAGTCTCTGTAAACTAGTGTTTACGATAAAGAGATATTAAAACAAGTAGAAAAGCTAAATTCGACTACGGCCGAATCTATGAATACCCTCCACAATGCCCTTTTTAAGTGATAGTAAATTTTCTAAAAAAAAAATTACATTTTTGATTAGAAATATTTTAATTTGTGTAAAAAAGCTTTTTTTATTAATTATTGAAAAAAAAAAAAATATTTTACTAAATTTTTTTTTTTGAGTGTAAAATTTTTTTCGAGTGTGTTTTTTTTTTTTTTGCAAAAATATTTTTGAGTGCCAGAAATACGTTGTAAAATATTTTTGTGACTTACCAATGTTTTTAAAACATGTTTAACGGGTTTTCAACATGTGAATATCAGGTGAGACTAACCTGAAACTCACGATTTTGCTAATAACTTTCAAACCACTGGACCGATTTGGCTGAAATTTAATACGAATCAAGCCAGGGAACGACAAATATATATATGCCAAGTTACATCGTCCACAGAATTGACTTTTGAGAGTTAGCATGTTTTTTATGTCGTAAATTCCCGAAAAACCCTTGCCGAAATTCAGTCTTTTGCTCATAACTTTTGAACCACTGGACCGATTTCGTTGGGTTGCAATACCAACCTGACCAGGTAAATGCCCAATATATATGCCAAACTTTAGGAGCCTCCGTAAAGTCTTTCAAAAGTTAGCGTGTTTTCAACAGATAGACAGACTGACGGACATCGCTATATCGTCTTAAAATCGATCGAGGATCATGAATATATATACTTTATGGGGTCTTAGGCCAATATTTCGAGGTGTTACAAACGGAATGACAAACTTATATATACCCTCTATCACTAGAATGGAGGGTATAAAAACGCATATGTGGAGCTTTGCATTTAAAACGTACAACAAAAAAAAATGTTGTTGGATAAATTTTATCCTATATAGAGCTTACAAATTGGCTTAAAAAGGGCTAGATAGGTGTGATAAAAAATGGTAATATTGAGCAATTTTTGCATGACATCACTTTATATTAAATATTCTCTACAGTAACTCAAAAGTTCTGAAATTTTCGAAACAAATTTATTTTATAGAGATCTGTTAAAAAGGTTTTCGATTATTCGTTTTTGGAAAACATTCAGAACTATGTCTGAATTTCTCAAATTTAACCAAAAAACACGCCCTTACATTTTTTTTTTTTTTTAAATTTTAAATTTTCAGCCAGTTCTTTTTTTTGTCGATAAAAATGGACTTGAACTTAAAAAGGTTCATGTCATGCAATTTTTGCATGACATTGTATGTCCCTCTTCAAGCGAGTTTAGGTTTTGTAAAAATGGTGACTAAAATGCAATTTCATTCCTCTTTATTTTTTAAAAATCATTAGTTAGATTTTGCTTTACTGATTCCAAATCTGCCATGCAAGTTTATCTAGCACTTTTTTGAGATATTCGCTGTTAAAAAGTAAAAAACCAAACAATTTAGTACTTAGGACCTAACTTTATATGGAATGGACCTGCCGATTCCTAAACTGCTATTGAATTTTTTTCTAACATGTTCCATTTTCGAGATATGTGGTATCAGGAAATCAGTTGGGCTTTCACTGGGAAGTTTTTGCGGTGGATCAGTGTAATTATTTAGTAATTAGTCAAAACCCAGATCAGATAGGATTTTCATGTCAACGGTTTTTAAAGTTCAAGACTTTACAGAAAAAACAAAAAATATAGTTCATTGAATTCTCTGAAACTCATTTTATCGAGAATTTAATAAATTTCATTTAAAACTATTAAAAAATAAAACTGGAGTGTTTTGAAAAATTTAGAACCAGTTCTGAATTTTTTTTTTAAAACCAAATGATGCCAATTGATAGGACATTGAAATAGATGTGTTTCGAAAACTTCTGAATTGTTGAGTCATAGTAGAAAGGATAAAGCTTTGGCATGCAAAAATTGCTCAATTTTACAATGTTTTACAATATTTTGAAGTTAAAAATCATTTTTCTTGAGAACAAAATATAACTTACACTCAAAAAATTATGTTAGTAAAATCAACTGAAAATCTCAGTTAAAATAACTACTTTGTAAGTTGTTTTGGGGTCAACTACTTTTTCAGTTAAATTAACTAACAATGTTAGTTACTTTAACTGACAAAAAAACAACTGACTTATGTAGTAAAAATTACTCACATTTGTAGTCAAAACAACTAAAATGTAGTAAAAATAAAATAATCAATATATAATTTTTTTTTTTCAGAAAAAAAAATTGAAGATCAAATTGTTTTCTAGTTTTTTTTTTATACCCTCCACTTAGTG
Source organism: Pegoplata infirma (assembly GCA_963921195.1). NCBI lineage: Eukaryota > Metazoa > Arthropoda > Insecta > Diptera > Anthomyiidae > Pegoplata > Pegoplata infirma. The sequence continues at coordinate 204,886,672 of OY992536.1, forward strand.
ATAGAGGGTATATATAATAGAGGTGTCCTTAAAAACGAAAATCATCTTTTTACACCTGGTAGGGTCCTAAATGGTTCTTTAGTATCTAAAAATGAGTGAGCCAAAATTTGGGGACAATCGGCTAAAAATAACTCGTGCCGAAAATGGATTGAAGTTTTGGGGCATTCTTATATGAAAGAAAAACCCTTTTTTTGTAGTTTTTGGTAAAATTTTGGTATTTGTTATTTTTTGTTAATTTTTTTGTGAAACAATACGAAAATGGTACTAAATTACCTTTCCAAAAAGACTAATAAAATTAAATTCGGATAAAAAACAAGCATTTTTCGCATACATGCCCCAGACCATTGTATGGGTTTTAAAGCCAGAATTTCTAAATTTTCAAAATTTTTAGGCAAAAAAATAAAAAAAAAATTATTTTACTTTATGATCAAATTGAAAACATGTTTACGATTAAAAATAGCAGATATGGTAGTCAAGATTTTTTTTTATTTTTCGCCGGTAGTGATAAAATTTCCACGGATTCCAAATAAAATGCGTTTTTTTCACAATAATTTAGCAAATATGGGAAAATTTTTTCTTTATTGTACGGAACGAAGCGTAAAATGTAAATTCTATGACTTTTGAGAAACCGGATATATGCAGATATCTTGTTTTATATAAATATGTAATGTCCCAAATTTGTCATTTCACATCGATGAAAAGGGGTTAAAGATGCCCTATTTCTCTAAAAATTTACAGAATTTATGTTTTACACTTGGTATAGTACAATACAAAACATTTTTTTTCCATATTTGCTAAATTACCATAGAAAAACACATTTTCTTTGAAATCCGCGGAAATTATATCACTACCCACGCCAAATTAAAAAAAAGCTAGAATACTATATTTGTTAGTTTTTATCTATAACATGTATTTAATAACATTATAAAGTAAAATTTAATTTTTTTTATTTTTTTGCCTAGAAATTTTGAACATTTTCAAATTTTGGCTTTAAAAACCATGCAATGGTCTGGGGCATGTATGCATAAAATGCTTATTTTTTATCCGATTTGAATTTTTTTAACCTTTTTGGAAAGGTAATTTAGAACCATTTTCATATTATTTAACAACAAAATTAACAAAAAATAACATATACCAATAATTTTCAAAAAACTAGAAAAAACGTGTTTTTTTATCACATAAGAGTGCCCCAAAACTTCAATCCATTTTCGGCACAAGTTATTTTTATCCGATTGTAGCCAAATTTTGGCTCACTCATTTTTAGATACTAAACTACAATTTAGGACCCTACCACGTATTCAAAAGTGATTTTGAAAAATTACCTTAGTCGTAAGGACACCTTTAATATATAAGTTTGTCATTCCGTTTGTAACTCATCGAAATATCGGTCTGGGACCCCATAAAGTATATATATTCATGATGTCCGATCGATTTTAAGACATTCTAGCGATGTCCGTCTGTCCGTCTGTCCGTCTGTCCGTCTGTCCGTCTGTCCGTCTGTCCGTCTGTCTGTCTGTCTGTCTGTGGAAAATGCTCTCGCGGACAAAATATTGCACAGAGATGACTGAAACTTAACATATATATTGGAAGTTCTCCCGAGAAGTTCGGTATTGCAAAAGTTGTGAACGAAAATGTAAGCACACCTCAAAAATTTCAGTACATTCAACATAACCTAAAAATACAAAATGCTTTAATTCGGCTTCTGGTTGACATATGTTAACATAATTGAACACCAAATGGTATTTAAACAAGTACGAACATATTTTTTGACAAAAAAAGAAAAAAATCGCGGATTTTTTTTTTTACCAAAATTTTTTTTCGCGGAATTTTTATTTCAATTTTTTTTTTCAAAAGTAATTTCCTTTTAAATAAAGTTGTTTGCAATAATCTTTTTGAAATTGTGGAGGGTATCACTACATTCGGCAAGGCCGAATTTAACTTTTTTACTTGTTTTTTTTTAAAGTTGTGAAAAATAAGAAAAAGAAAATTTATTTTTTATTTTTTTGGAAAAAAAAACTTTGAAATTTTTTCAGAGATAAAAAAATATAATTAACTACTTTAATTAACTGTTACTACATTACAGTACTTTTTTGTTAACTGTTCAAAAAAAGATTTAAAATAACTAACAGAAATAGTTGTTTGATATTTTTCATACAAAAACAACTGACTTTGTAGGTGATAACAACTAACTACTGTAAAATATACAAATAACTAACATGTTGTAACTTACATAATTTCTGAGTGCACAGAAAAAAATATGGGGAAAAACAATTTGAGTAATCACTTGTTTAAATTTAAAAAAAATTTTGAGTAATTTTTTAATTGACGCAATTAAAAATTTACTCAAAAATTTAAAAACAAATTGAGTAAATAATTTAATAAGAATTTAATAGCTTTTTTAATTTTTTTTTGAATTTTCTTAGTTTTTTTAATTCTCGTTTAGTTTATAGTTTTTTGTATATATACATGAAAGTTTGTAATCATATTTATAAAATTTTTTTATGTCTTTAAGACAAAAATATATTTGGTAAAGTTTGAAAAAACATGTTTTTTTTCTTTGTAAAAAAATATGAAATTTTTTTAAACTTTGTTTTTTTTAGAGTAGAAACAGAAAAAGCCCGGCACGATTTTTTCCATACGGTTTGGCAGATTAAACCGGTGGCCGGCGTCGATGTGAAATAAAACTTGTTCTGTTTTTAAAAGGTGGTGATTCTTGTTCTGTTCCTGCACTTAATAGTGTCAATTAAAAATTTACTCAAATTTTTTTGGCAAACATTCAATAAATTTTTATTAAAAATTTACTCAATACTATTAAATCGTTTACTGGTGGAAAATTGAGTAATTTTTTACTCAATAGTATTAAAAATTTACTCAAAATTTTTTTTTATTTCTTTCTGTGTGTATCTCTAAAAATTTTAAATTTTTTAGAGAATTTTATGTACATTCGTATAAAAATTTAAAAATGGTGTTTGTTTGCTGCATATATTTTTGTTTTATTTTGGGATATTTCAACAAAGTTCTGAATTTTTTCTAAAAACAAAAAATGCCAATCGATAGGTCATACAAAACTCTATAAAATAAATGTGTTTCAAAGATTGCAGATTTATTGAGTTACTGTAAAAAGTTATATATAAAGCGATGTCATGCAAAAGTTGCTTAAGTATACCATGTTTGACCACGACTATGTCGGCTATTTTTCCAAAAAAACTTTGTAAAATGACAAGAATTCCGTGTTATTTTACAAGCTTTTTACCAATAATTTTGTGATTTAACAACAAAATTGTAAATTTACAACTTTTTTGACTCAATAAAACTTACAAGGAGGTTTCGTGATTTTACTAAATTTTTTACTATCTTCTATTTGAAGAGAATTCCTGTAAAGGAGGTTTCGTGATTTTACTAAATTTTTTGCTACCTCCTATTTTACAAGAATTCCTGGTCAAAATTACGAGCTTTTTTGTAACTTTACAAGATTTTAATGTAAATTTACAACTTTTTTGGCAAAACAAAATTTCAAGAAATTCTAGTAAATTTACTAGATTTTTTTTTTGTTAAAAATCTTGGAAATTTGTAAAATTACAAGAAAAACTATAAAATTACAAAAAAATCTAAATTTCAATCGAAAATTATTTGTTAAAAACATGGAAAACTGTCAAATATTTGTAAAATGGGATTACGAGACTTTTTCTAGTAATTTGACAAGGTTTTTTTGTTTGTAGTTTCATATAAAAAGCTCTGTAAGTATGACTTTGATCCAAAATTTTTTTCTTAGTACGCTTAAAATGAAAATCTCTATATATGCTTTAAAGTTACTTTTTTGCATATTAAATTCGTTTTTACTTTACTAAAATATTTCTTTTAACATACAAATATAGATGTAGCACGTTCATGTAATCATGCGTATGAAAATACAATGTTACACAAAATGTTGATATTATTTACGTTTTTGTTTTCATAATTGTATATGAGCATTTTACCAAAACTTTTAAATTTTTGATTTCAATTATTTTTTTAAGACATTATTCTATCAAAAATCGATGATTTTTGTGATTTTTAATGCATTTTTGGATTAGATTTTTGCATTGGATGTTTTTTTTTTACATTTTGAAAATAATAAATTTTATTCGTAGTTAAGACTACATTATATTATTATAATATTTTCTGTAATTTTGCAAGCTTTTTGTCAATGAAATTGTAAGTTCAGAACTTTAAACTTACAAGGAACACTCGTGTCAAGATCTTTGTTTGTTAAATTACTTTGGAAGTTTGAATGTATACGAAAAATAATGTAAATTATAAAAAAATGTTAATTTCATTCGACTAAAACACAAAATTTGTTTGTCGAATATTGGTAAAGCGAGATTATGAGACTTTTTCTTTTTATTTGACAAGGTTTTATTTGAATGTACCCCTGTTTCAATTTTATATAGATTTTTTTTTAGATTTTTTTTTTTAGATTTTTTTGTAAAAGAATTTCTAAAAGAAAATTTTGTGTTCGAAAATTAAAAAAATGGGCTTAGAAAATGTTAAATGTTTTATTTGATTCTAAAAATTTTCAAAAAAATATCGGGAATAAAAATTGTTCAGTGGTCTACTAATAGTTACTCGGATTCGATTTGTTACGTTTAAAATTTTTATTTTTTAAATTAAGTAATTTTGCAATAAAATCAAATATTTTTGATAAATGCTCATATACACCCTCTGGTATACAAGAATTTACATACACACATATTTACGCGTATGTAAGTAAATTGATTCATTTACATGACATACATTATGTAAAACAACCGCCTGGTGTTTTTAACAAGTTTTTGTTTTTCTTTGAAAACACTAAACGATTAATAGCAAAACATTCATACTGTTTTGTTGCAAAATACATGAAAGTTTACGTCAATTGAATTTCATTTTCTAAAGATTTAAACATGTGTGTATAATTATACACATTAGAGTGGCATTTTTTTTTTTGTATGGCAAAAAAATGTTTCTTCCAATTTTGAAGGTCCGGGCAAATTTGTGTTATCCAAGGCATAAACTGTTGGTACAAATTTGAAACCAATCAGATTGAACTATGCCATCGCGCACTGTACTAAAATTTTTGTATTTTTTAAAATTAAAAAAATATTTCTTTGTCTTGCGACACACCATATTCATTCAGTTTGATGCGATAAACACGATTTAAAAAATTTAAGTCGGGGACCATCTTAAGGGTTGAAGATTGAGGCGGTGGAAAAAAATTTCATAAAAATGTAATTTTGTATGGGAGCCCTCTTAAAGAGTTGGGATAGGGATTAGGTTTGTTCAGAAAAAAAATTGGGGTGTAAAGATTAATGGGGGCTGCCTTACATTAAACCCCTCTAGAAGCGATTACTTCAAGCAGCACTGTAGATATTTACTACCCAGTTGGAAAATATATCACTAATTAAATTTCCACAGTGATTCCTTGAGGAAATGTCTTCAGGTTCTGACAAATCATAGGAAATCCTTGATGACATATCCTTACATTGTCAGCACTGAATGGTTGCTTTAAAAGTGTGGACAATTCCTCTAAGACGTCCAAAAGGAAATGTCTTCAGAATACCAGTATTTTAAATTATAATTTTAAATCTGGGCAACTCTTCAATTTCCAAGAAAAAGATGGCAATATTATCGATTTATTTAAAATAAAATCAAAATCTAACAAGAAGAATAAAGATAATCAAATAGACAAACAATTTTCAAAATAATGTTTGGAACAAGTAGTTGGGTTTTGGACTAATAAACTGAAGGTTCCAGGTTCAAATCCAGTTGGGACTAAAAAAGGCGAAAAGTTTTTTCTAAATATGAGAAAGATAACTTATAATGGAAAACGGAAAAAAGTAAAAACTAAAGAAAATACGAACATTTTTTGTATTTTCGCATGACCTACGTCAGACATTTCCCCAAAGAAGTCTTAGGTGACATGTCCCCAGAAGGTCCGTCCTAACCACTGCTGACTTTGAGGTAGAACATTTTGAAAATTTGTATGAAACTGTTCTCAACCCAGTACATAGAGATGTCTTTTGGATGTCAGCAGTGACTATGACATGTCACCGCTCCGTCACTGAGAATGGCGCGAGGACGTTTCCAACTGGGTAGCGCTTTGAAAAAATCCAAATTTTATAAAAATCGGATAATAAACAACAAATTGGCAAGCACTTAAAGCCTTTGTATGCAAAAGGTGTCCTACTTTAGGAGCCTACTTTTGTGGGGTCCTCCGTCCATTATAAACTGCACCGGTATAAACTGCAATCGGTGCAGTACTTACTGAATGGCCTAATTATTTAAAAAAAATTGATAATAAACACCCCAGGCAGAAAAATACGAACGGGAGAGTGCTGGCAAAGTACCTTTTATGGTCGCTTGTGTGCTGGCAAAGCATCACAGTTAAGTACGCTTTGAAAGCGCTTTAAAAACAAAAAATATGGTACTATTATAGCACATAATCACGAAAGAAACATGTGTTTTTATATAAAAGGTGTCAAGTTTGTAATATATAGGTCCAAAGACTCTATGTAGGTCATTGTGTGTAAGTGACATATCATGAGAACTATCAAGGACCGGCCACTTATCCTGCAGGGAAATAAAAAATATTCCAATTGTTACGAAAATTAATAAATTTTAATAAAAAATTTATACTTTGAACGGATTTAAATAGAAAAACATTGGCAAAGCGCTTGGAAAGCACTTTTTCGAATTAATATTACCTTCTACACAAAAAATAAAGTGCTTTGCCGAGACTTTTTCTTTGGAACGGTTGGCAGTTTCTGCCTGGGACTGTACTCTGTAAAAGTGTTAAGAAGAAATATTTTACTTTTTTTTTTTTAAATATGTATTCTTAGTTTTTATGCAAATTTCTTACGATTTTCATTAGATTTTCGACCGATTTTATTTATTTTTTTTTTTTGATATTCTGGTTTAGTGCATAAAAATTTATAAATATGATGTGTGTCAAATCAGTTTTTTTTAAGATTTCAAAAATCTTTTATAAATAATAACACTGTGCTACAAAAAACACAAAATCAAATATACTTTTAAAAAGAGCTAGTTAAGGTTGTAGGTCTCGCCGAAAAGATCACAAAAATTCCCATCAAACTTGCCAGACACCCTCAAATTTTAAAGTTATTGTCAAAAAACGATTTATTGGGACTTTTCTCACTAAACCACGTGTAACATAAACATTTTTCAACCGATTTTCAATTTTGCAGCTGTTTTGGATAGAAGAAGGATAGGGCTTTTCATGTGTGTGAATTGGTCTATACATATAAAAAAGATAAGTATTGATTTTTTCAACAATATCTAATTTTTTGAAAATTTTTTGAGTTTATCGATTTTTTTCTGTTATAGTTCGTTTAACATCATTTATATTTATAAACGTATTCTTAAAGAGAATTTAATTCTGAATACGATGAGCTTTATGTCGAAAATTGTATAACAATTGACAGAGTTGTGATAAGTTTTCTAAAAAAGAAAATTACGATTTTGCTTGAAATTGCCGTTCATATAACCCATGCAAAAATAATAATAAAAAAACGAACATACTAAGAGGTCGCGTATTTGTCAATAGGGGCACACCACAAGGAGGTGTTCTTTCGCCGCTTCTTTGGAACCTGGCACTGAATTCAATGCTACTATCTCTAGAAGCACGTGGTTGTCATGTTGTCGCATATGCTGACGATGTCGCGATAGCGGTAAATGGGAAGCATCTGCCAACATTGCGGGACATTCTTCAGGGTTCTCTGAAAGATCTGTCTAAATGGGCAAGAGACTGTGGTCTAGGAGTTAATCCTAGTAAAACAGAGCTTGTTTTATTTACAAGGAAAAATAAGATTCCTGCTTTTAACCCTATTTCTCTGGACGGTACTGAAATCACCTTCTCAGATATAGCCAAGTATCTTGGAGTATTTCTAGATAGGAAGCTGAATTTCAAGCGTAATATTGAGGAACGGGTGAGAAAAGCAACGATTGCTTTGTATTCCTGTAAAAGGGCCATTGGAAAACGATGGGGTTTTAGTCCTCAAGTCGTTCATTGGATCTATACAGCAGTGGTGCGTCCAATTTTGCTGTATGGTATCATTGTCTGGTGGCCTGCTTTAGAAACAAAAGCGAACTGTGTCTTTATCACGAAGGTACAGAGAATGGCGTCAATGTGCATCACTGGTGCTCTTCGTACTACACCTACGGCTGCATTAGAAATCCTCCTTCACCTGATACCCTTGGACATATTGGGTAGGCAGTATGCAGCTGCGTCGGCAATTCGACTTAATAGCACGCTGCAATGGAGGAGCAGCGATTGTGGCCATAGCGCGATCTTGAAAAAGATTACAATACCACAAAATGTGGATTGTGCTCCCTCTTTGAGCGCCACTTTACCACTATGATACCATCCAGGGAGTCTTGGATGGGGGATACTCCGGGAAGTGGAGCTAACATAAATTTTTACACAGATGGATCGAGGCTGCACGAACAAGTGGGCTTTGGGGTCTATTCGGAAGAGCTTGGATTGAGCCTGGCTCGTAGATTGCCAGATCATTGCAGTGTTTACCAAGCAGAGATGCTGGCAATAAAGGAAGTGGCTGACTGGTTGAGCTGCAATGTCTTGTCTACAACCGCAGTCAACATCTATACTGACAGTCAAGCCGCGGTCAAGTCCCTGGATTCAATGTTTCTGAAAACAAGATCTGCCCTTAACTGCCGCACGTCTTTAAATGAGATGGCCAAGCAGTTTAACATACGACTCATATGGGTCCCAGGGCACAGAGACATTCCAGGGAATTGCAAAGCCGATGAGCTTGCAAGACTAGGAACTACCTTACAGGTTCCAACAGAATTGGAATGTGTTGGTATACCTCTAGAAACTTGCAAGCAAAACCTACGGCTTTGTTCTGCGACGGAGACTAATCAAAGATGGGCAAATGGATGGACGTGTGAGACAACACGACTGATTTGGCCTTCTCTTAATCAGGGGCGCACAAGTGAGCTGATATCGCTTCCAAGAGGAGAGATTTCGACGGTGGTTTCTATAATTACCGGACACTGTCTTATAGGGAAGCACGCAGAGCGGTTAAATGTGCCGTCGAATGACTTTTGCCGAAGTTGCATGGATGAAGAGGAGTTGGAAACTATCGAACACTTTATTTGCCATTGCCCGCACTTTCTGGTCAGCGACTTGCTTCACTGGGATCTAGGGAGCTGTACGATCTTTCTGATTTGTCGGATGTCAAAATTCAACATCTAAGGAGTTTCATAAGAAGCTCAAACTGGTTTAACGACAGGGACTAGTAGGGAAACCTATTACGATCCCGTGGTATCACAATGGACTTCAGAGTCTACGTGTGTTGACGTAAAACGTCACCAGCCACTTACAACCTAACCTAACCTAAAATCGTTCAACTGTTGACGAGTGTGGACGTGTTTTATTTTAACTCCGTGCTATAAATTGAATTACTAAAATTGTTCGTAATAGGTTTGTTCGTAATAGGTATTTTTGTGATATTTTCATTACCACATCAAGGAAAATGAAAATATGGACACAAATGATACCGATTTAGTTCGAGGCTCTGCCTCACCGACTGGTGCTGGTCCTAGCACTGGTCTTAGGGTTGCGACCTTGAAGTCCGGCCTTGATTCTGGTAGGGGTGCTCAGCCTAATATTGGTGGTAAAAAGAAAAAGAAACTTAAGCCATCAAAGGTCAGGCACAACCAGAGAAGGCTTTGTTTGAAAATAATTAACAGACTAAGCCAACTCGATGGAACGAAGCTCTCCGAACGTGAGAAGGCGTCGCTATCATGGGCGAAAGGAGTCATTGAAGAACAGGACAAACTTTCGGCAATGCGCGCATCTGACAAACAGAGCGCTGTTTCGGCCTCGTCATCGAAGTCTGGTAAAAGGTTGCGCTCGCCCGACGAGAAACCTTTACCTAAAAGATCTAAGGTGACCGGCAACGTCTGGACTCAGTCTTTTAGTGAAGTGGTGAAAGGTAACTTCGTTAGGGCTGTGATAAACAGGCAAAATGGGGATTGTAGTATTCCAAGGGACAAGTGGAGTTTAGTTGAAACTAAACTAAATGAAATCTACTATAGGCTTCTTGAGAGTATGCCTGATTTTCTCCCTACTACTGTCAACGCAGGTTGGTATCAGGGGCGAGTAAAACTCGTTGCTTTTGGAAACGAAAGATCCGCAGCCGTGTTTAAGGTTGCCATTAGCCAAGTGGGAGAGTTATGGCCTGGAGCCAGACTGGACGTTGTGGAAAAACATGATATCCCCTCGCAACCCAGAGCTCATGCATGGATCCCAATGGCTACAAGTGACACTGCGGTGATTCTAAAGATGATAAAAGTCTGCAATCCTGACCTTCCAACTCAGAATTGGCAAATTGCCAGATTGGGTGAGATGGAGGGCGCTCGTCGTCAAGCAGTGGTCTTGGTTAATGAGGAATCGCTTCCGCTTTTAGCCAGGACTGACGGCATTATTAGATTTGGCTTTTTTCATATAAGAGTCAATGTCTACAAGGGCGACCAGAAGCCTATTTTGGAAGCAGACAAGCCAGTGGCAGAGTCGGCTGGGGAGGAGAATCTGGAAAAGGTTGATATTCAGCTGACCGATTCTAGGCTGATGGGAGATGCATCTGGCATTTTCGAAACCGAATCTGGCAACGAATGCGACCTCTGTGATGGCACGGAGGATAAAGCTGATGCCACTATGGGTGACATTCAGGACGAGGCCCATGCAGTGAGGAATTCGGAGAGTTCTGTTGCCTCCGATTCAGAACAGATGGGACACATATCTGGCTTATTCGAAACCGAATCTGGGGACGAATGCGACCTCTATGATAACACGGAGGATGAAGCCAATAACACGGTGGTGGAAAGGATGGTGGAAAAAAAGCAAGATGTTGCGGTTCCTACAAATAAACCTCCATCACTGTAAGGCAGCCTCAGCTGCACTATTGCTGCGCCTGACGACAGGAGCAGTTGACTTGGTTTTTATCCAAGAGCCCTGGGTGCAGGGTGGCAGGGTTTGCGGATTGAAGACCCCTGGGTTTAAGTTGATGGTTGCCAAAGGTGAGGGCTCACCAAGAGCCTGCATCTTGGCGAAAAATGGCTTAAATATATTCTTTTTATCAACTTTTAGTGATATGGATGTTACAGCGGCTAGCTTAGAGCTTCATGGGAAATCTATTTGGCTCGCCTCTGCGTATTTTCCTAATCCGGGGCCAATACCCCCGGAGAAGGTTGGCGGTCTGATTCGGGAGTCTGAATCTAGGGGACACCAGTTACTAGTGTGCTGTGATGCTAATGCACATCATTCGATATGGGGTAGTACAGACATAAATGATAGAGGCGAATCACTTTTGGAGTTTTTGTTAAGCACTAACCTGTATATTTGTAACAAGGGTAGTGAACCAACTTTCGTTACAAGTACGCGGCAAGAGGTTCTTGACGTAACACTTGTATCAGATACATTGTCTGATAGAATTGATGACTGGAGAGTTTTGGAAGAGCATTCTTTCTCAGATCATCGGTACATTGAGTTTTTACTCAGGGAGCGTGCCCCGGTTGAGACAGTCTCTAGAAATCTGAGAAGAACAAACTGGGTGAAATATAGGGAGACTTTTTCTTTGCTTTTGGATGAAGTACCCCTATCTGAACCGCATAGTTTAGCGGAAATTGACTGTCTGGTTGACCATATAACAAATGTTTGTAATAGGTGCCTGGATGCGTCTTGCCCTTCTGCAAAGCCTAGAGGGAAAAAAAAGCCACCTTGGTGGTCAAATGAGTTGCAGACGAGCAGAGATTCCTGCAGAAAGCTCTTTAATAAGGCTAAATTTTCAAGAGCGGACGAGGACTGGTCTGCATACAGGCTGCAACTTAAGAGTTATAAAAAGATGATCAGAAATGCCAAATGCGATTCTTGGAAAAACTTCTGTGGAAACATAGAAGACGTTTCTGAGGCATCCAGGCTGCGCAAGGTTCTGGCTTCTTCTCCTTGCACCCTAGGATACCTGAAAGATCCTAATGGGGTGTGGTCTTCCTCCAGTGGAGAGTCGCTGGATCTCCTTTTAAACACGCATTTTCCGGGCAATTCCATGACGCCGTTTCAAGCTTTGGAACGTTCTGACGCCCAAGCATCTGAAATTGCTTCGGAAATAATAAATATGCCAACATTAATCTGGGCGATAAAAAGCTTCAGGCCCTATAAATCTCCGGGACCTGATGGTATAATCCCGGCTGAGTTGCAGCAAGTGTTGGACTATATAGCCCCGTTGCTGTATAATCTATACACAGCATGCATCAACTGGTCGTATATTCCTTTAAAATGGAGGGATACCAGAGTCGTATTTATCCCGAAGGCTGGGAAAAGTTCCCACACAGCTCCGAAGGATTTCAGACCAATTAGTCTGTCTTCTTTTTTGTTAAAGACAATGGAACGAATGATAGACTCATATTTGAGTAGAGTGATTGACCCGAGGTTGCTTTCGACAAAGCAACATGCATACAGCAAGGGACGATCAACGGAAACAGCTCTTCATGAGCTCGTTGGTACCATCGAGAGATCGCTTTCGGTAAAGGAGTACACTATGGTGGCCTTTCTTGATATTGAGGGGGCTTTTAATAATGTCATTCCAGAATCGATAATATTGGCATTGTCTGGTCTGGGAGTAAAGCGTGAAATCGTTTTAATGGTGGAAAACCTACTTGCCAATAGACGTATAACGTCTGAATTGGGAGCGTCCGTCATATCTCGATTTGTCAATAGGGGCACACCACAAGGAGGTGTTCTTTCGCCGCTTCTTTGGAACCTGGCACTGAATTCAATGCTACTATCTCTAGAAGCACGTGGTTGTCATGTTATCGCATATGCTGACGATGTCGCGATAGCGGTAAAGGGGAAGCATCTGCCAACATTGCGGGACATTCTTCAGGGTTCTCTGAAAGATCTGTCTAAATGGGCAAGAGACTGTGGCCTAGGAGTTAATCCTAGTAAAACAGAGCTTGTCTTGTTTACAAGGAAAAATAAGATTCCTGCTTTTGATCCTATTTCTCTGGACGGTACTGAAATCACCTTCTCAGATGGAGCCAAGTATCTTGGAGTATTTCTAGATAGGAAGCTGAATTTCAGGCGTAATATTGAGGAACGGGTGAGAAAAGCAACGATTGCTTTGTATTCCTGTAAAAGGGCCATTGGAAAACGATGGGGTTTTAGCCCTCAAGTCGTTCATTGGATCTATACAGCAGTGGTGCGTCCAATTTTGCTGTATGGAATCATTGTCTGGTGGCCTGCTTTGGAAACAAAAGCGAACTTTGTCTTTATCACGAAGGTACAGAGAATGGCGTCAATGTGCATCACTGGTGCTCTTCGTACTACACCTACGGCTGCATTAGAAATCCTCCTTCACCTGATACCCTTGGACATATTGGGTAGGCAGTATGCGGCTGCATCGGCAATTCGACTTAATAGCACGCTGCAATGGAGGAGCAGTGATTGTGGCCATAGCGCAATCTTGAAAAAGATAACAATACCACAAAATGTGGACTGTGCTCCCTCTTTGAGCCTCTTTGAGCGCCACTTTACCACTATGATACCATCCAGGGAGTCTTGGATGGGGGATACTCCGGGTAGTGGAGCTACCATAAATTTTTACACAGATGGATCGAGGCTGCACGAACAAGTGGGCTTTGGAGTCTATTCGGAAGAGCTTGGGTTGAGCCTGGCTCGTAGATTGCCAGATCATTGCAGTGTTTACCAGGCAGAGATGCTGGCAATAAAAGAAGTGGCTGACTGGTTGAGCTGCAATGTCTTGTCTACAACCGCAGTCAACATCTATACTGACAGTCAAGCCGCGGTCAAGTCCCTGGATTCAATGTTTCTGAAAACAAGATCTGCCCTTAACTGCCGCACGTCTTTAAATGAGATGGCCAAGCAGTTTAACATACGACTCATATGGGTCCCAGGGCACAGAGACATTCCAGGGAATTGCAAAGCCGATGAGCTTGCAAGACTAGGAACTACCTTACAGGTTCCAACAGAATTGGAATGTGTTGGTACGCCTCTAGAAACTTGCAAGCAAAACCTACGGCTTTGTTCTGCGACGGAGACTAATCAAAGATGGGCAAATGGATGGACGTGTGAGACAACACGACTGATTTGGCCTTCTCTTAATCAGGGGCGCACAAGTGAGCTGATATCGCTTCCAAGAGGAGAGATTTCAACGGTGGTTTCTATAATTACCGGACACTGTCTTATAGGGAAGCACGCAGAGCGGTTAAATGTGCCGTCGAATGACTTTTGCCGAAGTTGCATGGATGAAGAGGAGTTGGAAACTATCGAACACTTTATTTGCCATTGCCCGGCACTTTCTGGTCAGCGACTTGCTTCACTGGGATCTAGGGAGCTGTACGATCTTTCAGATTTGTCGGATGTCAAAATTCAACATCTAAGGAGTTTCATAAGAAGCTCAAACTGGTTTAACGACAGGGACTAGTAGGGAAACCTATTACGATCCCGTGGTATCACAATGGACCTCAGAGTCTACGTGTGTTGACGTAAAACGTCAGCAGCCACTTACAACCTAACCTAACCTAACCTAACCTAAGAGGTCGCGTATCATTATTATAAAGGTTTTTGGCCTCCTGAATTCGAATTTGACCTTGAAATTGCGATATCTTATTAAGTTCTTTATATATCAGTTTATGTTAAATATCTCAAAAACCTGACTAAATAGAGCAATTTAAAGGCCAGATTTGGATTCAGAGCACCAAAAACTTTTAAAAATATTGTACATGACCTCTTATGATAAAATTATTTTTTTGCCTGGGATATCTGAACGGCGATTTCCTTCAAAATCTTAATTTTCTTTTTTAGAAAAATTATCACAACTCTGTCAATTGTTATCCGATTTCTTCCGGATAAATCTTATCGTATTCAGAATCAAATTTTCTTTAAAAATATGTTTATAAATATAAAGGTTGTTAAACAAACACAGAAAGAAATATTGAGAAAAACAATTTGAGTAATCACTTATTTAAATTTTTAAATAAGATTTGAGTAATTATTTAATTGACGCAATTAAAAATTTACTCAAAAACTAAAAAAAAAATTTGAGTAAATAATTTAATACAAATTTTAATAATTTTTTTTATTTTTTTTTTATTCTCTTCGTGTTTTGAATTCTCGTTTAGTTTATAGTTTTTTGCGTATGTATATGAAAGTTTGAAATCATCTTTATGAAATTTTCCAATGTCTTTAAGACATAAATATGTTTGGTAAAGTTTCAAAAAACATTTTTTTCGAAAAAAAAAATGTGAAACTTTTTTAAACTTTTTAAAAAAATAAATTGATAAATTTTGAGTAAATTTTTACTTGACACAATTAAAAAGTTACTTAAAAAATTGAAAAATTTTTAATTAAATTTTTAATAGTATCCATTAAAAATTTTTTAGTAAGCATTTAATAATTTTTTATTAAAAATTTACTCAATACTATTAAATCGTTTACTGGTGCAAAATTGAGTAATTTTTTACTCAATAGTATTAAAAATTTACTCAAATTTATTTTTTATTTTTTTCTGTGAACTATAGCAGAAAAAAATCGATAAACTCGAAAACTTTTCAAAAAATAACAAAAAAATAGATTTTATAGAAAAAATCAATAAATATCTTTCGTATATGTATAGACCAATTCACACATGGAAAGCCCCATCCTTCTTCTTTGAAAAACAGTTAAACATTTTAAAATCGGTTGAAAATTTTCTGAATTACAAAAGGTTTAGTGAGAAGAGTCCCAAAAAAACGTTTTTTTGACCATAACTCTAAAATTTGAGGGTGTCTGGCAAGTTAAATGGGCATTTTTGTGATCTACTCGACAAGACCAACAACCTATACTATGTCACATCAGAAGTATTTTTTCACTGTAGCACAGTGTAATATAAATAAAAATAAAGTTCATTGCTTAAAATTTTTGCACCACACCAAAAGATAGGCATTGGAGAATAAAGCTTTGCCCGGATACGTGGAAAAATCGAAAGTTAAAAAAATGTCGCTCTAACAATACACATGTTTATGTATGTTTGAGAATACATATATGCCCACATGTGTGTTTATATATATGTATATAATATATAAACATTTTAATTTGTGTGAAAACATTTCTCCACTCAAAAAAAAACCTTGTAAAGTTACCAAAAAATCTCGTGATTTTACGAGGCTATTCTCGTAAAATAGGACGTAGGTAAAATTCTCGTAAAATTACGAGGATTTCCTTGTAATTTTGAATGCGCCAAAAATTGGTAAAATAAGAAATATTGGTAAAAATATTGTTTTAAAACCGGAAAAATAAAAAAAAAAAATGGTAAACTTACAAGAAAAAATGGTAAATATGTTTAAAAAAATGGTAAATTTACAGACCAAAATGGTAAATTTACAAAAAAAAAAAAAATTATTAAACAACATTAATCCTCGTAACAAAATCATATTTGTAAAATAACTGTTTTTTTTTTTTTTTTGTAAATTAACTAGAATCCTCGTAATAATTTTTTCAAAATTTTGTCAACTTTTTAAATATTTTTCAATAAAAAAAAAATGTCCGGGAAATAAATCCTCGTATAACATAATTTTTGTAGAATAACAGTTTTTTTGTAATTCAACTAGAATCCTCGTAATTAAAACTTTGTTATAAAATTACAGTTTTTTCTTGTAAAATAACCTTTTAAAATGGTAGAATACAATTACGAAAATAAACTTGTAAAATTACCAATAAAACTGTAGTTCTCGTTTGAGCAAAGTACAAGATTTTTTGTTAAAAAACAAGAAAAATTGTTAAATATTGGTAGAACGGGATTACAAGGCATTTTACCAGGCGTTTTACCAGTTTATTTTTTTGAGTGTCTATACATATACGATAACAAGTTATTTCTGTTTCCGCACACTTTTTAACTCTTAATTTTCAAATAATTTAATATTTAAAAGAAAACTGAAACTGTCGGCTATTAAAAATATACAAATTTTGGTTGAATTAATACAATGTAAAGTTTTTTCTTTAAAAAAACGGAAAAACTATACACACCCGAGAAATTTTTTTTAGATGATTTAATATATAATATTATGTAATACAATATATATCGGTCAAAATTTCGATACAAAACCATAAATCTGGACGTGGGTCTTCAGATTTTTTTTATATTATGAACACAGATGCTCTATGGAGCTATTTAAATATTCCAATTTACAGTTTACTTAAATTTCAAAAACTCGCGATTTTATTCGCAATTTTAATTTTTTAAAAATCACAAAAAATTTAAAAAGTGGTGTAGATTAAAGAGCTATAACTTCTTAAGTAAATATCACATTTTTATAATCGAAATTGAAATTAAAAGCTAAAGTACTCTACTATAAACATATATTGTTATAAATGTTTATTTTTACTCGGGTATATATCTATTAAAGAAAATTGCTTTTTAGTCGTATTTTCAGGAATTTGTGTTCATTATTTTCTAATCCAACAAAATTAAAAAAAAAATAATTGCGCCAACGAATTCATCCTTGAACTTTAAAAGATTCGCATTAATTAAATAAACTTAAATGCATACAACAAAGAAAATTTTATTTTATTGTTTTTATAAATTTTTGTTAAATTTACAAAACTTTTAACTCTGTCATTAGCTGTCAACTTTTCATATATTTTTTTTTGTTTGTATTTAATACTTTTGAAATTTCATCATCTCATTATTTGCTGAAAAGTTTTTGTTGTTGTTGTTGTTTTGTTTTAAATATCTTCAGAATTCTTTGTAGCATTTCCTTTTGTTAAATGCCTTGATAAATGTTAAAACAACAATGTAAATATGAAATAAAGAAATTTTCACATTGTTTGTGTACTTAAACAGGGCATGAATATGATGATGAGTACTTTTTTTTTTTTTTTAATAAATACACAGAATATATTGTACATATTATACATCTTTTAGGCATATTAAAAACAAACAAAAACGCATGTTTCTGAAAGTCAATGTTGCCTTGTATGTTTTTTTTAAAAAAAAAGGGTGCGTGAAACTGTTCTTAATTGCACACCATGTGTTTTTGTTTATTATACGTACGTACAAAAGTACTTATGTATGTTGTGCCATAATTTTTTTATATATGTTATGTTGTAATGTTTTTGCTGTCTTTAACATTGAAATTTTCTACGGGTGTCGTTTTCATACATACATATATCTTCTTTTCCATACAATTCATATAGTACAAGTTTTATGTACAGTTATATTTGAATTGATCGGACACTAAAATAACTTAAAAGATAACAGACATTTAAGGGCTTCAAGAGATCTTCTCTTTTGGATGTTGTATGATTAATGTAAATTTATGTATAAAGTATACGCACCATGGTTGTATTGCCTCTTAATTAGGCTGACCATTCGTTCTGATTTGATCAGTACATGTACTGATTTTTGATCACGTGTACTGATCAAAAAAAGTTCTACTGATTTTTTTTTTTTAAATATGTACTGATTGAACTGATTTTTGAACATTTCAATATAAAAAATTATTTTATTCGAAAATTCTGCTCAGAAAATCAGGGACCTTAAAAAATATACGTGCTTATCACAGCTAGTGAAGTTTTCTTACAGGAAAAGTTGTCAAAACTTACGGAAAACTGAAACGATGAAAACATTCAAATGAAGTTTAATGTCAACTAAATTTTCTGCAAAATCTTAACAGTTTCTCGACAGTTTTTACTAAAAATACTTGGGGTCAAGTTAGTTTAACCGACATTTTTGAATGCTGAAAAAACATCATTGTTTTCTCATAGAAAACAATTTTAGAGAGTTAATTCAAGAAAAAAAAAAAACATAAAAACTTGGACGTACTGATTTAGACATTGAACCCGCTGCATTCGGTGTAAGAAAATATATTTTCTTTTGATTTTTAAATATCAGGCAAAATACACTAGTTTACAAAATAAAAAAAATCTCTGAGCACGTTACTCGACTTTTTTTATCCGTTCTCTTTATATTCGTTTTTACAGGTAGGGCCATAAACAGGGAAACCAAAAATATGCTGTGTCATGTTTTTTCCTGAACATTGTATTAATAAATGGGTAAGGTATTTATCCGTTTCAAAAGATTTAAAGAAATCTGGCATCGATTTTTTAGAGTAATTTTCTGCATATTTTAGTCTCAAGAGCATATTTTAGCATATTTTAGGTTTAAGAGCAAATTTTAGACTGATAGGATATTTTTAGAACATTTTTTAAATTTTTAGAGCATTTTTCTTTTGTCTCAACTCCAGGAGTACGACGATTTAATTCGACCATTTCAAAAAAATACTACACATTAAAAGCAATTCAATGTAGCTTTACTATGAAGCTCAGAAAGGCTTTTTACATCTATCTCTGATACTTTCTTTGAATAAAGTGCCTTATAGTAGCAAACAGTTTTTAGTTGTAGCGGAAAGTTTACTTTAGTTATAGTTATTTTAGTTAAACCCCACTGTAAATATTTTCAAACATACTGAAGCTATAATTTTTTAAATATGGATGGTCCCAGTTTTGTCCATTTGTATTTAAAAACTAAAAATTCAAAATTTGGAGACAATTCTATAAATAACCGTGCCGAAAATCAGTTAAAAATTGTTGTTAGACAAAAAATTTATTTTAAACCTACTTTTTCAAATAAATCATATGCAATCATATTTCTAACCGGCCAAAAGAGACTGAAATCGGATGAAAAAAGACAAAGTTTTAAATACTTCCCCAGACCATAAGACCATAATTTTTTAGATGAGAAAAAAATTGTTTACCATATATTCTGCCATCTGCTTAAGACCTTCTACATCTGCTTAAGACCTAGAGGAATGACATTTTGCAGAACAATTGAAAATCAGAAACAAATTTTTCTCAGATAAGTATGTATAACTTGGCGAATTTTTCTCTTATATAACTGTTTTATGTTGGTTAGAAGGATATTTTTATAAAAAAAAAATAATTAATTCTTAAATATTTGAAAATCTAAAATTAAAATACAAATGAAGGGCTTATTGTAAAAACTCGATAAGCAACATTTGAGTTTATGGGGGTTTTTGCCTTAAAACTTTTTGAATAATGTAGAAAATAGTACTTTTGCAGATCTTTTATTCTCAATACACTCTTACGAATGGTTAAAGCAAAACTTCTTCCAAAAATCTGTCAACGGAACATCAGCAGAAGACCAAACACACGAAAAAATTAAATGATGCTTATCAAGTTCTTGCAGTAAGCCCTGCAAATAATTATTTGAAAAATTTAACAAAACTGATTTTTTTTCCTTAAATCACTTTTTCCAAATCCGATTGCCACCAAAATTAGAATTTTTTTATTTTTAGACACTAATAAGTAAATTTGGATCCATCTAAGTGCCCATTAGGCAGGATTTTTATATAAAAAATCTTTTTAACCAACATAAATTCAGTGAAATTAGAGGAAAATTTGAAAGTTATACATACTTCCCCCAAACCATCATACCGTAATTTTTATCTGAGAATTATTTTTTCTGATTTTCAATTGTTGTGCAAAATATCATTCCACTAGATCTTAAGCTGATGTAGAAGAAAACTAAGGCCAATTGGGCAATATATATGGTCGAAAATTGTTTTCCAACATTCAAAAAACATTTTTTTCGAAAAAAAAAATGTGAAACTTTTTTAAACTTTTTAAAAAAATAAATTGATAAATTTTGAGTAAATTTTTACTTGACACAATTAAAAAGTTACTTAAAAAATTGAAAAATTTTTAATTAAATTTTTAATAGTATCCATTAAAAATTTTTTAGTAAGCATTTAATAATTTTTTATTAAAAATTTACTCAATACTATTAAATCGTTTACTGGTGCAAAATTGAGTAATTTTTTACTCAATAGTATTAAAAATTTACTCAAATTTATTTTTTATTTTTTTCTGTGAACTATAGCAGAAAAAAATCGATAAACTCGAAAACTTTTCAAAAAATAACAAAAAAATAGATTTTATAGAAAAAATCAATAAATATCTTTCGTATATGTATAGACCAATTCACACATGGAAAGCCCCATCCTTCTTCTTTGAAAAACAGTTAAACATTTTAAAATCGGTTGAAAATTTTCTGAATTACAAAAGGTTTAGTGAGAAGAGTCCCAAAAAAACGTTTTTTTGACCATAACTCTAAAATTTGAGGGTGTCTGGCAAGTTAAATGGGCATTTTTGTGATCTACTCGACAAGACCAACAACCTATACTATGTCACATCAGAAGTATTTTTTCACTGTAGCACAGTGTAATATAAATAAAAATAAAGTTCATTGCTTAAAATTTTTGCACCACACCAAAAGATAGGCATTGGAGAATAAAGCTTTGCCCGGATACGTGGAAAAATCGAAAGTTAAAAAAATGTCGCTCTAACAATACACATGTTTATGTATGTTTGAGAATACATATATGCCCACATGTGTGTTTATATATATGTATATAATATATAAACATTTTAATTTGTGTGAAAACATTTCTCCACTCAAAAAAAAACCTTGTAAAGTTACCAAAAAATCTCGTGATTTTACGAGGCTATTCTCGTAAAATAGGACGTAGGTAAAATTCTCGTAAAATTACGAGGATTTCCTTGTAATTTTGAATGCGCCAAAAATTGGTAAAATAAGAAATATTGGTAAAAATATTGTTTTAAAACCGGAAAAATAAAAAAAAAAAATGGTAAACTTACAAGAAAAAATGGTAAATATGTTTAAAAAAATGGTAAATTTACAGACCAAAATGGTAAATTTACAAAAAAAAAAAAAATTATTAAACAACATTAATCCTCGTAACAAAATCATATTTGTAAAATAACTGTTTTTTTTTTTTTTTGTAAATTAACTAGAATCCTCGTAATAATTTTTTCAAAATTTTGTCAACTTTTTAAATATTTTTCAATAAAAAAAAAATGTCCGGGAAATAAATCCTCGTATAACATAATTTTTGTAGAATAACAGTTTTTTTGTAATTCAACTAGAATCCTCGTAATTAAAACTTTGTTATAAAATTACAGTTTTTTCTTGTAAAATAACCTTTTAAAATGGTAGAATACAATTACGAAAATAAACTTGTAAAATTACCAATAAAACTGTAGTTCTCGTTTGAGCAAAGTACAAGATTTTTTGTTAAAAAACAAGAAAAATTGTTAAATATTGGTAGAACGGGATTACAAGGCATTTTACCAGGCGTTTTACCAGTTTATTTTTTTGAGTGTCTATACATATACGATAACAAGTTATTTCTGTTTCCGCACACTTTTTAACTCTTAATTTTCAAATAATTTAATATTTAAAAGAAAACTGAAACTGTCGGCTATTAAAAATATACAAATTTTGGTTGAATTAATACAATGTAAAGTTTTTTCTTTAAAAAAACGGAAAAACTATACACACCCGAGAAATTTTTTTTAGATGATTTAATATATAATATTATGTAATACAATATATATCGGTCAAAATTTCGATACAAAACCATAAATCTGGACGTGGGTCTTCAGATTTTTTTTATATTATGAACACAGATGCTCTATGGAGCTATTTAAATATTCCAATTTACAGTTTACTTAAATTTCAAAAACTCGCGATTTTATTCGCAATTTTAATTTTTTAAAAATCACAAAAAATTTAAAAAGTGGTGTAGATTAAAGAGCTATAACTTCTTAAGTAAATATCACATTTTTATAATCGAAATTGAAATTAAAAGCTAAAGTACTCTACTATAAACATATATTGTTATAAATGTTTATTTTTACTCGGGTATATATCTATTAAAGAAAATTGCTTTTTAGTCGTATTTTCAGGAATTTGTGTTCATTATTTTCTAATCCAACAAAATTAAAAAAAAAATAATTGCGCCAACGAATTCATCCTTGAACTTTAAAAGATTCGCATTAATTAAATAAACTTAAATGCATACAACAAAGAAAATTTTATTTTATTGTTTTTATAAATTTTTGTTAAATTTACAAAACTTTTAACTCTGTCATTAGCTGTCAACTTTTCATATATTTTTTTTTGTTTGTATTTAATACTTTTGAAATTTCATCATCTCATTATTTGCTGAAAAGTTTTTGTTGTTGTTGTTGTTTTGTTTTAAATATCTTCAGAATTCTTTGTAGCATTTCCTTTTGTTAAATGCCTTGATAAATGTTAAAACAACAATGTAAATATGAAATAAAGAAATTTTCACATTGTTTGTGTACTTAAACAGGGCATGAATATGATGATGAGTACTTTTTTTTTTTTTTTAATAAATACACAGAATATATTGTACATATTATACATCTTTTAGGCATATTAAAAACAAACAAAAACGCATGTTTCTGAAAGTCAATGTTGCCTTGTATGTTTTTTTTAAAAAAAAAGGGTGCGTGAAACTGTTCTTAATTGCACACCATGTGTTTTTGTTTATTATACGTACGTACAAAAGTACTTATGTATGTTGTGCCATAATTTTTTTATATATGTTATGTTGTAATGTTTTTGCTGTCTTTAACATTGAAATTTTCTACGGGTGTCGTTTTCATACATACATATATCTTCTTTTCCATACAATTCATATAGTACAAGTTTTATGTACAGTTATATTTGAATTGATCGGACACTAAAATAACTTAAAAGATAACAGACATTTAAGGGCTTCAAGAGATCTTCTCTTTTGGATGTTGTATGATTAATGTAAATTTATGTATAAAGTATACGCACCATGGTTGTATTGCCTCTTAATTAGGCTGACCATTCGTTCTGATTTGATCAGTACATGTACTGATTTTTGATCACGTGTACTGATCAAAAAAAGTTCTACTGATTTTTTTTTTTTAAATATGTACTGATTGAACTGATTTTTGAACATTTCAATATAAAAAATTATTTTATTCGAAAATTCTGCTCAGAAAATCAGGGACCT
This sequence comes from Pegoplata infirma, assembly GCA_963921195.1. Lineage (NCBI taxonomy): Eukaryota > Metazoa > Arthropoda > Insecta > Diptera > Anthomyiidae > Pegoplata > Pegoplata infirma. Next base: position 204,910,621 of record OY992536.1, read on the forward strand.
TAAAAAATATACGTGCTTATCACAGCTAGTGAAGTTTTCTTACAGGAAAAGTTGTCAAAACTTACGGAAAACTGAAACGATGAAAACATTCAAATGAAGTTTAATGTCAACTAAATTTTCTGCAAAATCTTAACAGTTTCTCGACAGTTTTTACTAAAAATACTTGGGGTCAAGTTAGTTTAACCGACATTTTTGAATGCTGAAAAAACATCATTGTTTTCTCATAGAAAACAATTTTAGAGAGTTAATTCAAGAAAAAAAAAAAACATAAAAACTTGGACGTACTGATTTAGACATTGAACCCGCTGCATTCGGTGTAAGAAAATATATTTTCTTTTGATTTTTAAATATCAGGCAAAATACACTAGTTTACAAAATAAAAAAAATCTCTGAGCACGTTACTCGACTTTTTTTATCCGTTCTCTTTATATTCGTTTTTACAGGTAGGGCCATAAACAGGGAAACCAAAAATATGCTGTGTCATGTTTTTTCCTGAACATTGTATTAATAAATGGGTAAGGTATTTATCCGTTTCAAAAGATTTAAAGAAATCTGGCATCGATTTTTTAGAGTAATTTTCTGCATATTTTAGTCTCAAGAGCATATTTTAGCATATTTTAGGTTTAAGAGCAAATTTTAGACTGATAGGATATTTTTAGAACATTTTTTAAATTTTTAGAGCATTTTTCTTTTGTCTCAACTCCAGGAGTACGACGATTTAATTCGACCATTTCAAAAAAATACTACACATTAAAAGCAATTCAATGTAGCTTTACTATGAAGCTCAGAAAGGCTTTTTACATCTATCTCTGATACTTTCTTTGAATAAAGTGCCCTATAGTAGCAAACAGTTTTTAGTTGTAGCGGAAAGTTTACTTTAGTTATAGTTATTTTAGTTAAACCCCACTGTAAATATTTTCAAACATACTGAAGCTATAATTTTTTAAATATGGATGGTCCCAGTTTTGTCCATTTGTATTTAAAAACTAAAAATTCAAAATTTGGAGACAATTGTATAAATAACCGTGCCGAAAATCAGTTAAAAATTGTTGTTAGACAAAAAATTTATTTTAAACCTACTTTTTCAAATAAATCATATGCAATCATATTTCTAACCGTCCAAAAGAGACTGAAATCGGATGAAAAAAGACAAAGTTTTAAATACTTCCCCAGACCATAAGACCATAATTTTTTAGATGAGAAACAAATTGTTTACCATATATTCTGCCATCTGCTTAAGACCTTCTACATCTGCTTAAGACCTAGAGGAATGACATTTTGCAGAACAATTGAAAATCAGAAACAAATTTTTCTCAGATAAGTATGTATAACTTGGCGAATTTTTCTCTTATTTAACTGTTTTATGTTGGTTAGCAGGATATTTTTATAAAAAAAATAATTAATTCTTAAATATTTGAAGGGCTTATTGTAAAAACTCGATAAGCAACATTTCAGTTTATGGGGGTTTTTGACTTAAAACTTTTTGAATAATGTAGAAAATAGTACTTTTGCAGATTTTTTATTCTCAATACACTCTTACGAATGGTTAAAGCTAAACTTCTTCCAAAAATCTGTCAACGGAACATCAGCAGAAGGCCAAACACATGAAAAAATTAAATGATGCTTATCAAGTTCTTGCAGGAACCCCTGCAAATAATTATTTGAAAAATTTAAAAAAACTGATTTTTTTTTTTCCTTAAATCACTTTTTCCAAATCCGATTGCCACCAAAATTGTAATTTTTTATTTTTAGACACTAATAAGTAAATTTGGATCCATCTAAGTGCCCATTAGGCAGGATTTTTATATAAAAAATCCTTCTAACCAACATAAGTGAAATTAGAGGAAAATTTGCCAAGTTTTACATACTTCCCCCAAACCATCATACCGTAATTTTTATCTGAGAATTTTTTTTTTCTGATTTTCAATTGTTGTGCAAAATACCATTCCACTAGATCTTAAGCTGATGTAGAAGAAAACTAAGGCCAATTTGGCAATATATATGGTCGAAAATTGTTTTCCAACATTCATAACAACATTCACATTCACTAACAAAAAATATTTTTAAAATAACGAAAAAAAAAAAAAATTTATTTCGATCGACCAACACAATTTTTTTTTGTTAAAAAACAAGGAATATTGGTAAAATGCGATTACGAGACTTTTTCTAGTAATTTTACAAGGTTTTTATTTTTTTAAATGAAACCCTTGGGACAAAAACATAATAACTAACTTAGATGTTTTAACTAACCTTGGCGCAAATTTCATACCAATCGGAGGAAAACGGTTTCAAATGTTATGTCATTTGAGATGAAAACCTCATTTATAAAACCCAGTTTCAAATTTGTTTTGAAGTTCAATACGGATTTTCCTTAGTTCTTATCGAACACGCTGGAGTCGTTTGACAACTTAAAATTAAAAATGTTCACCTTTTTTCAAATTTACTTTTTTTAAACAATTTTAAAGTCGTTTTCTACCGATTTCTCTAAAATTACTAACGTATATATTTCGCGAAAATGCCTCAGTAAAAATTATATAGGCGTTACTCACTTCAATACAAACTTTTGGTCAAAATGAAAAAAAAATTATACATTTCAAGTCATATACGTTTTTCTCGGTTAGTTTGATATACACTTTTTTCCCTTAGTTTATAGTTACAATTGTGCCGAAAGTGAGATAACAAAATAAACTCCCGAAATATAGCCGTGAGCTAAATTGTGTCTTCTTCAGAAAAATAAAATGTTAGCCAAAATGTGAACAACTGACAAGGGAAGTGTCACCCTTCGATCTTTGTTAAATTTGGATATGTTGTTCAGAAAAAAAAAAAAATTCGACACCTATTTTTTTAGTGGTCCAAACTCATTTGGGGGGGGGGTCGATTTGTATGGGTGGAAATGGACCGTTTTCAGTTTTTTACGATTAACGGGTATTTTATTAAAATTAACATACACTCAAAAAATTATGTAGGTAAATTCCAGTGCATATTCACTTAAAACAAATGAAATTTAATTTAAAAACCATTCCACTGTTTTTTCTTTTAAAATAAAAACACATTACAGTCAATTTTAAATGCTAATTTAATGACTAACCAAAACATTAAAAAAATACTGAATATTCACTTATTTTGTATTGAAAAACAGTAAAACTATAAAAGAAATTTTTTACTGCCGAAAATAAATGTAACAGAAAATTTATTTTTAAGACAGTAAATTATACTACTATTTTTGAAACTACAGAAATAGTAAAATAATTAAATCCTTTATAATATAAGTGATTTTTCTTTTAAAATAACTTTACTGATTACTTTTTAAAATAACCTACAAACAGTTAATGACATAATTTTCTTAGTGTAGTCATGTTTGTTATCATTAAAAGTATTTAAAAGATCTTGTGGTACGAACAGTGTGCCAAAAAGACAATATTTTTTTTAAATATTATCAAAAATGTTCTAAAATTTTGGCATTTTACTCACTATGACGAAAATTTGTGCATGTTTTGACACTTTCTTTACACACTTGGATAGGGTGTTTCAACTTCTTTCATTTGGTATACTAATTGACTAGGTTTCTTTGCAAAATATAGGAGATAAACGCTACAAATTAAAAACTGGCTGTTTGCCCCCTCCGCCCCTCATTTCTACCACCTAAATATAAATTTGGGACGATAAAAAAAAAATGTCCCTTTGTTTTTTCCAAGGTTGGCAATCGAAACGAATAACGGTATCGATATCGGTATTGGTATCGTTTTTTTTCGGTATCGGTATCGATAACGGTATTTGAGTTGAATCGGTTACGGTATTACCGATACCGAAACGTGAATACCGGTACGTACCGGTATTATCGAAAAAATGCTAAAAATATAAAAAAAAACGTATAAAAACTTTTAAAAAATTTGTAAAAACAAGTAGAAAAGTTAAATTCGACTTGGACGAATCCATCTATACCCTCCACAATGCCCTTCTTAAGTGATAGTTAATTTTCTAACGTGAATCAAATTAACAATTTTGATTAGAAATATTTAATTTTGAGTAAAAAACTTTTTTTAGTCATTTTTGAAAAAAAATTTACATTTTTTTTTGAGTGTACATTTTTTTCGAGTGTAAGTTTTTTTTGTTTTAGTATAAACATTTTTGTGAGTATCAAGAATACATTGTAAAATATTTTCCTGACTCATCAATTTTTTTAAAGCTGGTTTAACGGTTTTTTCAACAAGTGAATTTAAGGTGAAACCAATCTGAAATTCACAGTTTTCTTAATAACTTTTGAACCACTAAACCGATTTGGCTGAAATTCATTACGAACTAGGCCAGGGGAACGGCAAATATATATGCCAAGCTTCAGCATCCTCAGGATTGCCTTTCGAAAGTTAGCATTTTTTATCTCGAAAATTCACGAAAAACCGTTGCCGAAATTCAGTCTTTTGCTCATAACTTTTAAAGCACTGAACCGCTTTTGCTGAACATTTTCCTGTCTATAGTACATAAATATAAGGCCGTATAGATTTTTACCTTTCTTTTTTGTTTGAGCTAAAAAGGGTCCAATAAGTTTCTATTGGGTGTCAAAGTGGCTCCGTAAAATTTATTTCCCTCCCGCATCGCGGTTACAGAAAAACCCCAACAAATTACATATTTCATCTTATTTCTAGACAACCAAGTTTTTTTGTTGGAGTTATCTATTTGGAAAAATAGGTATTCCCTGTCTAGAAAAGATCACATTCAAAAATATTACAAACAATTTTTTTCGCGAATTATTGGACTTTTATGGACGATTTCTACGAGTTAACCCACTTCAAAAAATTATGCTATGGTGGAAAACCTCCAGCTAGCATTCCAAATGCCTTCCCCGAAGTCCTGTAAATATCAAAAAAATCCTTGGACACCCACATCACGGATTAAATAAAAATCCCCAAAAAACTATACTATACAAAAGGGGTCCAGAAAGTTTCTATTGGGAGTCAAAATGAATCCATAAAAATTTCGTGAAAATCAATAATTTTCTTTTGCTCTCGCATCGCGATTGAAGTATGGCTTTTTTTGAAATTTTTATTTAACTCACGATGTGGGTGCCAAAAGATTTTTTTGATTTTTATGAGACTACGGTTAGGCATTTGGAGTGCGATTTTTCATTTACAAAAACCAAAAAATTTACAAACTTTCCTTTTTTTTTTTTGTAAAAAACATGGTTTTTAAGAAAAACCGTTTCAATACCGGTACGTACCGATACCGAAGGAAAAGGTTTTTAGATACCGGTATCCGATACCAAAACTGAGTTTCGGTATTGGTATTGGTACCGGTATTCAATTTAAAGGGTTTTGAAACGGATAACGGTATTGAAAAGGTATCGATTGCCAACATTGGTTTTTTCTGATCTGCAAAATAAAACCAATTCCATATAGATCCGCGGGTGACACTGTGGAGACTTTTCATGTGAGACCATAAAATCCGAACAGCAGCAAAACTAGCAAACCACAATGGGTTTCATTAGTTTGGAAAGTACTTTGAGTAATTCCACACGAGAATGTGTTTCTACTAGACGACTTCAAAAATTATGCACCTCTTTATTACTACTTTGGTATACGGTGCGTATTATTAATATATTTTATTCATATTAAAATAAACAGTACGCACCGTATTCCGTTGTAAAATAATTCTTATCGATTTAATTTCTTTTAATAGTTTTAATTCGATAAATGTTTTTCAAAAAGATATTTATTCCATAAGTGATTAAATTATTAAATATCAGCGGTTTGTTTGAGTACCTGAAATCCACATCCAAAATAGAATACTTGAAGGGTGCTTGATCGTCGAACTTTTAAACTAACAAGGGAATTCGCCCTGGTGTCACCCTCCGATCTTCATGAAATTTGGATATGTTGTCAAAGAACGAAAATTAATTCGACACGTATTTTTTTTTAGCGGCCCAAATTCATTTTTATGGGGGGTCGATTTGTATGGGGGGAAATTGACCTTTTTCAGTTTTTTTTCGATTTACGCCTATTTAAACAAAATTAATAAAGGCAAGTGTTGTATCAGATTAATGGTATTAAAAATACCTATCTCGTGGTGCTAACAACGGGCCAAAGAAGTTAATATTTTTCGACTTATTAACAAAAATGTCCTAAAATTTTGGTATTTTACTCAATATGACGAAAAGTTGTGCATGTTTGGACACGTTCTTAGCACACGTAGATAGGTTTTCCAAAGACCTTTCATTTGGTATGTAACATGACTATGTTTCTTTGCATAACATAGGAGATAGACGAAAAAAATTGAAAAATGGCCTTGTCTTCCCCCCTCCTTTTTACTCCCTAAATATGAATTTGGGCCGCTAAAAAAAATACGCGTCCCTTTATTTTTTCTGCTCTACAAAATAAAACAAATTCGATAAAGATCCGCGGGTGACACTAGGGAGACTTCCCTTGTAAGTAGCACAATGTTACGAGTTCTCCTACAATTATGAAAGTAACTGTATTTCTTTTTTTGTACACATGTACTGTATATGAACATATTTTAAGCCTGGTTATATTACTTGTAGTAGTGTTCATGTTTGTCTTTGATGTAATTTGTTATGATCTTGTTGTCTGTTTACCTTTTTAAGAGGATTTATATTTTGTGCACAGCAATAAAAAAAATGAAAAACAGAGACATCACTGTTATCAGGATGCCAGGCAAAATTGCTTATTATATGTCTTTACATTGACACATTAATTGTAAACCAAAATTTAAATGTGGCTTAATTAAAATTGTGTATGTGTGTGTGTGTTTTTTTTTTTTAATTTTAATATACAAAAGAGGAATTGTTTATGCGCTAGGGTGCTAATTAATTTATAAATTTGGAGTATGCTGGCAAAAAGTAACGATTTACTGTGGCACGGTGTCGAAATATGAATGGAAAATTATGTGGGGGAGGATAATATTGACTTCAAAGAAGGAATTTTTTTGTTTTAGAATTGCATGAAATCAATGTTATAAAAAAAAATAATTTGTGCTTACACTCAATTAGCAGTAGGGATTGCAATTTCCCGCAGTTTTTCATTTCCCGGGAAAGCGGGAAAATGTTTTGAATTTCCCGGGATTCCTGCGATCCTGCTCTAAAAAAAATTTGTAGTGCATGAAAATCGGAGCCCTTATATTTAAAAATGTAAACCTTAAAACAGCATTTAACTTGTTTATATACATTTTCTGAAATTCCTAGGAATCCCTCAAAAAATTTCCGGGAATGCGATAATGAAAAATGACGAATTTCCGGTAATCCCGGGAAGGAAAATCATGCGATACATTCTGTAATTAGCATTGTAAATTCAGAAAGTTAATAACTTTGCAAAAAATTTCGATTTTGTGCAAAAATAACTAGCAAATTACGGGGATCAATAGCACAGTAACTTTAGTCATTTTGCTTTGATTTGTTTAAACCTTCAAAATGGGGTTAATTGCATCGAAACCAAAGAAATCTTGGGCCTCTGTTCTGTCTTTCACAACCTTTTAATACACATGAAATTTTCCGAATGACATAAAATCGAGGTTATTGTTTTGTTGTTCACGTTTTTATTCGAAGTTGAAATCAAATAATTAAAATTTTAAAAATTATGAGGAAAATAGTGCATTCGTTTTTTCTTTCACTAAATTTTATTTATGTGAAGCAAAACGAAAAAAAAAAATCGGAAGTGAAATCTAGAACACCAAAAAAATTCGGAAATTTTCACTTTCATATTTTTTTTTGTGAATTACTTTTTTCGGAAAAGCGGCCTTGGTGTTTATTTTATTTTTATTAGGTTGAAATCTATATTAAATTACAAAGAATCTAAGAATTTGCAGATTATAAGAGATTTTTTTACATTTTAAGATTTAGTGGAATGTTTTTAAATTTTAGACATTTAATGTATGGGATATATTTTTTTCTTTAAAGCTTTTCTTTTTCTTTTGCTGCATTGGATTTTTAACATTATACTGTTTTAAATCTGGTGTCTAAATTTAAAAATGATGCAGGACAATACCTCAGTTTGACTATACACGGTGAGCCTTAGCGATGTTAAGGTTGCACTTTAGTGGCGACGAAAATGTAAACGCAGTTCAATTTCTACTTGGTTAAATGTCACAAAACTTTTAACAGCGAAATCGTAGCTGCTCGCATTCGCGAGATATCGCAAAAAGAGTGCTTTTGTATTTATTAAATCTTGACATTGAATTTTTTTAAATATTTTTAAATACTGAGTACACAGTTTTAATTGTACTTATTTAAAGGTCACAAAACAGTAAACATCAAAATCCTATGTTCTTTAGTTCGCGAGAAATCGCAGAATTAAAAAATTAGAAACAATTTTATTATTCGCGTAAATTAGCAGTCATGGTATTGATTTGAGCAGTTTTACCACCTTCATTTAACCACTTAAAATTTAAATTGCATTTATTTTAGACACTAATGAAAAAATAAATTAATTACTACTAATATAAAAGCTTAAACAGTAATTTAGCAATTTCTCGGGAAATTGATCATCTATAATTTTTATGCTTGCAGTTTTGTCATCTTTATTAACCTCGAATTCAAACTGCATACCACATTTTTGTCGTTTATTGAAGTAAATGTTTTAACAGACCAAAAATAACACAATGTTGGCGATATCTCGAAGAATTGAGCAGCTAGAATTAAAATGTTAACAAACAGCCTTATCACCTTTGATTAACAGCAAGTCAAACTGCATTTCATGTTTTTCAACAATGTTAACGAAACTCCTTTTATTAATCAAAACATGAAATACCCCAAAAAGCTGTTTTTCGCTATTTCTCGCGAAAGTGAGCAGCTATAAATTTTTTGTGGGCAGTTGTAATTTCTTCCAACATGCTCAAATCAAACTGCATACAACTTGTAACGTACGCCTGTATCTTCTCTAACTTTTTATATCCGTATCCTAAACATATACTATATATTTTAGTATATCTAGGGATTTAGGATATATTTTAATATGTGGATAGTATGTTATGTTTCGTGTTGTAACAATCAGTGAGAGATTGTTTAAGCAATCGGCTTTCATTATATTAAAAAAGAGGTATAATGTTTAATTAGTAAAACAGAAAAATCATATTCAAAGTCATCTTTGTGAAGTGAAATTGCATTAAGTCGAAGTCAGTTCAATTTTTTTTACAGAAAAAAATAAAATAACGTTTTCTTTACAAAAACAAAAAAAGTAACGTTTACTTTCTTGAAATTTGTACATATATGTTATATATGTTATAAGAAAAATTTACCAGAAAAAAAATTCTGAATATTGAAATTTTAAATAAGGTTCGTAATATATTAGAAAAGAAAAAAAAAAATTCAATGAATTAAAAGAAAAAATATATTTATTCGTTTTAGATATACGATTGGATTTTGTTTTACCACTGCTGATAATTTTCTATTTTGTTAGAACATTTATTTTTATGAGGTAAAGCACATATTTTTTTCTCGTCATTACACCTTATATATCCATCTTCCCCTTTCTTTGTGTAACCATTATTGCAGGTGCCTTGTCATTAGGAAATATTTCCAAGGGGCCTCAAAGTAATCACTTTCCCTTATGCCATATGTTTCTTTGCTGAGATGATTTTTGGATTGACATTTAACGATAAGAGAATTTTCGGAATCAAGTTAAGGAACATTGTAAAAAAGGAAATAGAAATATTTGCCTTAACTGTCAAATTCAGAGAGCTACTCAACTGAGAGGATCAAAAAACGAGAAAGAGTAGAAGGGGTATAGGTTTAGTAAATGTCAAAGGAATTAGAAAAGAAACAGTGAACATTTAGTCGTAAAAGAAGCATAGTTAAAATTAAATGGTGAAAAGTTAAAGCGATAATATTCGGGTGTGCCAAAATAAAATAATTTAGAAAGGTATTAAATAAATAAAGCATTTTTTTTTTTAAATTGTTATAAATTAAATTTCATACAGTGACCAAGAAAAGAAAAAAAAGTAAAAAAATAAATATCCGCAAGTGTAAAACAAAACAGCAAAATCTCTAGAAAAAAAAAAATTGTTAAAATTAAAGTTAACGGTTATTTTTGTGATTTTTTTGAGAAAAAAAAAGTTTTCAATTGTAATTTATTTAAACTAAAAAGAAAAAGAATTATAGACATCGGAAAAAGAAATTAATAATATTTGCCAATTTATGTGGAAAAAAAAAAAAAGAAAATATTAGTTAAATAAAATTAATTAAAGTGAATATAGAAGTAGTAATCAAAAGTAAAATTTAGAAAAAAAAGTTAGCAACATTTGATTGCTATATAGGTCCTGCTCTATCACACACGATCGTCGATGCTGGCGCCAATATCAACGTATCGGTAAGTCTAAAATTTTTGTTTCTTATTGCTTTTTATATTCACATTTGTTTTTTATTTTTTTTTATATAAAAAAAGAAAAAAAAATAATATTTACAACGTTTTCTTTTTCATAACATTTATTATTAATTGCCTGTTTTTTTTACAAAATTCTTCTTCAATTTTTTTTACAAAAAAATGTCAATAAAATAAAATTAGTAAAATCTAAAACCCAAAACAAACAAAAATCAAAACAAACTAAAAAAAAAAAAAAAAAAAATAATATTCATATTTATTTCACAAAAATTTCTATTTTTGTCTTTCTTTTCTTCGTCATATCTTTCCTCATTGCAATTTAAGAAAACGACGTTATTTTGAAACAAGTATATCTCATTTTTTTTTTATATTGAGTTAAATCAAAATGCTTAACTTTTCATCATAAAAAAATAAAATAATGAATTTTTTTTTATATAATAAGATTAATTAAAAAAAAAAAAAAAAAAAATAGGTTTAGAAATACATATACATATTTACAGACATCATATAATGAAATTGTTTTTGAATAAAATATCAATGTCTTGAATTTTTTTTTGATGTTGTTTTCACCTAAACAAAATGTTGTTGATTTTTTTTCAAGCTTGGCTTAATCAAAACATGATCTGCTAAGTCACATAAACATTGTGGGGATGGAAGTGTAGGGTACTGTGAGTTCTTTCGGCAAGACATGTGCTAACAAACAGACGGTCGGACAGACACATTTTTTTGTGTTAAGGGAATTGCTGAAAACAAATATCGAGCTTAGGCAATTCACAGGCTGCAGTTATCGCAGGAGGGGAGGGTTAGCTCACACGGACTGGACGTTTTTTTGAGTGAATGTGGGGGTGAATGACTGAGGGTATGTATGCGAATAGAGTTAGATTGAATGTAGGGATATATAGTCTGTCTGTAATAGAAAAAAAAATACAAATAATCATAGGGGGTTTATAGAATGTATGATGGGGCGTATGTCTGGAAGATTCTGTTCGTTGCATATTGGTATGATCTCTATGTTTTGTTTTTCTTTCTTCTTACTTTATCTTTTCTTTAACATTAGTGACACGAATGTTTATGTATGGGGCTTCAGTGTGCTGTGGTAAAGAACCTCTCCAATGCCGTCGAGTAGCCGGTTTGCCACCGTGTCACAAGCCACAAATATTGCACACCAACGAATAAGTGAAACCCATTACATTGGCTCCCAACGTGGGGCTCGCATTTTTCAGGAAGGGCTCGCATTTTTCAGTAATATATGAAAAGTAAATAAAAAATTAAAAAAAAAAAAAAAAAAAAAGGTAAAAAGTAAAAAAAAAAATAAAAATAATACGCAATGAGCAAAAAAATTAATTATAACAATGTGGTTCAGGAAGTAATTGATGGACCTGTTATGAGTCTATCTGGCAAAACCTGTACAAATTGTCTTCTGTCCGTAACACCTATCATGTCGTTAACCCCTATAATATTCTTTAGAACAAAAACATCCGAATGGATAATGATCCTAAAAAGAACGAACCCCCGTTCAACCTAATTTACGCAATCACACCACTAAAAGATGTTCTTCCAGAAGTGGCTTCATAAATTAGATCTAACTCTGTCCGAAACAACACATTTTTGATATAACCAATGCTTTGAAACAACTTTCTGTCTATAATCAAGACAGAAGTGTATCAAAATAACACCAGTAATATCACCCAGTAATACCCCAAAATATGGCATACAACACAAAGCACAGGTAAAACCCAAATTAAACTCGCTGCCATATGCCACAAAACATAAAAACAGAAAGAAAAATATTACACTCAAAAATAACAATTAGTCAAAGCTGCATAAACAAGTCCCCTTAAAAATCCACGTATCGCATTAATATGTGGTTATAGTTTATTGGCCTGCTTAAACCAAACATACCGGCAAACGTACTATCAAACCGCAACAATTTATAGGGTTACTCAACAAAGAATTAAACTCCCCCTCTTATTTCATAAAAAACTTGTTTAAAAATATTTTTTTTTTTATAATAACAAGAAGAGATACCAATTAAAAAAAATAAATTAGTTTTAACCTTGTTTTCTTTTTTTTTTTTTTTTTTGATTTCGACTTTTATTGATCGCTTTGCCGAAATGGTGATAAAAACAGACTAACTCGAAAAGATTTGACCACTTGTTTTACATTATTGATAATTTATTACTTTTCTGAGTGCAATAAAAATAGATTTATGAAAAATAAGATACAAAGCCAGTAAAAAAAAAAACTGACTTTACCTTACGTTGGGAGCCAATGTAATGGGTTTGGCTTATGCAACGCCGCCCAGCGAATGTGCCGGTTAATGGATAAGGTTGTTCCTGCCAGTATCCGCGAGTTTGTCTTTGTTTACTTGGACGATCTGCTGGTATGTTCCCCTGACTTTAGTTCGCATATGAAACTTCTTGAGGTTGTGGCTGATTGCTTAAGTAAGGCAAAACTTACTATTAACGTCGGCAAAAGTAAATTTTGTTATCGTGAGGTGAAGTACTTGGGATATGTTGTTGGAGATGGATGCCTTCGGACCGATAGGGACAAAGTTGCTGCAATGGAAGAGTTTCCCGAGCCCAAAACACCGAAGCAGCTTCGTCGTTTTCTTGGCATGACGGGCTGGTATCGGCGTTTTATCAAGGACTATGCTAATATAGCTGCACCGCTGCATGATTCTTTGACAAAGGAGAGAATAAAAAAGTTTTCTTTGACAGACGAAGGACGTGAGGCATTTATAAAGCTGAAAAATAGTCTTGTCACTGCTCCTGTTTTATCCATACCGGATTTCAAAAAGCACTTTTACATCCAGTGCGATGCGTCATCTGAAGGAGTAGGAGGGGTTCTTTTTCAAGTCGATGATGAAGGTAACGAGAGACCCATAGCGTATTTGTCCGCTAAACTCAACAAGGCTCAGAAAAACTACAGTGTCACAGAGCAAGAGTGTTATGCAGCAATCCTTAGTGTAAAGAAATTTAGACCATACGTGGAGGGTTTACCTTTTACTATTATTACTGACCATTCAAGCTTAAAATGGCTTATGTCGCAAAAGGAGTTGTCAGGTAGGTTAGCACGCTGGAGTCTTAAGCTACAAGCTTTCGATTTCAATATCGAGCATCGTAAAGGTTCTCAAAATGTAGTGCCAGATACACTTTCGCGTGGTGACATCGAGGAGCTTAAGCTGATAGAGCCAAATGATAGGGTAATAGACGTAGATTTAGGTTCGGAATTCTTTTCTTCAGATGAGTACACAGAACTTATACGAACAGTTACGGACAAAAAAGAGGACTTGCCAGACTTATGTGTTTCAGACGGGTTTGTGTATAAGCGAACAGAAATTCGTACCGGAGATGCTTTGCAGGAGGACCGTGCCTGGAAGTTGTGGGTTCCCACAGAGTTACGGGCAGAACTTACTGAAAGAGTGCATTATTCGCCATCGTCGGGACATGGTGGGATTCAAAAAACTTTAGCCAAGCTACGGGACAAATATTATTGGCCAGGCATGGTGTCAGACGTTCAGTCGATAGTAAAGTGTTGTGAGGTCTGTAAATGTTGTAAAACATCGAATAATACACGGAGACCACCTATGGGATCTCAACAAATTACAGAAAGACCTTTTCAACGCCTTTACATCGACTTTATGGGACCATACCCTAGGACCAGGGATGGGAATACATTTATTTTTGTGTGTCTTGACCATTTTTCAAAATATGTTTTTTTAAAACCACTAAGAAAGGCTACAGCTAGTGACGTGGTAAAGTGCCTAGAGCGTGAGGTGTTCCACGTATTTGGGGTGCCTGAGTTTGTTCATTCTGACAATGGCAAACAATTTATATCGTTGCTATTTAAGGATTTCCTGCTTAAATATGGGGTTAAGCACGTTAAAACAGCATTTTACTCGCCGCAGGCAAATGCATCTGAGAGAGTAAATAGGTCTATTTTACAGATTATTCGGTCATACATAGGCGATAATCAGAGAAGTTGGGATTTACACATCAGTGATGCAGCTTTTGCCTTGCGTAGCGTTTTGCATAGTTCTATCGGCGTATCACCATACTATGCAGTGTTTGGCATGCATATGATGCAACATGCTAATTCTTATGAAATTGGTCGAAAATTAGATTCTTTAAAAGATCCGACCTTCAATGTAGTGTTGCCATCAGACAAAAATTATCTTATCCGAGAAAAAATTGTTAAGGAACTACAAATGGCACATCTCCGAAATGAAAAGGTGTACAATACCAGATGTAAAGACGTTAAGTTTAAGGAGGGACAGATTGTTTATAGAAAAAACTTTAAACAGAGCTGCCAAATTGAAAAATACAATGCGAAATTGGCTCCGACAAATATCAAGTGTATTGTACTAAAAGTGATTGGAAATTCATTATACGAACTCGGTAATTTGGCAGGTAAAAAATTAGGCGTTTATCATGCAAAGGATATGTTTGCCGCGTAAGGCAAACATAATTAAATTTTCTTGACAGATATTTCTCAACTTAATTAAATTAAAAAATGATTTGAAGTCATAACATTTTTTTTTTTTCTTCTCGATATCACCCAGGAAAAAAAAAAAAAATTTGTAAAAATTTACAAATACAAACTGAAAGTGTTTTACAGATTTTTTTTTAGATGTTTTCTGATGAGTGTACTTAGGAAATAGGTTCAAATTACATTTTTCAGTTTTGATTGATGATTTTTTTTTTGAGTGTAGCGCAATGGACGTTAATTCTATTTTTTTTTTTTTCAAATGCTTTGTATAGAACTTCAAGAATATGTAAGTTTAATAAATAAAATTTTTCCGGCTAGCTTAATGGGCACGAGTGAGTGGGTCGAGGCCACACGTTTAGTAACAGGCTGCGTTTGATTTTTTTTTTCGAACTCGCTCCATGTTGCAGGCAACATCGACGGATTCGAGCTTGTAACGTACGCCTGTATCTTCTCTAACTTTTTATATCCGTATCCTAAACATATACTATATATTTTAGTATATCTAGGGATTTAGGATATATTTTAATATGTGGATAGTATGTTATGTTTCGTGTTGTAACAATCAGTGAGAGATTGTTTAAGCAATCGGCTTTCATTATATTAAAAAAGAGGTATAATGTTTAATTAGTAAAACAGAAAAATCATATTCAAAGTCATCTTTGTGAAGTGAAATTGCATTAAGTCGAAGTCAGTTCAATTTTTTTTACAGAAAAAAATAAAATAACGTTTTCTTTACAAAAACAAAAAAAGTAACGTTTACTTTCTTGAAATTTGTACATATATGTTATATATGTTATAAGAAAAATTTACCAGAAAAAAAATTCTGAATATTGAAATTTTAAATAAGGTTCGTAATATATTAGAAAAGAAAAAAAAAAATTCAATGAATTAAAAGAAAAAATATATTTATTCGTTTTAGATATACGATTGGATTTTGTTTTACCACTGCTGATAATTTTCTATTTTGTTAGAACATTTATTTTTATGAGGTAAAGCACATATTTTTTTCTCGTCATTACACCTTATATATCCATCTTCCCCTTTCTTTGTGTAACCATTATTGCAGGTGCCTTGTCATTAGGAAATATTTCCAAGGGGCCTCAAAGTAATCACTTTCCCTTATGCCATATGTTTCTTTGCTGAGATGATTTTTGGATTGACATTTAACGATAAGAGAATTTTCGGAATCAAGTTAAGGAACATTGTAAAAAAGGAAATAGAAATATTTGCCTTAACTGTCAAATTCAGAGAGCTACTCAACTGAGAGGATCAAAAAACGAGAAAGAGTAGAAGGGGTATAGGTTTAGTAAATGTCAAAGGAATTAGAAAAGAAACAGTGAACATTTAGTCGTAAAAGAAGCATAGTTAAAATTAAATGGTGAAAAGTTAAAGCGATAATATTCGGGTGTGCCAAAATAAAATAATTTAGAAAGGTATTAAATAAATAAAGCATTTTTTTTTTTAAATTGTTATAAATTAAATTTCATACAGTGACCAAGAAAAGAAAAAAAAGTAAAAAAATAAATATCCGCAAGTGTAAAACAAAACAGCAAAATCTCTAGAAAAAAAAAAATTGTTAAAATTAAAGTTAACGGTTATTTTTGTGATTTTTTTGAGAAAAAAAAAGTTTTCAATTGTAATTTATTTAAACTAAAAAGAAAAAGAATTATAGACATCGGAAAAAGAAATTAATAATATTTGCCAATTTATGTGGAAAAAAAAAAAAAGAAAATATTAGTTAAATAAAATTAATTAAAGTGAATATAGAAGTAGTAATCAAAAGTAAAATTTAGAAAAAAAAGTTAGCAACATTTGATTGCTATATAGGTCCTGCTCTATCACACACGATCGTCGATGCTGGCGCCAATATCAACGTATCGGTAAGTCTAAAATTTTTGTTTCTTATTGCTTTTTATATTCACATTTGTTTTTTATTTTTTTTTATATAAAAAAAGAAAAAAAAATAATATTTACAACGTTTTCTTTTTCATAACATTTATTATTAATTGCCTGTTTTTTTTACAAAATTCTTTTTCAATTTTTTTTACAAAAAAAATGTCAATAAAATAAAATTAGTAAAATCTAAAACCCAAAACAAACAAAAATCAAAACAAACTAAAAAAAAAAAAAAAAAAATAATATTCATATTTATTTCACAAAAATTTCTATTTTTGTCTTTCTTTTCTTCGTCATATCTTTCCTCATTGCAATTTAAGAAAACGACGTTATTTTGAAACAAGTATATCTCATTTTTTTTTTATATTGAGTTAAATCAAAATGCTTAACTTTTCATCATAAAAAAATAAAATAATGAATTTTTTTTTATATAATAAGATTAATTAAAAAAAAAAAAAAAAAAAATAGGTTTAGAAATACATATACATATTTACAGACATCATATAATGAAATTGTTTTTGAATAAAATATCAATGTCTTGAATTTTTTTTTGATGTTGTTTTCACCTAAACAAAATGTTGTTGATTTTTTTTCAAGCTTGGCTTAATCAAAACATGATCTGCTAAGTCACATAAACATTGTGGGGATGGAAGTGTAGGGTACTGT
Organism: Pegoplata infirma; assembly: GCA_963921195.1. Taxonomy (NCBI): domain Eukaryota; kingdom Metazoa; phylum Arthropoda; class Insecta; order Diptera; family Anthomyiidae; genus Pegoplata; species Pegoplata infirma. The sequence goes on from OY992536.1 coordinate 204,927,996, forward strand.
GAGTTCTTTCGGCAAGACATGTGCTAACAAACAGACGGTCGGACAGACACATTTTTTTGTGTTAAGGGAATTGCTGAAAACAAATATCGAGCTTAGGCAATTCACAGGCTGCAGTTATCGCAGGAGGGGAGGGTTAGCTCACACGGACTGGACGTTTTTTTGAGTGAATGTGGGGGTGAATGACTGAGGGTATGTATGCGAATAGAGTTAGATTGAATGTAGGGATATATAGTCTGTCTGTAATAGAAAAAAAAATACAAATAATCATAGGGGGTTTATAGAATGTATGATGGGGCGTATGTCTGGAAGATTCTGTTCGTTGCATATTGGTATGATCTCTATGTTTTGTTTTTCTTTCTTCTTACTTTATCTTTTCTTTAACATTAGTGACACGAATGTTTATGTATGGGGCTTCAGTGTGCTGTGGTAAAGAACCTCTCCAATGCCGTCGAGTAGCCGGTTTGCCACCGTGTCACAAGCCACAAATATTGCACACCAACGAATAAGTGAAACCCATTACAAACTTTTTTATCATTTCAAAGGAACCGGTTTTAAAATATAAATAAATAATAAAAAAAAAATTATATTATTAAGCGATATATCGCGAAATTTAACACCTACAATTTCAATGTCAACAGCTATGTGACCTTTGATCAAGCACAAGTAAAACTGCATACCATGTGTTTACAAAATTTTAAAGAAACCTATTTAAAGATAAAAAACAAAAACCGCAAAAAATTAATTTCGCGATTTCTCGCGAACTAAAGAACATAGGATTTTGATGTTTACTGTTTTGTGACCTTTAATTGAGTACAATTAAAACTGTGTACGCATTATTTGAAAATGTTTAAAAAAACTTCAATGTTAAAATTCTAAAAATACAAAAACACTAATTTCGCGTTATCTCGCGAATGCGAGCAGCTACGATTTCGCTGTTAACAGTTTTGTGACATTTAATCTTGTAGAAATCGAACTGCGCTTACACGTTTCGTCGACACAAAAGTTCAACCTAAACATCGCTGTGGCTCACCGTGTATATAAGCTACCGACTAACAAAAAAGAAAATAAGAATTACTGTTTTCTTTTTCTTAAAACCAAAAAGGTTTGTAACTTCGATTTGTAACTTATATAATAAAACACCTGCTGGTGAGTAACCCCGTTTTTCGCCAGCTGGTGAATAAATCGTAACATAATTATTTTTCAACAAAAAAATTTTTTCATCAATTTTTTTTGTCATCAAATTTTTTTTCATCAAATTTATTATTTTTTTTTCATCAATTTTTTTTATTTTTCATAAAATTTTTTTTTTCTTAAAATTTTTTTTTTCATAAATTTGTATACCCTACACCACTCTGTGGTACAGGGTATAATCAGTTTGTGCCGATGTTTGTAATTACCAGTAATATTGGTCCTAGACATATCTTCAAGTATACCGATCGACTTAGAATTACTTTTTTTGATTAAGCGATGTCCGTCCTTCCGTCAGTCCATCTATCGGTTTAAGCACGATACAGATCAATATTTTCAATCAATTGACTTGAAATTTGAAACTTTGGCATCTTTGGCACAAGGACGAAGCCTATTGAAATTGATACATACAAACGCCCTTTTGGATTCGGCTTAAATGATTCTAATAACCGTTTGATAATAGATATTGCTTTGAAATTTAGCAGGTAATCAAACTTTGTATGCGCAAATCACCATTCCGAATTTCAAATGAATCGGGTCAGTCGTTCTGGTAGTCCCCACACAAACCACCCTCCCGATATTCACATTTATGTTATAATTCCCTCAAAATTCATAAAAAGGGAAATATTTGATAACAATTTTATTTTTAGGTGTTAAACGTGTCTTTTAGTAACCTAATCAAATCGAAATATAATTGGACCATTTTTGAACTTAGTCCCCCACATAAAAAATTTTGACCGATATTCGGTTAAATCGGTCTATTGACAAAAAATACACCAATTCCTCTAAAGTTTGATTTGTTTATGTTTTCTACACTAAATAAATGTCTAACAAAAGACAAATGCAATTGGTCCATGTTTGGACTTGGGACCCATTTTCCGGAAAATACTGGTGTAGCGTATCATATGGTCGGTCTTGACCGACTATAACTTTCTTACTTGTTTTTTTTTTCATAAAATGTTTTTTTCATACATTTTTTTTTTTCTAGTAATTTTACAAGCTTTTTACCAATAATTTTGTAATTTTCGAGCTTTTTAGCAATAAAATTATAAATTTAGGGTTAAAATTATTAAAATTACAAGTAACTCTCGTGAATTTGCTAGATTTTATTTGTTAAATTATCTTGAAAATTTGTAAAATTACAATTGTAAAATTACAAAAAAAATTCTAATTTCGATCCAAATATCTTTGTTAAAAAATAAGGAAAACTGTCAAATATTGGTAAAATGGGATTACAAGACTTTTCCTAGTAATTTGAAAAACGTATATTTTACAAATTTTTGTAACTTTTCCCGAGTAAATTTATATTTTCTTATCTTGAAAAAGCTGACAAACTTTTTTTTTTTTAAATTAATTTTGTATACACTTCCTTGTTTGTCGTATAATTTTACAGAAATTTTTGAAAATGTCATAATTTCAATATGATTGACATATGTACAGCAATAAAAACAAACAACTATAATACATCAGTAACAAAAAAAAACAAAATTACCAAAAAGCAAATTGCAACCTTTGTATGAAATTGTAACTTTTCACAATGGGCTAGGTTATGTAAGCAGACAGACGCCTATTGGTCAGCTGACATGGGTCATTTGATGAATATGGTCTCATGGTGTTGCTTATAAGAGAAAGCAAGGAAAATATAAGAAAAGGAGAGGTAGAGATAGAAAAGAATGCTCAAGTGGTTTCACCGGATGAATCGCTCAAGATGAATCGCTCTGGCTCCCGAATGAACCAGTTTATCCTACTGATATTCATAAAAAATAAACATGTCAAGCACTGTTGCCAAGTTGGGGGTTTTCCCGCTAAATCTAGCGTTTTTGTTTGGATTTTAGCGGGAACGGTGCTTAAGTGGGAAAATCTAAAGCTTTTTGTTTGAATGTAGTGGGAAAAATTTAGAGGTTTTTTTAAATTTTTCTTTTTTTCAATCGAAAACGCCAAGTTTGTCGAATTTTAGCGCTTTTTTGTAACTTGTCGAAAGAATTTTATATTTTCCCGGAAAATTTTTTTCGGCGTTTTCTTGTGCGTTTTTAGTGAAAAGTCAATCAAAATGCCAAGGTTTTTGGTTTTCAGCGCTTTTTTCCTAGTTTAGCGGGAGAATTTTAAATTTTCTCCGCTAAATTTATTTTTGGCAGTTTCTAGCGCTTTTTAAATGAAATTTAAAGGTTTTTGGTTAAAAATAGTTGGCAACAGTGATGTCAAGTCAGGCAGTATCGGCATGCCAAAATATTCGGTCTTCCGAATATGTCGAACATTAACAGAGAAAGTGCGACGCCTTATATCCTACATCCACGTCCTGACATCCCCCGCAAAATTTTATAAAGACGATTACAAACTTTCATATACATATACAAAAAACTATAAACTAAATGAAAATTAAAAAAACTGTGAGAGTTTAAGAAAAAAATAAAAAACCATTAAATTTTTATTAAATAGTTTACTTAATTTTTTTTTTAAAGTTATTGAGTAAATTTTTAATTGTGTCAATTAAAAAATTGCTCAGTTTTTTTTTTTTAATTTCAACAATTGATTACTCAAATTTATTTCCTCCATATTTTTTTCTGAGTGATGTCAAGGTTTTGGATTACCAAAAAATTCGCAAAAACAATAACTGAGACTTTTGAAAAATTTTTAATGATGGTAAAATAAGAAATGGATGAAAAACATTTTCATACCGCCCCACTGTGCTATGTACTATTATCAAAAATTGTTATAAATATTATTTTTTTTTTTTGCTAAACAACAACAAACGGGAACCTAACTTCACTTAAACAAGTGAATACATACACATAAATGTACGTAAACATTTACACTCACCATTAAAATAAACTACTGGGATGCTGTATGTAATTGTATATAGTTAGTTGTAACTATGTGTCACTAAAGTTACTATAGTTTTGATAGTATATGTATGTGTAGTGCTATATGTTGCTAGAGTTTCTGCAATTCACAGTAGTTGTACACAACAGTAAATGCCAGTGTTTGTGCTATTTCAACTGTCATAAATTGAAGGCTTTTGTTTTAGTTGCAAACAACCAAACCGGAACAATTGTAAACAATAACAAAATAAAAAAAAATATATATAAACTGCAACAGACGTTGTAGTCGTCATTGCCATAGAGGTAGCAATCACAGAGAGAACACAAAAATATTAAAAATTAAAAACTAAAAAAAAAAAATCTATACAACTTTACGTGAAACAATTTAATTTAAGCACAAGAGTGAAACAATTATACGTGAGACGTTTGTATAAAACTTACCACAAAACAAAACAAAAAAAAACATACAGATCTAAAAAACTAAAACGAAAAAAGTATTTTTTTGAAAGAAGAAATTTTACAAGTATGAGAAAAAAAAATTTGTCATGGTAACTACTATTTTATAAACGGAAACTGCCAAGTATAGAAGTTTGATTGTTAGCTTTTAAAAGAACAAAAAAAAAACTTTTTATTCCCTCTTATTGTCGTGATGAAACAATAAAATTGTTTCACATGCAGCAACAAAAAAAATCATCACTTGGGTACGCAACCAAGTGTATTTATTCGTTTAAAATTGTTTTATATGTATGTTTAGTGGCAATATTTATTTTTGTGAACATAATATGTCTGGGTTATTTTTTTTTTTTTTAATTTTCACAATGATTTAAGTTTAGAAATTTTTTGAGTTTTTGGGATACATATGTTCTGAACTTAACAAAATTTAATAACACTGCGCTACACAAAAAAATATGCAGGTGTTCTCGCATAAAAATTCGAGTTGGCTGGAGTCCATACATTACGGAAATATACATAGTTTTCCTTAATTACTTCGTTTAGTACTTTTTTAAAAGCAAATGTTTTGAAAATCCAAAATTCTAATTATACTAAAATTATAACCCGAGTAAAAAAGTTTATAAAATTATATATAATTATATATATTTTATAAAATTATATAAAATTATATATAATTTGATAAAATTTTATAAAATTATATAAAATTATATAAGATTTGATAAAATTTTATATAAAAAAAATTCGGATATAATTTCATATAATTTTACCAAATTATATATAATTTTATATAATTTTATCAAATTTTTTGAAAACAAAAACTTCTTTATATAATTTTATATAATTATATATAAGTTTATCAAATTTTATATAATTATATAAAATTATATAAAAAACTCTTTTACTCGGGAACTTTGTTGTTTTGCAACAGATTTTACATTTTCTCTAGTACTTACCGTGACCATTTTTTGAAATTTAAATTTAATTTTTTTTTTAAAGAAAGCTGAAATTTAAATTTTTCTATTTTTTAAGTTTACATTAGAATAACTTCAACAAAAACCTATATTTTGCAAAAATGGTTAAGGTAAGTAGTAGAGAATTTTATAATCCACAAATCTAAAAAAAAAAAATTATAAATCTTTTACTAAACCTTGTAAATCGATTTAGATAATTGTATATTGACCTGATTGGTTTGATATTTTATGTTTTTGAAATACTATTGAATTTTACAATAACTAAATACAATTCTACTAAATCAAATACTTCAGTAATACATACATTTCAAATATGTTTTTTTTTTCTTTCATGTTAAATAAACTTTTATTAAACCCACATACAATTCGACACTAGAAAAAATAAAAATGGAGTGCAAAAAATGTTCCAGTTTTCCACTTTAGAAATAAAGTTTGCTTTTGAAAGTTTTATTTTTTTTTTTAAAAGTAAACAAAAAAATTTCTCTTCAAATTGTTCAAAATTAGAGAGGGCTAAACTTTAAACATTTTTAAAATCGTTTTTGAGATTTGTTATATATAAAAATGTCTCAGAGTCTGATTTTGTTTTTATTAGAATCTGGTTTTTTCCTACATGAAAAATGCCTAAGAACTTGAAGCTTATTCTTATGAAAAAGACTAAACATTTACCACAAAGGGGACAACCATTTAGATGCGTTAAACACGGAAGAACGAAATATGGAAAAAAATATGAAAAAATTTCTGAAAGTTGGCACTTTTTCATTAGGAAAAATTTCTCAGACTCAGAGATTTTTAGATTTCTCCTACAGGATAAATGTCCAAGAATCTGAGATTTTTTCTATACACACAAAAAAAAAACTTTGTCAAATTACTAAGAATAGTCCTATTTTACCAATTTAACAGTTGTCCTAGTTTTATAACAAATCGAAATTAAAATTTATTTTTTTTTGTAATTTTCCAATTTTTTTTGTAATTTTACAAAAAAAATCTAGTATATTCACGAGAATTCCTTGTAATTTTAATTGCGCCAAAAACCTGTAAATTTACAATTTTATTGGTAAATAGCTCGAAAATTACAAAAAAAATGGTAAAAAGCTTGTAAAATTACAGGGAATTCTCTTAAAAAAGGAGGTAGCAAAAAATTTAGTAAAATTACGAAACCTCCTTGTAAATTTTATCGTGTCAAAAAATTTGTAAATTTACAATTTTATTGGTAAAAACCTTGTAAAATTACAAAATTCTTGGTAAAAAGCTTGTATAATTTTGGAATTTTTGTCAAATAGGAGGTAGCAAACAAAAAAAAGTTACAAGATTTTTTTGTAATTTTACAAGGTTTTTTTTTGAATGTAGGAAAAAATCTAAGAATTTTGACTTTTTCTGTAAGAAAAATGTCTCATAATCTCACACTTTTTCTACAGGATTCAGAATCTGTTAATTTTTTTCCTAAGACTTAAGAAAAATATTTCAGAATCTGAGATTCTTTTTATAGGAAAAATGTTGCAGAACTTGAGACTGTCTTAAAATCCGAGATTTTTTCAAGAAAAATGTTTCAAAATCTGTCAGAAACTAAGACTTTTGCCATAGAAAAAAGGCCTCGGAATCTGAGACTTTTCTGTATGAAAAATTTCACAGAAACCGTGACTTTTTCTGTAGGGAAAATATCTCAGAAACTGAAATTTTTAAGTTTTTTTTTTTTAGAAAAATGTCTCAGAATCTGAAGTTTTTTTTTGATAAAAAAATTTCTTATAATCTGAGACTTTTTCTATAGTAAAAATATCTTAGAGACATTTTCTATAAGAAATAGTCAATGGAAAATGTATATCAAAATCTGAGATTTTTCTACAGTAAAACTATCGTAGAATTTAATACTTTTCCTAAAGAAAAAATGACTCAGAATCTTAGATTTTTAAATAGGAAAAATGTATCAGATTCTGAGAATTTCTCTATAGGAAAAATGTTTCAGATTCTGAGACTTTTTCTATTGGAAAATCGTCTCAGAATTTTGGACTTTTGCTGTAAAAAAATGCTTAATGATCTGAGATTTTTTCAATTGAATAAATGTGTCGGAATCACAAACAGTTTCTATGTTTAAGAGTTGGAGAATTCTTCAATAGAAAAAATGTCTAAGAATCTAAAAAAAAAAAAATAGAATCGGAGAGATTTTCTAATGAAAAAATGTCTCAGAATCTGAGTGGTTAGGAAAACTGTCTCAGAATCTATGAGTTTTTCTATAGGAAAAATGTCTCAGAATCTGAGAATCTTTCCGCTGAGAAAATTACGCAAAAACTGAAACTTTTTCTACAGAAAAAATGTCTAAGAAACTGAGACTTTTTTTCTATTGGAAAAACTGTTTCTGTATCTGAAACATTTTCTATACGAAAAATTTCTTTGACTCTCATACAGATTCTGAGAGTTTCTCTTAAGGAAAAATGTTTCAGAGTCTGAGACTTTTTCTTTTGGAATAATTTTTCAGAATTTTGGACTTTTGCTCTGAAGAAATGCCTTAGGGTCTGAAATTTTTCTAACGGAAGCATGTCTCAGAATCTGATATTTTTTATTGGAAAAATGTATCAAAATCAAAAAAATGCTTCAGAATCGGAGGTTATTTCATTAGGAAAAGTGTCTCAAACGTGAGCCTGTATCAAAATCTAAGATTTTTTCTAGAGGAAAAATGTCTCAGAATCGGAGACTTTTTCTATAGAAAAAATTTCTCAGAATCTAAAACTTTTGCTATTGGAAAAATGTCTCGGAATCTGAGAGTTTTCAGTATGGAAATATCTCAGAAACTGAAATTTTACAATAGGAAAAATGTCCCAGAATCTGTGGATTTTTCTATAAAAAATGTCTTATTATCTGAGACTTTTTGTATGCTAAAAACTACTCTAGACTCTAAGCCTTTTTTTATGAAAAATATATATCAAAATCTGAGACTTTTTCTACAGAAAAAAATGTCGCAGAATTTGATACCTTTACTAAAGAAAAAAATGTCTCAAAGTCTGAGACTTTTAAATAGGAAAAATGTCGCAGATTCTGAGAGTTTCTCTATAGGAAAAATGTTTTAGAGTCCGAGACTTTTTCTGTTGGAAAAATTTCTCAGAATCTTGGACTTTTGATATAAAAAAATGCCTTGGGATCTGAGATTTTTCTAACCGAAAAATGTCTCAGAATCTGAGATTTTTCTATTGGATAAATGACTCAGAATCGAAAATAGTTCCTATGTTTTAGAATTGGAGAAATCTTCATTAAAAAAAGTCTCAGAATCTTAAAAAAAATTTTAGAATCTGAGAGATTTTCTATACGCAAAATGTTTCAGAATCAGAAAAATGGTCAAAATCTAAAAGTTTTTCTATAGATTTAATAGAAAAAATGTCTCAGATTTTGAGAGTTTCAGAGTCTGAGACTTTTTATCTTGGAATAATGTCACATAATCTTGGACCTTTGCTCTGCAAAAATGCCTTAGCATGTAAATTTTTCTAACGGAAACGTGTCTCGGAATCTGAGATTTTTCTATTGAAAAAACGTCTCAGAAACGAAAACTTGTTTCAGAATTGTAGAATTCTTCTTTAGAAAAAAGTTTCTGAATCTAAAAAAACAAGTAGAAAAGTTAAATTCGACTTTGCCGAATCTATTAATACCCTCCACGATGCATTTTTGATTAGAAATATTTTATTTTGAGTAAAAAACTCTTTTTTTGTAATTTAAAAAAAAAAAAGAATACTAATTTTTTTTTTGGGTGTAAAATTTTTTTTCGGGTGTAATGTTCTTTTTACTGTAAAAATATTAATGAGTAAATGCACGTACGTATGTACACAAAATATTGTAATTTTTGTAGAAAAAAAACTGAATTTTTTTTGTGTAAATTTTTTTTTGAGTGTAAATTTTTTTTGAGTGTAAAATTTTTTTTGAGTGTAAACTTTAACTTTTAAGTTGCCAATGCTTTTAAAACTAAACAAGTTTAAAAAGCATTGCTTTAAAATTAAACAAGTTTGAAAAGCATTGTTTAGTTACCACCAATGCCTTTAAAACTTGTTAAAACACGTGGCATTTTAGATGAAACTAATCTGAAATTCAGGGTTTTGCTTATAACTTTTGAACCACTGGACCGATTGAGCCGAAATATAATACCCGGCGAACGGCAAAGATACATGCCAAGCTTCAGTAGTAACTTTTGAACTACTGGACCGATTTGGCTGGATTGCAATATCAACCTGACCAGGTAAATGACAAACATATATGCCAAACTTCAGTATCCTCTGTAAAGTCTTTCAAAAGTTAGCGTGTTTTCTACGGACGGACAGACAGACAGACAGACGGACGGACGGACGGACATCGCTAGATCGTCTTAAAATCGATCGAGGATCATAAATATATATACTTTATGGGGTCCTAGACCAATATTTCGAGGTGTTACAAACGGAATGACAATCTTATATATACCCTCTATCACTAGAGTGGAGGGTATAAAAATATTAGAATTTGAGAGATTCTCTATAAGAAAAATGTCTCAGAATCTGACAGTTTTTTTTATATAGGAAAAATGTCCCAAAATCTTAGAGTTTTCTATAGAAAAAAAGTTTTTTAAGAATCTGAGACCTTTTCTATAGAAATAATGTTTTATAATCTTTTGCGAAGCTAACATGTTTTAGAATGAGAGACTTTTTCTATAGAAAAAATGTTTCTGAAAATGTTTTTTTAAAAAAAATTTCTCAGATTCCAAAAAGTTTTCAATAGGCAAAAACAATTCTTGTAACCTTAAACTTTTTCTATGTAAAGAATGTCTCTGAGTCTGAGAATTATTCTAATATAAAAATTCCTCAAAGTCTAAGAAATTTTCTATACAAAAAATGTTTCAGAATCAGTGACTGTGACAACTTTTAGATATATTTTGTTTTCAGATCCCTCTATTGACCACTACTTTACAAATTGACCAGTTCATATTCACAAAACTTACTTTGGTAGGGTACGTGTGTGTATGTTAGCAAATGCTTGTTATTTTCTTTACTTATATTTGAACATACAGCAGCATAAAAACCCTAACTAACGTTTATATTGAACTTGTGGTTTTGGTTAAAAACGAAAAAAAAAGTTTAAATAAAGCTAAAAACGAAATTTTTTTTAAATTACAGAGAATTTTCTGAACAGGTATATTATCAAGTGAAGGTGGTATGAGAGATTTTTTTGTCTATACAAAAAAACACCATATGTATGTGTAAAGTAACTTTTCACTTGTTTTGGAAAGTTAAAGCAATCATCAAGGAGTATTTTAAAAATTATTGAAAAATTTGGTCAAGCAATGTTTCTGTAAAATTTTATGAAAATAATTATTTTGTAAAATTTTGTTTAAACTACAGTTGAGATTTAGGATTTTTTTTTTTTTAAATAAACTTCTTTTGCAAGATTATCGAAAAGTTTAGAGTTTTTTACGTAAGAATTTTTATAAATCATAGAAAGTCCTGTAAATTCTTAGCATTCATAATACATTGACCGAGTACTGTACATTTTTCTTCACAAGTATGTTACTTATACTAGCATATAGACTGTAAACACTTTAGTGTATTTAAGTTCTACATTTTTATTTTGTTACTAAAGTTTATTTTCATCACTCGAGTACCTTTTAGCTGTTGTTGTAGTAAGCTCCTGCTTCAGCTGGCTGTTTGGTAACCAGGTGAGCAATATATATTTGTATAACTCACTTAATGTTTGTTTGTACTTCATTTGTTGGATATTTTTCTGAATTTTTTTTTTTTTTCAAAATTCTTTATTTTACACACATCTTTAATATAGTTTTGTTAACTTTTTGTTGCTGTTTAAGTATTTTGTGGTTATTTTGTTGTTGGCAACAATATGAATTGCTTTGCCAACAACAAAATGTTCCAACCATATGTTGATCATATTTTATTTGAAGACAACTACAACATACTTGAGTGTTTAAGCAAGTGTGTGGGGATATTTTGTACCTTAAATATTTTCAGATATTTAAGGTAATTTTTGTTTAAATTTAAGTCAGGTATGTTCGGAATAAATATTGGGGGGAGGGACAATTTTTTTGACGCGATAGAACTTACGAGGAGGTCTCGTGATTTTACAAGATTTTTTGCTACCTCCTATTTAAAGTGAATTCCTAGGAAAAATTATGAGCTTTTTTGTAATTCTACAAGCTTTTTTACCAATAAAATTGTAAATTTTCAACTTTTTTAGCAAATAAAGCTTACAAGGAACTCTCGCGAATTAACCAGATTGTTTTCGTAAAAAAAAGTTGGAAATTTGTAAAATTACAAAAAATATTGTAAAATTAAAAATAAAAATGAATATTCGGACCACCTAAAGGGTTAAAAATTGAGGTATATTTTTTGATATTAAAAAAAAATACTAAAGGTTGGTCATACATTTGACTTGCATAGTGGGTAACCTGGGCCAGTTAGACCAGTGGGAGCCAATTTGTAAGAAAATAAATTTTTGTATGGATGCTCACTTAGAGAGTGTAGAACGGTGGTAGGAATGTTCGGAAAAATGTTTGGTTTTAAAAGTTAATGGAGTTGGGTATTACATTCCAACCTTCTAGGAGGTCTTTGAGGAAATTGGTGGGCAAATGGTTTCTCGTTAGAGTATATCGTGGGCATATATTCAAAACCCTCTATCTTAAAAAACACAACTTTCAGGAGATCCAAAAAACTGTTTAGTTCTCGTATTGTTAGAGTAATTAAAATTCGATATACTACAATATTTTTTAAAAAACAACTACTGAATCTTACCTATAATTCGTTTTTAAAATTTTGCACTATTGGGAATTTTATGATAGATAGAGGGGTTTGTTTCTCAAAAATATTAAATATATGACTGAAAATGATCAGATAGAGGATTTTCATTTTAATAAAAATTAATTATTATGATTTTATTTACGACATCGATAAATTTTTAACGTGATTTATTAATGATAACGACTTATAAAACATTCCGAAATCGCGGTTTTGGTCCACAGGTGCTGATTTTTAAGACAAATTAGTTTTTTACCGAATTTATCTCAAAAGTTGACTAACTGTTGAGTTTGTTATGTAAAAAATTAAAAAAAAATAATAAAAACGCGATTTTGGTCCACAGATGCTGATCAGCATCGCGATTTTTAAGATTAAACACAAGAAATCCAAATATTGAGCCATATTTTTCAAAAAGAGTCAAACAATATTTTTCAGAAGAAATTAGCATCAGTAGACCAAAATCGTGGTTCAGCAATTTTGTTGACAAATTCATGTTCAGCATACAAAATTTAGTATGAAAACATGTAATGCATGAGGAAATTAAAAAAAAAAAATATTTATAAATTAATTATTTGAAAAGATAGAGTGTTTTGCATTCAGAAAAATTAATTGTGGAAGAGATAGAGAAAATCAAAAATGCAAATAAAATAGCAAAAAAAAATTTTTTTGTTCTGAATTTTACACCATAGATGAGGTCCGTTTTACTGAATATTAACGGTAAAAGGGCAAAAACAAAAACACAAAATAGTCCCACAATTGCCACGGAATCGTTGCTAGGGGGGTGCAATATAAGACCGACCTCCAATAATTTTTATATCCCAATATTACGTACTTCTAAGTTAATATAATCCCTATATCCACTAACTTAAGGGACTCCCATAAGATAATATATTTTTGAAAAATTTCTTCCCACCGCTCTAACTAGCCCTAAAATGCACCCAGAGGAGTCAAATGTATGACTGATTCTACTATTTTTTTAACCCCAAAATTTGCTTAAACATATCAAACCTTTGGCTTCAACCCTTAAGGCGGTATAAATCAGTTCCTAAATTATTTCCTATCCCCAATGGTGCCTTCTAGACGGAAAAAATGTGAGACCGACTCCCATAAAGTTTTTCCTCCTAACTTTTTTTCGAACTTACTTATCACCTTTCCCCCTCCCTAAGTGAGCTCCCACACAAAAATTACATGTCTTAAAAAATTTGACATGGTTGTTTTTTTTTAAACTCATCTACGACAAAATTTACATGTTCTGAGTAAAAAAATGTTGGTACTTTTTTTGCAAAAAATCAATTTTTTTTTTTAATTTTTTTAATTTCATTAAAATCGGCAAGCATTTAAAGATTTTGTATGCTAAAGGTGTCATACTTCAGGGGCCCCTGAAGTACCCCTATTGGACATGTGAAGTCTACTGTCCAACTCAAAGCTCGAAATTACTTTAACTAAAACCGGTATAAATTTTACTGCAATCGGTCCAGTATTTCCAACAAAAACAATCTTTAATATAACACTGTACATTGGTTTTAAGAGAAAATTATATGGACAATTGTCATTAACTTTTAACACTTCTGATATTCTGTTAATTTTGGAAAAAGTTTTTAATTTGTAAATTAGGTGGTACCTGTGAATGAAGATAAGTTAAGGGAACCTTAAAGAGTAATTGTGCAAAAGCAGAGCGCTAAAGGTCTCATTAGTTTATGGTAAGGAATGTTTAAAATTGAAAAATGTAAAACAACCGATTGATACACTCATGACATTTTTCGTACAATGTTTCATTTTGTTGGGAGCGTTAAAGCTATTACTCCAAAATTAAAATCGCTTAATCAGTAGACTTGGGCAATTATTTGGTGTAGGTTTAGTGGATGTGCCATCAATAAGAAAAAAGTTACATGGACTCAAATCTTTGATACCAATTTTTTTCAATTTTCAAATTTTCGAGGTTTTTTGATTGTAGCTTTTGGTGCAATCTGTAATTTCAAAATTTAAATACACATAGTTAAAGCTCTTGTAAATACGCACAATTTGACCTTGATTGGAGTGATGTGCTCGCAATGGTTGCTAATCTGCAGCTCTCCAAACATGGGAAGAAAAAACGTGAATTTTTTAAAAAGTCTGTTTTTTGCGAGGCACACTCCCAGTTTTATTCCGAATGGTTCCGAATGCTTTGTGAACTTTATAATCCACCATTTCCCACTTGATTTACAAACGCACCCCAAAAATATTCAATTGCAAAAATTTTCTGAGATTTTTAAATTTTTTGCAAAATTTCGATATTTTAGTTTTGCATTAATGGACAGCCAAATGTGCATGACTGAAAGTTGAACATACAGAAACAATGGTATGTGCAAATATAATAATTCATGGAAAGCAACATTGATCAAAAGTTAATATTGGCGAATTCCGCGGTGTTTTTCAGTTTTCGCTTTTTTGTAAGGCACATCCAGGCCTCTTATAGAAATTGGTCGGTGAGAGGCGCGTTTGGTAGTCTTTTTAATGCTATACCTTCAATTAATTCGCACCCGAAAAAATTTAACGTTTAAGCGGTTTTTCGGTGGTTTTAAATTTTTGATACTTTCAAATTTATTGGTTATATGAAATCCTACATTACCTAAAAAAGGAGAAAAGAAATGTATTTTGATAGATTTTGACAAATCTTATTTAAATAATACTAGCTGTTATGCACCCGGCGTTGCCCGGGTTGAAAAAATATTATACAATGAATGATAGTTAGTAATGCCCTATGGTTCCATCCTCGGTTAGCACTACATCTGGTGAAAATTTAAATTTCGCATCATTTTACAACACCTCTGTCCGATCGCGCGCTGATATGGCCCATTGTTCCCGCCTCGGTTAGTACTCGACTTTTAAGCGTGATTACCCAATAGGCAGAAATAACTTTCAATATATTACAGCGGCGTGTGGTAATTTACGTCCCTTTGTTCAATCGCATGCTGATATGGCCCCGCATTGGTTAATCAGTTGTAAAAATCGGCTCAGCCATTTTTGCGTGATTGCGGAACTGTTAAAAACAATTTTCAAATAGTGCAGGAGGGTGCAGCATTCTACAACGCCTTTGCCCAATCACGCGCTAATATCGCATACTGTTACCGCATCGGTTAGTACTATATGTTGTGGAAGTTTTGTTAAAATCAGTTTAGGCGCTTAAGCGTTATTACGGAACAGACAGAAAAAACTTTAAGTGTGGTGCAAGGGGCGTGGCAACTTACGCCTCGCGATCTATTATGGTTTATAGTTCCCGCTTCGGAAGTACTATATGTGATGAATATTCTATTAAAATCGGTTAAGGCGTTTAAGCATGATTATGGAACAGGCAAAAATAACTTTCAATGTAATACAAAAGAGCGTGGGATTTTACTCACCTTTGTCAAATCGCACTCATTTACGGCCTATTGTTCCCGCCTCGGTTAGTACTATCTGTGTGTAAAAATTTCTTCTAAACCAGTTTAGCCGAAAAAGCGTGATTGTGAAAAATGCGAAATAACGTGCAATAAGTATAACAGGGGTGTCATTTTATGCCTCTTTGTCTGATCGCTCATTTTATGTCCTATAGTTTCCGCCTCGTTAACTATTTGTTGCAAAAATTTTGTGTTAATTGGTTCAGCCGTTGATGCGTCATTGCGGAACTGACAGAAACAACTTTTGGTATAGTACAAAGAAGCGTTACAACTAATGCCTCTTTGTCCAAACCCACTATATTATAGCAGCAATAGTAATTTTGAATTAGTACAACACCTTTGCCCAATCACGTGATGAAATGGCATATTGTTCCCGCTTCGGTTAATACTATCTGTGTTAAAAATTTCAATAAAATCTGTTCAGACGTTTAAGAGAGATTACGGAATATGCAGAAATAACTTCCAATGTAGAACAAATGGGAGTGGACTTATACGCCCATCCGTCAGAGCGCCCTCATAATATACCCTATAGTGCCCGCCTGGGTTAGTACTAAGTATGTGTGGTGAAATTTTCATTTAAACCGGTTCAGACGTTTAAGCGTGATTACGGAACAGGTAGAAATAACTTTCCATGTAATACAAATAAGCGTGGGATTTCCACCCCTTTGTCTGTCCCCGTCCTATTATGAACTATATTTCTCGTTTGGATTAGTACTATGTGTGGTGAAAATTTCTTTAAAATTGGTTCAGCCGTTTAAACGTAATTGCTGAAAAGGCAGAAATAACGTTCAATCTTATACAAAGGGGCGTGGCATTTTACGCCCACTTGGCCGATCGGTCTCTCTTTTGACCTATAGTTCCCGCCTCAGTTAGTACTATCTGTGGTTAAAATTTCATGTAAATCGGTTTAGCCGTTTATCCGTGGTTGTGAACCAGATAGAAAGAAAACCCAAAGAATGCCACGCCCCTTTGTGAGGATCTTATATTTACAAAGAGTGGGCGTAATAGGAGGCGTGGCTTCCAATCAAGACGCGGGATTTCCTTGCAAAAAACACCAAATTTCATGCTAATCTGTAACAAACATCCAAATACAGTAACAAACAACCAAATATATTGAAAAATCTGAAATTCACAAAAAGTGGGCGTAAAAGGGGGCGGGGCATCCAATCGAGATGCCATTGGTCGCATTTTTCATTCCAGAAAATTCTCTATCTACATGCCAAATTTCATTTCAATCGGTTCAGTAGTTTTCTTCTGAAAGCGACACAAACAAACAAATAAACAAACAAACTAACATGTCATTTTTATATATATATAAGGATTTCAAAATTAGTCCATTAATTTTTGCAGTCGTGAAAATCGCGAAAAATCGCTAAAATTTGTTATAACCTTAATCAAATTAGTAATAACGTTAAAATATTTCGTAATAATCTTAATATTATCATTATTAATCATTCTTTGAATAGTTTCAGTGAAGAACAACACTGTCAAATCAGACTTTAAATATTAAAAAAAATCAAAAATTATTAATTTTTTTTTTTTCAAAAATATTCCTTTAAACCACTGCTGTTTCTTACCTATTAGAGATAGAATAATAGTATCAACTAAGAATTTGCTGAGATTTTTTTAATGCTTTGTTAACGTATATAGCTTAATCAAATAACCAAAAATTAACAAAATCGGAGATCCGTCAGTTAATTTCCCAATGGATTTGCTCATTACTATTTAAAATTGCATTTAGACATTTTTAAAATTCATTTTGGTAATTTTAAAAAATGAGTTGTATTATTTTATATTTACTTGGAGAATTGAACATTTCGAAATACATTTGAACAATTCTAGATTACATTTGGACAACTTTATAAATGTTTGGACATTTTTGAAATTTATTTGCACAAATTTTAAATTTATTTGGAAAATTTTAAAAAGCATGTAAATAAATTTTTTGAAATTTATTTTAAACAACATTTAAGTTATTTTGAAGAAAAAAAAAATCCAAATAATGTTTATTTGGACAATTTTTTAAATAGATTTGAAAAGTTTTAGAATGTGTTTGTGTAACAAATTTTTTTTATAATTAATTTAAAAGAAATTTTATTTTTAACGTTATTTTTATGACATAAAAGAAAAAAAATTTAAAAAAAGTTTCAAAAAGTCTACACAAGGATAAAACATATTTTTTATTACATTATGTTGCAACACTAATGTCTAATGTGATGTACAAGAATGATGTTGTTGCTGATGATGTTTTACATTCATGTTGTTGTTGAATTATACTTAAGGGAGTAATATAAATTACATACCATGACATTAACTACACGATGTCAATTTACTGATGTTGCTGCCACTACTATTACTGTTACTACTACAACTAGTATAACTGCTCTAAAATGCATATACATATACAACTAATACTAACAAATTGTTGCATATACATTTATGTGCATATACACAGAAAAAATTTTTTGAAAATTTCCAATTAAATTTTAAATTGTTTAACTTCTTGATTAAATGGAATTATGATTATTATCACACGCAGAAGCATTATTCGTGTGATTAAATTGAATTTTGTTTATCACACGTAAAAGTATCACAAGCATCAAAAAAATTCCGTAGCTTAAACAGAATTATGGTAAAGATAACTGAAATATTTGGTTGCTACACCTAAATTAAGTAGAAACAATCGAAATTAAAGTTGGAGCAACTGAATAGTTCGGTTAAACATTTATTTTCCTGTGCGTATAAGTATTTTTCTGGAAAAAACGTATAATACTAGGAAAAAATGCACGAATACATTACCAAGTATTTTAGTTGCAGCTTTTGTTGAATGTCATGTGTGTTGGATGGTTTGGCTTTGTATGTTATATGTTGCTGCTGAAGTAGATAATTTTTTATGAGGCTTGAGTTTTTTTTATTTTTTTTATTTTTTTATACATTTTTTTTATTATATATTTTTCATCGTTGTTGCACTCTTGTGTTTCAAAACCATTATAGTACTTGCATTACAAGTAATTGGAATAACAAGAATTCAACACATACTCATAGTAAAGTCAAATATGGATAAAACATATGAGGTATTCCACATATTCTGAGTAGGTTTTATTGAAAAACTAACAAAATTGCTTTCTTGGTTTTCAATATTTTAAAACCTGCCCAAGCAGAAATTGACGACGGTTCTAAAAAAAAACGTTCTGAAAGCACTGTAACAAAAAAAAAAGCATTCTCAAAACGCTTTTTTCAAACGCTTTGCGATCGTTTTTGAAAAGTGTTCTGAAAGCTCTATAACAAAAAAAAAGCAATCTCAACACGTATTTTTGGAACGCTTTGCGAGCGTATTCGAAAAGCGTTTTAAGAGTTCTTTAGATTTTTTTTTGAGAAAAATTTCTAAGTTCCGAAACTATTTTTGAACAACAATTTTTTGTTTGTTTTTTAAGTAAAAAAAATCATAAAAAATGTTTTTAGATTTTTTTTTTCTAAATTTTCTAAGTTTCGAAAATTTTTTTGAAAAGTTTCTAAGTTTCTTGGAGTACAAAATTTTTTTTTTTCGGATTTCACTTTGTATCAAACAAATTATTATAACCGAACTAAAACAGAAATTCTTTACTTTGGGTTTTTAAAGCAATGACTTAAAAAAAAACGTTCTCAAAGCACTTTTTTACATCGCTTTTAAAACGCTTTAAACCTAGCGTAGATCGATGTTATCATTCGGATCATCTGAAGGCGCTTTAAAGATGGTATACAGAACGCTCGTACAACCGTCAACAACGCTTTCACAACGCTTTCACAACGCTTTTGCGATTGTATTTTTCTGACTGGGTGGGCTTGGGAGGCGTTGCTAAATTTTTAAAAAATTGTCAAATTTTTTTGCAAGTTGCCTAGATTAAATATTAATCAAATTAAAACAGAATATACCATAGTCCCAGTAATATACAATTTTGTATACATTTTCAGAACCAGTTCTTTTAATTTTGTAAAAAAGTCAATTTATCAAAAATTCGGCAACTATTTTTTCCGTTTGTATTTTTTTTTTGTAGACGTTAGATGATTGTCTATCCACACAAAAAATCGAACGCTTGTTTTTCGTTTTTTTTTTTTCAAAAAATCGCATTTAAATTTTACACTCACAAAAAATCCTTGTAAAATTACAGGGAAAGTTTTTAATTTTTTTTTTTGCTACCTCCAATTTGACACAAATTTCTTGTCATTTTACAAACTTTTTACCAATAATTTTGTAATTTTACAAGGTTTTTACCAAAAAAATTGTAAATTTACAATTTTTTTGACGCAATAAAACTTACAAGGAGGTTTCGTGATCTTACTAGATTATTTGCTATCACCTATTTTACTAAAATTCCTAGTAAAAATTATGGGTAGTAAAAATATATGTAGTTTTACAAGATTTTTACCAATAAAATTGTAAATTTACAACTTTTTTGGCGAAATAAAATTTACAAGAAATTCTCGTAAGTTTACTAGATTTTTTTGTAAAAAATCTTAAAATTTGTAAAATTACAAGAAAAACTCTAAAACTACAACAAAAAATGCCTGCGAATTTTGCACTCTTGCCCAAAACAATAAATCATGATAATGTTTTGCGGAAGATGTGGGTGTATTTGCCAAAGCAAAGTTTTTTTAGAAAAAATAATGTTATATTACCTTGCTATTCCATGCAAAACAAATTGAAATATCAGTCGAGGACCCCATTAAAAAACCAAAAGATCTGTTAATTTCGTAAGTGAGTGCAAAAATAAGTGCAAAAAAGTGTTTTTACATTTTGGAGAGTATAAAAGATTCGGCACCACAGAATATAACTCTCTCACTTGTTTTATGTACATTTGATAAACAAATGGAAAATTTTTATGCGAAAAGCTTAGAATTGGTGAAAAAGTAGTTTTGTTAAAAAAAATATGTTTTTCACGAAAAACAAAATTATATTAAAAAAAATTTAATGAACCCCAAATTTTTGGTGAAAAAAAATTTTGATGAAAAAATGTTTTTGATGAATTTTTTTGATGAAAAGAAAAATTTTTTGATGTAAAAAAAATTGATGAAAAAAATATGAAAAAAAAAATTTGGTGAGGAAAAATTGATATTAAAAAATTTGATAAAAAAAATTTATGAAAAAAGATAAAAAAAAATTATAAAAAAAAAATTTTGAGGAAAAAAAAAAATTTTATGAAAAAAAAATTAATGAAAAAAAAAAAATTGATGAAAAAAAAAAATTGATGAAAAAAAAAAATGATGAAAAAAAATTTTTTTGAAAAAAATTATAAAAAAAAAAAATTATAAAAAAAAAACTGATGAAAAAAAAAAAGTTTGATGGAAAAAAAAAACATTGATGGAAAAAAAATACTTTTTATTCACTAGCTGGTGAAAAACGGTTTTATTCACCACGAGGTGAATTATTATCCAAGTTACAAACCCAAGTTGTTAAAATTTTTGGTTTTAAGGAAATGAAAATAGTAATTCTTGTTTTCTTTTTCGTTAATTATTAGCTTATATAGTCAAACTGAGGTGGCGTCCTGCAACTTTTTTAAAATTAGACACCAGCCTAAAGACATTGTCATGTTAAAACTGTAAAATTACAAAAAAAATGTAAATTTCAATCGAAAATTGTTTGTAAAAAAACAAGGAAAACTATCAAATATTTGTAAAATGGGACTAGGAGATTTTTTCAAGTAATTTGTCAAGGTTTTTTTATTAAGTGTATAAATTAATTTATTAAATTTTTAGACATAATTTTTCAACATTGACAGTCATATAAGTACATATGAATAATGATGATGATGATGACTACTTATATAAAAACAAGAAATGTTAAAAATGTTGAGGTTTTATTCTATTCCTTTATGTAAAGTTAAAATGTCCACACCCAGCAAAGTATTTTTTTTTAATAATTTTTACAAAATAATTGTTTTAATCAATTTAATGTTGCCGATATTTTACAAATATTAATGAAAAGGTTTCAACAATAAAATAAGATTTTAATAGTCGAGTTTAAATAAAAAATTTTAAATTAATACACTCAAAAAATTGTGTTAGTAAAATCAAAATGTCAGTTAAAATAACTAAGTACTTTGTAAGTTGTTTTGGGGTCAACTACATTTGACAAAAAACAACTGACTTATGTAGTAAAAACTACTAACATTTGCAGTCAAAACAACTAACATGTAGTAAAAATAAAATAATCAATATATTATTTTTTTTTTAATTTTTCAGGAAAAAAAATTTAAACTAAATTTTTCCCCAGTTTTTTTTTTTTTTAAGTTGTGAAAAATAAAAAAAAAACGAAAGTTTATTTTTATTTTTTGGAAAAAAAACTTTAAAAATTTTTCAGAGATAAAAAAAATAAAATTAACTTTTTTAAATAACTGATACAACATTGCAGTACTTTTTTGCTACACTCTTATTAAAATGATTCCAGTTTCCTACTACAAATTGGGTAAATTTACACAAAATGTGTAGTTTTACCAACAAATTATTGGAAATTTGCACATTTATAGTAGTGTATTGTTTGAAATTGTTGAAATTTACCCAATTTATAGTAGGAAATATTTCGTATTTTCGTTTTGGGCAATTTTTCATATTTTTTGGGCGACTTTGCATTTGGGAGATTTTTAATAAAATTTTTTGAGCGATTTTTCTTTGGCCGATTTTGCCTACAGCCGTTTAAATAGCATTGTTGTCGGCAACCGATGCTAGAGGGCACTGCTGACTTGTCCTTGGGGTTATTCAAATAATTGCTGGGTATTTTTAATACAAAAGCAACCAGCTACAAATATTTGCCTACATATAAGGTTTCCATAAGCAAATATATTTTCAGAAAAAAAAAAAAAACACATGTATGTGAACCAAAAGAATGGAAGAGTTGCAAAATATTTTTTTATGTTTTCCTTGTCAAGTATAAATATCTAAATAAATATATGTAGAACATTTCATTGTTAGAATTTTCTCTGTACATATGTATACTCGCTGTCATAGTTTAACCATTGAATATAATGTGCCAACATAACAATTTTCATATTGTAGTTTAAATTTAACTCTTTCAAGGTTTCAGACATATTTATTCTGGTTATATATTTTCTAATTGTTTCATTCATTTCTATACAGAGTTACACTATTTCTTAATTTTGTTGGCGCCTTATTTAAAAAAAATTTTACAACTGTTTTTGTGAGGTCAATTTGTTTTGTTAAACTTAGAATAGGCGACAACCTAAGTACCACTAACACAACTCTTCATTTAGAACTTTAAAAATCGTTAACACAAAAATCCTAGATTATCCTTTTTTCGAAGTTATTCTACATACTTTCTGGAAAAATAAAGAGGAAACAATTAGTGACGAATCAGACACAAAACTTTTTTTTACAAATTTATTACATAGTGTTATTAAAGATCTTTGAATGTTAAGGCTCTTAAAAAAATATTTTTGAAATAGTGTTTCTAGTATCCTTAAAACTTCCTGTTGTATTTTCTTGCTAATGCAACTGTTGTTATATCTTCTTTTTCACTTTTTTTTTTTTTTTATTTAGTTCACCACTTTCCAAATGCAATTATACAGAAGTGACATTTTTCTGAGTTCTCGAAAAAGATGAAAATAAAAAAAAAATACAAAACCGATGAATATTGTGTTCATTTTATCTGCCATAACAAGTTGCCATACCCACCTTCCTTTTGTAATAAAAGATCTCTATAAACAAGCATACATGTGTATAACATTATGCTGTTGCAAACATCCAACGAGAGTGTGTCCTTCGGTCTAGTGTATGCATACTAATCTTGTTGGTTTTTCTAAAACAAAAGTCTCCCATTTGCAGTTTTGTTTGTTTGTGTAGAAAATGTCTCATATGCACAAACTTTACATATACAAACAAAAAAAAGTTTTTTTTTTTGTAAAAATGATACCATCATTATTTTTGTGTTTATATTTGTTATGGAGAGGAACTTTTTTTAAATTATAACTTTAAAGGGCGTTGTTATAAAAGGGGCTCTCATTTAATGAATAGATAAATTTTGTAGAAATTTTTATACGCTTATTGTAAGTGTAAAGTAAATTCTAATGGAAAGTTAGCTAACAATAAGTTAAAAATGTTTTAAATTTTTTTTTCTATATTTAAAGTTCAGGTCCGATACGATGAAGAAAAGAGGTTTCTTAATAATAATCCGTCAAATATTGTAGAAGGTACATGCATTTGAGCAAAAATGCATAAATTCAGTTTTATACAAAAGCAGTTGTATTTAAAACATAAACATAACTGTACATTAAGGTTTCACGAATAATTACTTTTTTTCGAATTTCGTCGATCGCCGGGAAAATAATATTTAATTTTGGCCAAAAAACTCTATTTTTAAATTTTTAGCCAAATAAAAAAAAAAAAACAAAGCTTGCCTTTTGGGGGTTTAAGTTTTGCCTCAAACATTTTTTTTAACACAAATCAAATTTATTTTTTTAGCTTTTTTAAATTATTATTTTAAGTAAGAACAAGTGAACCAGTAAAGAAGTTAATTTTTAAAGTCGCTTTATTTATTTAAATAGTACCCTGATGAAGACCAAAAAGTCTGGCCGAAATATTGGACGGCAAAATAAATAATAAAATTAAAAAAAAAAAAAAACTTTAGTTTTATTTTAATTATATGACCTTAAGCCGAATTAAAACAACACTAAGTAACAACAACAGGTCAACGATACACAACAATAACACTGTGCTACAAAAAACACAAAATCGAATATACTTTTGAAATGTGGTAGTTAAGGTTGTAGACAATTCACACACATAAAAGGTACTATCCTTCTTCTATCCAAAACAGTTAAAAACTTGAAAATCGGTTGATAACTTTTTAAGTTACACGTGGTTTAGTGAGAAAAGTCCCAAAAAAAACGTTTTTTGAAAATAACTCAATAATTTGAGGGTTTCTGGCAAGTTTAAGGGCATTTTTGTGATCTACTCGACAACGCCAACAACCTATACCATGTCACATCAGAAGTATTTTTTCACTGTAGCACAGTGCAATTATTATAATTTTACTTGATGAGCTTATTAACACTAAAAGTTTAATTTTGGTGGGATTATTTAAAAGGAAATTACTTTAAAATTCTTTTTTTTTTTTTTTTAACAAATTTTGCAAAATTAAAAATTTGATGAAAAAAAAATCCTCGATTTTTTCTTTTTTCGTCAAAAATATGTTCTGACTTGTTTAAATACCATTCGGTGTTTATTTATAGTAGACATTTTGGATTTTCTTAAAAAAATCGAAGGTTTAGGACTTTTTCAAAAAGTCGATTATAAATCAAGTGATAACTATTTTGATTTTTTTTTTATAATTTTTATACCCTCCAATCACTTTGTCATTCCGTTTGTAACGCATCGAAATATCGGTCGGGGATCTCATAAATTATATATATTATTGATCTATGATCGATTCTAAGACTTTTCCAGAATGTCCGTTCGTCTGTATAAGACACGATGCAGTCCAATATAAAAGAGATAGGCTCGTCAACTTTGGCAGGAATATGTATTTGGATCCTAGGCAAAATCGGACCGGGGGAAACAAATTCCCCCTTGAAAAACTTAACTTACCTCTGAAAAACGCCATATTTTCACCGTTTTTTTTTTTGTTTTTTTGTTTTTTGTTAAGCAAATGAAACAATTTAATGTCAGAAAAAGTTCAAGGCCCTGCACTTGGACCCAGGAAATAAAAAAAATTGTTTTTTCCCCCCCTTTCGTGGATATTAAAAACGTGTTTTAATCATGATAAAATTGTATTATTTATACTCCAAAAGCATAATAAATTTAATTTTTGAACATTTACCGCATGGGTTTAGGTGTCTCACAATGCCCCCTCCCTCCGAAAAAACGCGCCTGCAATTTTTTTTTTATACGTAGGAGGGTATTAAAGATTCGGCACAGTCGAATTTAACACTCTCACTTGTTTTTTCTAAAACAACGTTTAAATACCAACAAAATGTTATCCAGCTCAAATTAATCGAAAATATTATTTTTTTTTTTTTTTTTGGAAAAAAATTGCAATTTTTAAAAACGTGTCCGAAATTGTGCGAGTGTGCATGGAATGCTACATATAAAACTCACAAGGGAAGTCTCCCTAGTGTCACCCGCGGATCTTTACGGAATTGGTCTTATTTTGTAGAGCAGAATCTTTACGGAATTGGTCTTATTTTGTAGAGCAGAAAAAGTAAAGGGGCACTTTTATATTTAGGGGTTGAAAAAGAGGGGGGAAGAATATGTCATTTTTCAGTTTTTTGCGTTTATCTCCTATAATATGCAAAGAAAGCTAGTCATGTTACATACCAAATGAAAGGTCTTTGGAAAAGCTATCTACGTGTGTTAAGAACGTGTCCAAACATGCACAACTTTTCGTCTTACTGAGTAAAATACCAAAATTTAGGAAATTTCCCCATACAAATCGACCCCACCCCCCTAAAATGGAGTTTGGGCCGCTAAAAAATACGTGTGGAATTAATTTTCGTTCTGCACAACATTTCATGAAAGAAAATTCCATGAAAATCGGATGGTGACACTAGGGAGACTCTCTTATTTTCTAACGGTGCGTATAAGTAATTACATCAGACATATATCTACTATATATTACTAATACGCACCGTAAACTAACGTAATGAGAAGTTTGCGCAGTTAATCCCAATCATACACCGTTAACCCTGTAAAAAAATTGTAAAGTCAAGTCAGTTTTTTTTAATTATCTGTTTTTAACAAAAAATACAAAAAGTTTTCACTCAAAAAAAATCAGTCATTTTATTATTTTTTTTTTTATTTTACTCATTTTTGGAATATAGTACACATACAGCTACTCTGCAAAATAAGAATGTACCCAGTACAAATAATACGAAAAGTAAAAAAGCTAAATTTACCTTAGTGTTTTCAATATAGTACCTACTTCCGTTTCCTCTATAAGAACATACACATATACATTTTTATTTGTTTGCGGTTTACCATAGAGCAATATGAATATTTACAACAACACTAACTGGTGCTTGCATATCCTTGTCTTATATGCTTATACAACTATATAGTATGTATATGGTATTTACATATAAATTTCACTTAACTGCTTTTGAAATAAAGTTTTTAGCTTTCAACATTAGATCCCAGGTGTTGGCTTTAAATATTTTTTACTGCGTTTTATATGTATATGGTGAACACTTTTGGTTTGTTGTATTTGAATCCTTTGTTCTCTATACTAAATATATATTGTTTTGTAGCCTTAAGTATTATTGTATAGATGTATGTATATATTTTTTACCTTTTGTTGTTTATATTATTAACAGGATATAAGTAACTTCCTTGTGGTAAACAAAATTTGTATTGCAGCTTCCCTTTGTACGAAGTTTACTGCATAAGTATAAATTTTCATTTGTCATAAGAAAGATTTTTTTTTGGAATTTTTTGTTTAAATATTTGAAGAAAAACTAAACTTTTTTTTTGGAAAAAATTTATAAATTTTTTTCTTACTCCTTAAAATATCCTAAATTGGCCTACTCTTAAATTTTTTTTGTTTTTTTAATTTTTGGAAATTTTGTAACATTTTTCTAATTTTAAAATTTTTTATAGGTTTTCCAATTTTTTTCTGTTTTTCTGAATTCGTATGGAAATAATGACTATATGTATTTCCAAATCATTTTCAAATCCTTTTTTAAATATATTGTATATGGGATATTCCATACCAAATCTCACATTTTCAGACAAGACCTCTTAAAATTTCACTCGTCTTTTTATATGTAAACACAATTTGCTCACCAATTTTCAGCCCTTTATTCCAAATCAGTGTTGAGTAATCGATTTTTCAAAATTGCAACTTTTTCGAAGAAATTAAAAAATTAAATTAATTAATCTAATTAATTAATCTTTTTGCTTATTGACTTGTATAGTGTCATAATTTAAAAAACGTAATTTTTGAGTTAATGATACAGCATCGTACACTCAAAATAAATATGTCATCTTAATTTCATAGTTAAAAGCAGAGTTTTCTGCAAAAACGCTGTTTTGAGTAATTTGTTTTTGTTACCAAACACTAAAATTTTATCTGTATTTTTTTGCGAAAAAATTAAAGAAGTACCAAAAAAAGTTATAAAGTTAGTTTACAGAGTTTTTCCTTGCTAAATGGTGATTTATTTAAATAATATTTTACTAAACTCAAAAAATTATGTCATTAACTGTTTGTAGTTTATTTAAAAAGTTTTGCGTTTTTAAAAGACTTTTTTAAGTGACTATTTCTGTTCTTTTTTTCGAAAATAACAACATAAAAAATAAAGACTTTCGTTAGCATTCAACTTTTAAAGTCATTTATGTTTGTTCTGTAAGTAAAAATAAGTGATTCATCTTTAATTTTTAATGATTTTTGTACGTTATTTTTTTTAAGGAGGGGAGAAATCATTTGTTTTTACCTGCTTGTGTTGGTTATTTTTTTGTAAAAAAAAAAATCAAAAAATTACTTATAGAAATATAAAAACATGTTTGTATTAATTGACTTTGACACGATGCACAGTGGGGAAAATGGACTTTTTTTGTCCAATTTTGCCTGCAGGTTGCAATTCTTAACCGATTTCGGTTTTTCTTTTAGTTAATAAAATTCAGCATCGATCTGTCATGGTGGATTTTTGAAAAAAAAAAAAAATCGGAATACTTTTTATATTTTTTTTATCCAGAAAATTTTAATTTTTTTCAGTTTTTTTGCAATAAAAAATGTGTTAGGCATGGGACGAATATGCTTTCTAGACTAAATTAAAGGTATTGAAACCTCTTATCAACGACGTGATTAGTATTTGAAAATATATGATTATTTTGGTCTTTATAACCAGAAAAAAATTCAAGAATTTTCTCTTTTAAAAGCCTATGTCTTTAAAAATAATGTACCAATTTCAATGAAATCTTTTTCATTGAAATTCATTCATGGTACACAAAATTTTTAAAAAAAAATATTTTATTTTTTGCTTAAATTTTAAAATTATTTTTTAGTCTGCTTAAAACAAAAAGTTGTTGCATTGGAAATTCGAAAAAAATAGTTAAACAATTTTGCAAAAATACTTTATTGACTAATAATGGTTAAGAAAATGATGAACTTTAATCTAAAAAAAATTTCATTAAAATTGGTACATTATTTAAAATGATATATGTACTTAAAAGTGAACATTTATAAGTTTTCATACGTTTATAAAAACCAAAATAATAATAAATTACCAAATGCTGTTAATGTAATTTATAAGGGGTTCAAATACCTTTAATTTTGTTCATACAGCTTATTCGCATATTACATTTTTAAGAGCAAAAATTCTAAAAAAAAATAATATTTTCTGAAATTTAAAAAAAATATTTAAATAAAACAAAAATGATTTTTAGGAATCCACCATGAGAGACCGATGAGAAATTTTATTAGCTAAAATTCAAATGAAACTAAAATCGGTTAAGAATTGCGACCTGTAGGCAAAATCGGATAAAAAAAAACCCATTTTTCCCCACTGTGCGATGGGTAGAGTGTCTGGCCAGAATGTTGTTGATTGCGGTATCGATTCCCCAAAAAATTTATTTAAAATTCTTTAAAATAAAATTCAATAGAAAAATTGTAAAAATAAATTACGAAATACTTGATTTTTAATGTTTTCGTAGGTATTTTTTTTTTTAATTTTTTGGTAAAAATAACACAACAATCATAATTTTTTTATGATTTCGTAGGTTTTTTTTCGAATTTGTTGGTAAAGAAAATGAAAGTGACGTTATTTTTTAATGTTCAATGTTATTTATTTTAGAAAATTTTATTAACAGTAAAAAATAAATGTTGATGTTAGTTAAAACAAATGAATAATTTCTGTGATGTTTTTCAAATGTTTTATCACTTGCTTTAAATATGTTTTTAATTTGTTTTTGCCCACAAAATATTTTGAGTGTAAACATTAAACGCGTTTTCTGCAAAATCATATATTTTAGGTTATGACACAATACTAGTAAATAAGTGATATATATTTATTTGGGTGCAGAAATACGTCTCAAAAATTTGGGGAAAGTCGGACATGGGTAGTCCGTGCCGCATCGGTCATGAAGATTAAAAACGAATTATACGAGGAAAAATATGTATTTTAATTATTTTTCCTCAATTTTTCGATATTTTGAATTAAGTTTAAACTGAAATGGTTCAAGAATTGTGATTTTAGGAAAAATTGTTATCTTGTTAGGTACTAAAAACTAAAATCGGTTAAAAATCAGAAAAGTGATTTCAGCTTCCCCAGTCATCTTACTTGTGGCAGACCAATTGATTAATAGGATGGAGCAAATTTAGCTTTTTATTAAATTTCGCACACGTCGGGGTCGGGAAAGTTTCTTTTAGGGTCTATATTACCACACAAAAATATTGCACCTGTAGGACAATGGCTTTGAGTTCCTTGTTGTACTTGAAAATCAGAAATTTCCGAACAAAGTGATTTTTTTTTCTTAAAATATTAGATAATATTCGGACATAACTGGAAAAGTGTTTTTATGAAAAATATATTTTTTGTGTTAGTAAATTTTTTTTGTTTCCTGTTTTGCAAAAAAATATAGTTAGATTTTAAAATATTACGTAAAATTAGCTCGAAATTTTTAGTCGTCAAAATCAATTTAAAATTTTAATTTCTTATTTTTTTTTTTTAAGATGATAATGTTTTTAGGTTGGTGTCTAATTTTAAAAAAGTTGCAGGACGCCACCTCAGTTTGACTATATAAGCTAACAATTAACGAAAAAGAAAACAAGAATTACTATTTTCATTTTCTTAAAACCAAAAATGTTAATAAATTGGGTTTGTAACTTGGATAATAATTCACCTGGTGGTGAATAAACCCGTTTTTCACCAGCTGGTGAATAAAAAGTAGCATAATTATTTTTCAACAAAATTATTATTTTTTTTTTGATCAATTTTTTTTTTCATAAATTTTTTTTTATCAAATTTTTTTTCCATCAATTTTTTCAACAATTTTTTAATCCAACTTTTTTTTCATAAAATTTTTTGTTTTGAATAAATTTTTTTTTTTTTCATCAAACTTTGTTTTTTTCATAATTTTTTTCCCCCAATTTTTTGTTTTTATCCAATTTATTTTTTTCATAAAATTTTTTTTTATCAAATTTTTTTTTCATCAATTTTTTTTATCAATTTATTTTTTTTTTCATTAATTTTTTTTTTCATAATTTTTTTTGTTTTTTCGTCAAATTTTTTTTTTCATCAATTTTTTTTTCATCAATTTTTTTTTTTCGTCAACATTTTTTTTCATCAATTTTTTTTATCATATTTTTTTACATAAATATTTTTTCATCAAATTTTTTATTATCAATTTTTTTTTATCAAATTTTTTATTACCAATTATTTTCTCACCAAAAAATTTTTTTTTCATTTTTTTTTCATCAATTTTTTTACATCAAAAAAAATTTTTTTTTCATCAAAAAAATTCATCAAAAACTTTGTTTCATCAAAAATTTTGGATTCATTAAATTTTTTTATCATAATTTTGTTTTTCGTGAAAAACAAAAATCAATTTTTTTTACCAAAACTCCTTTTTCACCAAGTCTAAGCTTTTCGCATAAAAATTTTCCATTTGTTTATCAAATGTACATAAATCAAGTGAGAGTGGTATATTCTGTGGTGCCGAATCTTTTATACTCTCCAAAATGTAAAAACACTTTTTTTGCACTTATTTTTGCACTCACTACCGAAATGTACAGCTCTTTTGGTTTTTAAAAGGGGTCCTTGCTTGATATTTTAATTCGTTGTGCATGGAGTAGCAAAGCAATATAACATTATTTTTTCTAAAAAAAGCTTTGCTATGGCAAGTACACACAAATCTTCCGCAAAACATTATCATGATTTAATGTTTTGGGCAAAAGTACAAAATTCGCAGGCATTTTTAAATATAAATTTTGAAAAATACGTACTAAAACATATCGAAATAAAAGAAATTGGGGTAGTCGTTTTCGAAAATGTGTGATTTGACATTTACAAGGAAGGTATCCCATAGCTTACACTGCGATTGTTCTGCACTTTTAATATGTTGAAGAAAAACGGGATTTCTGATTTTTCGATTTTTGTAGTATTTTTTCCAGACATTTTTTCCAACATTTTATATGGATGGACAGGTTTATTGAAAGCCTATCAATAGTGTGTCGGACATGACAAAACTCGGCTTTGATAAGTTAGTTTTTGTCAAAAATGTTTAACCCCAATGTGACCCCCAACTTCAAATGTAATTTCTTTTAAGTTTAAGCCGACAATTGTTTTTGCTTTTGACGAAATTTCTGTAAGGTCAGCTTTTCCCAAAATACCATCATTTTTCATAAGGTGGCAGCCCTTTTTTTAAACCACCGATAAAAAAAATCGCAGGTTAAACTTAGTTTTAGGTACTTATTAACACATATAAATTGCAGAGTAAACGTAGTTTAGGCTATGGGATACCGTCCTTGTTAGTGCCCCATATATATTTGAAAACATTCACATATCAAAGAAAAATCATCTGAAATCCTCACCTTATTCCATTTGAATACATCACTTGCTGTTAGTTAAACTTATTTCGAGCACTCTATAGTAAAGTTTTTATTTCACTTGATATAAAATTTTTTAATTTAATTTTTTCATAGCATTTTTGTCTGCTTTTTTTGTTCACTAGCTAAAAGTAGTTTTTGTTACAAAATTTATTTCGAAAAAAAAAAAACTTTTATTAACTCTTAAAAATTCTTGTAAATGAAATTCATTATTTTAAATATCTCTTTAAACTTTTAATGTTCAATTTTTTTTTTTAAGCATTTTGGCATATTTTCACTTTTGTTTACCACTTTTATCATGCCCTCATTCCATATAGTAATTTTTTTGTGCTGTATAGTACTTTTTTGCTATTTGTTGAAATACGAAGTCCTCTATAATGCGCTCTTGAAAGTTTTTTTTTTTTTGTTAATTTTTTTTTTTATTGTTTGGAACTGTCTGCATAAGCATGCATAGTAGCGTGTCCTGTTGAATAATATTTTAAGAGTATAGCAATTATACGAATCACATTCAGCAAAATATTATTGGCTAAAAATTTTCAATTAAATCTATTGATTAACAAAATTTAAAGGCATCAATTATTTTTTTATACATTTTTTTTTTAAATTTCTTTTACTGTCGAGTTACAATTTTTCAACATCCCAGATTTTTCTTCCGCTTCAATATATTTGAAAAGATTAATTGAAAAAATATACAAAATAATCGGGTTTTACTTGTTTTATTATTGGCATCATATTGGAAAGCAAAAAATTTGAATTTCTTCATAATTTTGTCTTTAGCTTACAATTGATTCGTTAAATCAATCATTATTTTAACTGACCTCAAATAAAAAATTTATCAAATTTTTGATCAAAATCGAAAAATGTTTGATTGAAAAAATATTCAATTAACATCCTATTAATTTGGTGATTGGTATAACAATTTTGATTGAATCTGCATTTTTGGTGATTGAAATTCGTTTTTAATTCTTTCTGTGTTGATGATCATTTAAAGTTATAGAAAAATATTTTTAATTATTATATTTTTTTGTCTGTAATCAGTGGGAAAACAGTAGAATTTTTTGTTTAATTTTTTTGTGATTTTTATTCTCTACAATTTAAAAATCGAATGGTGTTGTTGTTGTTGCTTCTTCTTTTAGGTATGTCGTTGGACTCAATGCACGTCATTTAAGTGATAAAATATAAAAATGTTGTCTGATGGGACACTATAATCGCCAGGCGTTTTTACATAATAGGGGGGGGGAACTGTAAAAAAATAGAATAGAGATTAAAAAAATTGTATATACAGTAACTCCTATTATGATGAGTTGTTTTGAAGCAGAATTTAAGATTTTATTTTTCATTGACTGTATTATTATTCCTATACAATATTGTATATGACGATATCATTTCTTTTTTACTCGGGATTTTATGTAATTTTATACAAAAAAAAATCAAAATTGTTGAAAAGAAAAACAAATAATAAAAATTATAACAAAAATTAATTTATATTTTTATCAAATTAAAATGATTATACTTAAAAACAAAACTTGGAAGATTGCACGGTGGTCAATTCCGGCCAAAAATCATTTTATTTTTTTTTTAAATCTTGATGAAATGTTTATGCTATATTATTGCTAATACTTCAAAACATACAACTTAAATCTTTTTTTGGGCCTTGTAACACTATATTATTGTCCAAAGTGGT
This sequence comes from Pegoplata infirma, assembly GCA_963921195.1. Lineage (NCBI taxonomy): Eukaryota > Metazoa > Arthropoda > Insecta > Diptera > Anthomyiidae > Pegoplata > Pegoplata infirma. Next base: position 204,961,807 of record OY992536.1, read on the forward strand.
GCAAAGTTGAGTATTTTTTGCTTCTCAATTTCGCTTTTTTTTTTAATGTATATTTTAGTTTGCAATAAAAGTTGGATATGCATTTTTCTTCACATTATTTTTGTAAGTTCGCACATGGTTTTTTAATTCCTTTAGTAAATAACCATTCCATGTGGTTTTTGCAGATTTTGTGTGCGTTTTTGTCTTAAAGTGATGTGTATGAAAATTAGATAAAAATTAAAAAAAAAGGTCTAAAAAAATAAATTTTGAAAGACCATAAAAATCAATTAGAGGCTATTAGAGGTTAGCTATAAAAAGGAGTTTGTACTTTTAACTATTAAAAGTAAGTATTTTAAATTTCAGCCCCTACTTTTACCGATTCTTTAAACCAGAGCATTTTTAGTGGACTCATTTTTTTACAAATGGTTGACTTTTTTAAACCTACAAACTCCACCAAAAAAGGGAATGTGAAGAGATACTAACAATTTTACTTAAAACCCATAGATTTGCGTTAAAAAAAAACTTAAAACAAAAACGAAGTAACAAAAAAAAGTGGTTTAAGGGGGGTTGGAACTAAAAAACAGCCTTAATAAATACGCAATATTATTTAATTCTGTTTCTTCATTTGAAAGAAAGACAATTTTAGTATTTTTAAAAATTTCATAGCACAAAATTTGGTCAACTAGAATTTTCAGGGTTGCCAGTCAATCGTGTAATGTTTTTCACACGATTGACTGTTCCCAGTTTCTACAATTAACTGGAAATCCTGGCAACGCTTTGTCTTTTAAATTTTTAAAATTATTACAATTGTTAATATTTCAAATAAAAAAAAACAGAATTAAAAAGTATTACGTATCTATTTTTTTTTAAATTGCTAACACTAAGGCTTTTTTTTTTAGTTCCAACCCCATCTTAAATAGTTCGATACATTTGACACGTACATGCTTAGTTGGCCAACCACTATATTTGTATGTGCAACTGTTTGAAAAGAGATCAGATGTATTATTCTTAATTCAGATATAAAATTATTTCTGTTTATATGCAGACATGTTTGATATATTTGGGACGTCCATGATTATTTGGCCAACCACTGTATTTGTAGGTCCAACATTTGGGCAAGGTATCAGATATATTTTTCTTAGTTCGAATATTAAATTTAAGCTATTTACACGCAGAAATAAAGAAGTTATCGATTTTTGGCCGGAATTGACCACCGTGGATTGTTGCTAATTCTAATTTTAATATAACCCAAAAAGAAAAAACCCAATAACTACCCAGGCAGAAATTGATGATGGTACAAAAAATTAAGCACTTTAAAAGTACTATTTTCTAAACGCTCTGAAGATGGTTTGTTTTACCAACTCAAAAGTGCTTTTACAGCAACATTTTTACGAATTAAAAAATGTTTTATATCTTCCACAAAGTAGGGCATGATTATTGTGCCATTCTGTTTAGGGGAATGTGGCACACATCCTCTCTTTTAAGAAAGAAAACACGGAATTCGCTGGAAAATATTAAAAAAAAACTCTTGCTAAAATTAAATTATTTTTTAGTCGATTGTGGGAAAATATATCAAAAATATCAATTATAAAAATTTACAAATTCGAAAAAAATCCAGATAAAGCGTCCATTTTATTAAACCATTTTATTTTTAGTCCTCCGAATGCATTTCGAGCGTTTTGAATAACAATCATATGACCGTTTAACGACGTTATCATTCGGACGTTTTAAAAGCACTCTTAACATAAAAACCATGACGTTCTGGAAACGCTTGTACCACATCTATAGTACTTTTAAAACGCTTTGATGAATGTATTTTTCTGCCTGGGTACATAAAAATATTTGTTTTAAGTTTTAAAATTTATGGTCCAAATTTTTTTTTTTTTAATTTATATGAAATATCAGATTATATAATTTTTAATATAATTTGATAAAATTTTACAAATCCACATTAGACCAAAATTCGGATCTAATTAAATCTAACAATATCATATATGATATTATTAGACAATTTTTGATAATTTCTAGAGTTTGCAAAACGATTAAAATCGTAATCGTAATCGCGATTAATCGCGCCAATTAATCGTAATCGTAATCGACAAAAAAATCATTCGATTACGATTAATAATTTTTTATGAAATACACTGTTTTTATAACGATTTTAAAATATATTGTGTTGGCCTACGATTCATTTAACTAATCTGCAATTTCTCTTTCCTTTTTTCTTGTAAAAGTAATTTAAATTTAAAGAAAATTTAAATTTTCATCAAAATTGTGGGGTTACAATTTTGTTTTAAAATTAATGAAAAAGGATTTGGCTGGATTTGGTCAAAAATTCGGGCATGTTGTTTTATCAAAAAACGTAATTTTTTCTCTGGTTGCAAAATGAAGACGCTCTTTCTAAATTTCCTTAGACATTTTCACACATCAGCTCTTCAGTGGCCATTGGCAGATATTCTAACAGGAAATTCGAAAGATTATAATTTTCGGGACGCCCAAAATTTATACACTTAAAAGAAATTTTTGTGGAATGTTATTTTTCAGGAGAGCATTTTTCGTATTTTTCGAGAAAATCGCGTTTGAATGTTGGAAAATACAAGAGAATTTCAGAATGTTTATGAAATCTAATATTCAAATGCTATTTTCTCAAAAAATACGAAAAATGCCCTCCTGAATTTTTGTGTAAATAGACAAACATATAAACTTAAAAAAAATTGGCCGGATTTTTGATAAATTGACTTTTTTAAAAAATAATGTTAATTTTTGCGATTGTGGTGCATTTCATAAATTTGATAAATATTTAACCAAGGGAACTCGACACAATTTTGACAATTTTTCCAATATTTAACCACGCCTCATTAGCCCATATCGGGCTAATTTCATATCGGGCTATCCATACCATATATTCAGACATTCATGTAACATATGTTTTTTTCGCAGGACATTTGGTGTGGAAAGATAATTTTATTGTATAAAATATTTATTTTTGTATTTTCGAACATTCTGAAATGTAAATTTTAAAAGAGTTTTTTTTTCATAAACTATGAATTATATTTATTTAAAAAACTCGATTAATCGTTAATCGCGATTTACGGCTATTTTTTTAATCGTAATCGCGATTATGAAATATCTCGATTATTTGCAAACTCTAATAATTTCTGATACAGCAAATTTTTGAGATCATATAAGATCAATTAAGAGCTGCTACCAGATTAATTAAGATATAACTAAAAAAGTTTAGATATAGTAACATATTATTAAATATATTAATATATGGCCATTCACAGTACTTTACATAATTATATTTAAATGTATCTTGTATTATTTTTACACCCAAAGTTTAATATGGTGCCATATAAAAGGATATCGAATCATGTGTTGCTCCACATACAATATATAAAGCTTTATTAAATTAGATATTGCATATAATATTTTATATGACTCATGAATGACCTCATACAAGATTAGATAAATAAATATATGATATACAACTCCATGTCTGACCTCATACAAGATGAGATATACATATATATATGGTGTCGAATCGAGGGAAAAAAGTTTTCTAAGTCCCGAGAATTTTTTTTTTAAATTTCCAGACACAAATAATTTGTGCGTTTTGGAGTTAAGAATTTCATTAAAAAAGATTTAAACAAAAAAAAAAATTTTGAAAAATTTTACAAGTCCTGAAAAAGTTTTGTAATATTTTCTAAGTCCAGGATAAAAAATATTTTTGGTACATTTTTTGCGTTTTGAAGTAATTTTTTTTTTTTTTTTTTAAATTTTTTTATTGGTTTCTCCATAACAATAAAAAAATTAAAAAAAAAAAAAAAAGTCCCGGACACAATTTTTTTTTTTGCAATTTTTTTTTGTATATCCCGAAAAAACTTGGGATAAATTTGGAAATTATGAGATAAAAAAAATATTTTATGCAAAATTCTACATATTTTATCTTATGATATAAAATTATATACAATTATATCAAATTAGATAAACCCAATATTCGGATCAAAAACGATCATATTTAATCTAATATAACAAATTTTAAGCTATTTTGCTCCACCAATTTCATCATCTTATTTTATTTAAATACGTGTTGTGCCATATTAAATTATATATGGCTCAATTTCAAATTATATATGGACCTGTATATTTATTTTTAGTCGGGTTAGAAAATTTTTGCTTTTTTGCTGTAATATAATAATATATTATTTGACATGGTACCATATATATTTATATGTGGAGTTGTATTTAATTTGTATCCAATGCCATATATGACATTGGAAATTATTGAAATATTTTTTCCAATACATAATTTTACCTAAAAAACATATAGTGTCAGATATAAACATGTACAAATCTATATTCCTATACAATATTGTATATGACCATATCATTTTTTTTTTTACTCGGGAATTTTTTATTTTGTAGAGTAAACATTTTTTTTTTTAACATAATAATGTTTTTAGGCTGGTGTCTAATTTTAAAAAAGTTGCAGGACGCAACCTCAGTTTGACTATATAAGCTAACAATTAACAAAAAAGAAAACAAGAATTACTACCCTAGTAAAAATTTTCTGATATAATCATATATAATTTGATACAATCTTATATGAGTTAATATGCTTCCGTATAAATTTATATAAAATTATATCTATCATTTTGATACGGTTGAACCACTTTATATAGTTAGATATTAGTCCATATATGACTAGATTCGTATTTTGGCTTTGCTCTTCAAATTGTATCAACAAAGATATTGTAAGATCAATTTGATATAATTAGATTTGACCAAATTCAGGATTAAATGGTATCAATTTTTATATTTTTTGATCTAAAGTAATACAATTAGATATTATTTAATACAACCATTTTACGGATCAAATTAGATCTATTTAGTAAAATAAGCATAATATTTTTACTAGGGTATTTTCATTTTCTTAAAACCAAAAATTTTAATAACTTGGGTTTGTAACTTGGATAATAGATCACCTGGTGGTGAATAAAACTGTTTTTCGCCAGCTGGTGAATAAAAAGTAATAATTAATTTTCAACAAAAAAAAAATTTTTTTCATCAAATTTTTTTTTTGTCATAAATTTTTTTCTTTTCATCAATTTTTTTTTTCATCAATTTTTTTTTCATCAATTTTTTTTTTTTTCATCAAAGATTTTCCTTTTTCGTCATTTTTTTATCAATTTTTATTTTATCAAATTTTTTTATTTCATAAATTTTTTTTCATCAAATTTTTTTTTTCATATTTTTTTTTTTGTTTTCATTAATTTTTTTTTTCATCAAAAATTTGTTTTTTTCATCAACATTTTTTCATAATTTTTTTTTTTATTAATTTTTTTTTTCATTAATTTTTTTTTTCATCAAAATTTTTTTTTTATTAATTTTTTTTGTTTTTTCATCAAATTTTTTTTTCATCAATTTTTTTTCATTAATTTTTTTTTTCATAATTTTTTTTTTTTTTTATCAAAATTTTTTTTTCATAAATATTTATGTATTACATTTTTTTCCGTCAATTTTTTTTCATCAAATTTTTTTATCAAATTTTTTATTATCAATTTTTTTCTCACCAATTTTTTTGTTTTTTAAATTTTTTTTTCATCAAAGTTTTTCCTTTTTCGTCATTTTTTTATCAATTTTTATTTTATCAAATTTTTTTATTTCATACATTTTTTTTCATCAAATTTTTAATTCATAATTTTTTTTTTTTTTCATTAATTTTTTTTTTTCATCAAAAATTTGTTTTTTTCATCAACATTTTTTTCATAATTTTTTTTTGTTAATTTTTTTTTTTATTAATTTTTTTTTCATCAATTTTTTTTTTTTCATCAAAAAATTTTTTTTTTCAACAAAATTTTTTTTTCATTATTTTTTTTTGTTTTTTCATCAAATTTTTTTTCATCAATTTTTTTTTCATTAATTTTTTTTTTTTCATAATTTTTTTTTTTTTTTTTTGTATCAAATTTTTTTTTTCATAAATATTTTTGTATTACATTTTTTTTCGTCAATTTTTTTTTTCATCAAATTTTTTTATCAAATTTTTTGTTATCAATTTTTTTCTCACCAATTTTTTTTTTTAATTTTTTTTTTTTATCAAAAAATTTTTTCTTTTCTTCAAAAACTTTTTTTCACCAAAAAGTTTGGGTTCATTAAACTTTTTTTAGCATAATTTTGTTTTTCGTAAAAAAATATTATTTTTTTACCAAAACTACATTTTCACCAAGTCTAAACTTTTCGCATAAAAAATTTCCATTTGTTTATCAAATGTACATAAAACAAGTGAGAGTGGTATATTATTTTCGTGCCGAATCTTTTATACTCTCCAAAATGTAAAAACACCTTTTTGCACTTATTTTTGCACTCATTTACGAAATGTACAGCTCTTTTGGTTTTTTAATGGGGTCCTCGACTAATATTTCAATTCGTTTTGCATGGAATGACAAAGAGTACAAAATTTGCAGAAATTTTTTTAATAACAACCAACAAAAACCGTACTTCTGTAAAAATATACACAGAAAATAAAATCGTCAAATTTAAATCAACAAACAGCAATTGTAAATTAACCAAACATGAGATCAACCAAACATTTAATAAAAACGGCCGTCTGTTAGTCTATTATACAAAACTTCGATTTTGTTTTTAACAAATTTAGTCAAGTAATTTTATTTCAAAATTATTTTATCATGTCAACAAATAGTTTTTGTGTTTGATGAATTTCTTTGTTGAAAAAGAAAATATTTTTTTTTACGTTTGTCAGATCAACAAATTGTGTTTGTTTTTGTTGAATTTCTTTGTTAAAAAAAAAATTAAGATTTTGTGCGTTTGTCAATACAAATAATAATTAAAGAGAACTATTACAAACTCGTTTATCAATTTTTTTTAAATTTTTTTTCAACAATCAATATTTACAAACGTTAGTTGATATCACAAATTTCCGTATAGGAGCACTTTCAGTGAAAAGTTGATTGTATTCACAAATATGGGGGTCAATATAACAATTCGTTTTTTTTCTGTGTACGGTATAATCAGTCATAAATCATTTACCTGATAAAAATATTTTTCCGTAAATTGTGTAGTTTATTTTTTTTAACAACTGTATAAATCAGTCAATATTTTAACATTAAAAAACAAACGATAAAACACTGTAGATTTTTTTGTTGTTTGTAAAATTAACTTGGAAATTTGTAAAATTAAAAAAAAAAAATGTAAAATTAAAAAAAAAATTGTAAAATTAAAAAAAAATTTTTTTTTTGTTAAAAATCAAGGAAAACTTTCATACATTGGTAAAATGGCATAATGAGACTTTTCCTAGTAATTTGACAAGGTTTTTTTGTTTGAGAATACATTTTGTTTTATAATCATAATAAAACTGATCTATAAAGCTTTTTTTTTTTAAAAAAAAACTTTTAAAAAAACGTTTCAGTTTTGCTTTGTTTGTACCTTGTATTGTTTTCTTTTACAGATTTGTTTTTAATCAACTTAATAACTTTGAAAATGAAAATAATTTCTATTGAAATAAAAACCCCAAACAATATTAAATAACAAACAAAAAATATAAATAAAATAAAAATCTTTCATTCAATTGTTAAATCTGAATTTAACCTACTTTCATTGAGTAAAATTTAACCCAAATGCATTACATTAAAAAGAAGTTTTTTTTTTTTGTTTGTTATCCTGCTTTAATGAAATAAAAAACCCTCTTAATAATAAAATGCAAAAATAAAAAATGTTGTTGTTGCATGATGCAATACAGAAATTGTAACATGCAAAACACACACAAACAGCATAATAACCAAGGACATTACCAACTTGTTTGTTTTATGTGTGTGTGTATGTGTGTGTCTTTTGAACAACAATCAAAACAATTGAAAACAAAATCAAAATATTGCATGCAGTACTAAATTACAATAAAATTGAAAATTTATTACAAAATAGAAAGGAAAGTGCATAAAAAAAGTTAAGGTAGTACTATAAACAAATGAAGGTTTTAATGAATATATGAAGTAAACAAAAAACAAATCTACAGTTTAATGAATAAATATTAAGGAAATTTTATACGAAAATCTTCAATTATAATTCTGAAATGTAAATAAAGGAAACTATGTTAAACAAAAGTCCTTACCAACAAAAAATCTGAACACGATACTTTTTAGTTTTTTAAAATTTAGCCAGGCAGAAACTGCAAACCGTTCCAAAGAAAATCGGCAAAGCATTTTATTGCGTATAAAGTAGTATGAATTCTAAAATGTGCTTTGAGAGTGCTTTGCCAAAGTAGTGTTTATAGCCATTTCTGAGAAGACTTCTGCGGGGAGTTACAGAAGACGTTAATTTCACTGATCGTCTGTGGGTCAACACACAACATTGGGTCTTGCAAACATTAAAATCGACTTTATTTGCTTGAACCAACTCGGAGATCGTAGACAGGTCATGATTAAGTGTGTCATTCGTATTATGTCTCATGGCTTCAACCTCTACTTTGAACTTTAGTAATAACTTTATATCATTAACAAAAATGCAAAATAAACTGAAAAATGGCGTTTTTAAGAGGTTGGTTTTTGCCAGACATCAGCAGTTTAGCTCTTTTAGTTTCCACAGACAGACGGACGGACATGTTTAGAACGTCTTAAAATCGATCATGAAACAATAATTAAAATACTTTATGAGGTCTGCGACCGATATTTTGATGCGTTACATACGGAACAAAAAAGGCAGTATACCCCCATAGTGTGGTTGGAGGGTATAAAAACTGAAAATTACCATTTCTTTCCCCTCATTTGAATCCCCTAAATATGAATTTGGGCCATTAAAAAAATACAAGTATTTTTCCTGCTCTACAAAATAAAACCAATTCTATAAAGATCGGAGTGTGACACTAGTAGAAATCACAATGTACCTCAGAGTCTACGTGTGTTGACGTAAAACGTCAGCAGCCACTTACAACCTGACACTAGTAGAACTTTCCTTATGAGTACAGAAATGGTAGAAATATAATCAAATTTGTAAAATTTTAATAAAATATTTAACATTTTTAGAATTTTTAGAAATGCGAATATCGGGCAGAGCTTCGACCGAATCAATTCTATTGAGAATTAATTCACAAAAAATTTAATTCTGTCTTAAAAAGTTTTGAATTATCATCCCTAGTAAAAAAGTTTTGATATGATCTATATATATAAAAATGGATGTGTGTATGTATTAGAGTTTTTCTTTTCCCGGACTTTTTCATTTCCCGGGAAAGCGGGATTCGTTTTTAAATTTCCCGGGATCCCGGGAATTCCCGCAAATACTAAAAACCGAAATTTTTTGTCAAAAAAATGTATAAAAATATTATGAATGCGATTACACTATTTATAATGTTTGTTAACACCATAAAAATCTTATTTAGTACCTCTAAAACAAAAAAAAAATAAGTTTTGAGGAAAAAAGAACAATTTTTGTTACACAGTTTTTATAAAAAAAACGGCCCAAATATGTCGAAGTCTTTTAAAATGTATTTTTAGGGGAATATGTTCTTTCACATCGCTTTATCTGTTTTAATAATAAAAATTAATCACTTCATTTTAGCAATTCATTTTTACAATTGGTTCTCAAAACACAATAGTTGTATTCAGAGTCTTACTTGCCAGCCCTGACACTGGTGGTAAAACAGCACTTTTAAAATTATCTTTAAACATACATGTGTTTTTTGAAAGAAGTAGTCTTTTGCTACATTGCCAGGGCTGGCAGAAAGTCTCTGAATACCTCAAATGAACCTGATTCAGAGGAATTTCTCAATTATGTCTCTGAAACTGAATGTAACTGCTTCAGAGAAATAAAATTATAAGAAAATTTACATAAAAAAATTATTAAAAAATTTAAAAATTCTGGTTTCTTAAAGAAACACCTGATAATTTCAGAGTCATTCCTTACACAAATTTTATATCAATTTATCGATTTAAAAAGAATCATGTCCAGAGACATTAATAGAAACAAAAAGAAAATTTTTCAGCTTCTGAAAAAAGTATCAGGTTCTGATAATTATATCCTATCGAAGATTTAGATATTGCGAGATTTTCTCCTTTCGTAAGTCTTAGATTTTATGACAGTTGTTAGTTAGAAGGGGTCTCTTGGAATACTTTTTAAGCCCTCCTGGTCCCTGCGTACGTTTCTGCCATCAATTATCAAGAATTTAAATAAAATCTCTAAAAAATCACATACAAAATAATCAATAGAAGTCGAAAAATCAACGATTTCAAAGAAATTAAAATTCCCGGGAATTCCCGCTCTATTTCCCGGGATTTCGGGATTGAAAATTTACGGGAATTCCCGGGAATTCCCGTCCCGGGAATTCCCGTGAAAAACTCTAGTATGTATGTATGTGTGTATGTATGTTCCGTATGGACTCGGAAACGGCAGGACCGATTTTGATGAAATTTTCAGGGAATATTCAGAACATCCTGGGGAGTAACACTGTGCGGTCAGATTTTTGATTTTTTGATTGTGGGCGGAGGGGCGTGGCAAAATCAAATTTTTACATTCCACTAATGACATCTAAACCACTAATGACATCTAAACATATAAACAAAACGGATGGACCGATTTTGATGAAATTTAAACCAAAGACAGTACTAACCGAGTACTAACTATACGCCAAATTAGAGCGTGATCGGTCAAATAAGCGTAAAATGCCATGCTTTTTTTGCCTGTGGGCGGAGGGGTGGGCAAAATCGAATTTTTACATTGCACCACTAATGACATCTATATATAAAAAACGGATGGACCGATTTTAATGAAATTTAATACAACGATAGTACTAACCAAGTTCTAACTATGTGCAAAATTAGTGATCGGACAAATGGGCGTAAAATGCCATGTCCCTTTTTATTGAATTGAATGTTATTTCTGTGGATTCGATTTTAATTAAATTTTCAGCACTGATAGTGTTAACAGAGTGCAGAACTATAGGCCATGTTACACTACGATTGGAAAAAGGGGCGTAAAGTACCACGCCCCTTTGTACTATACTGGACGTTGTCTGCCTGTTTCGCAATCACGCAAAAACAGCTAAACCGATTCTCTTGACATTTTCACTACATACAGTGCTAACCAAGTACATATGTAGTCCATATAAGATCGGCTTTGGAAAAGGGGATCAAAATTGCAACGCCCTTTGTACTATACTGACCACGATTGAACAAAGAGGCGTAAATTGCCACGCCCCTTTGTTTTATACTGAACTTATATCTGCCTGTTTTGAAATTACGCAAAAACGGATAAGTCGAATCTGTTACTACTGATAGAACTAACCGAACGGGAGCTATAGGTCATATGTAGAGCGCGATTAGACAAAAGGGTATAAAATGTCACTCCCGTTTTTCATAAACAAAAAGTTATTTCCTCCTCTTTCGCAATCACACAAAAACGGCAAAACTGGTGTCAATGAAATTTGCAGCACAGATAGTACTAATCAAGGATGCAGCATGGAACTGCAGACTATCACGATTCGATAAAAATGCGTTAAATGACACGCCCCTTTGTACTATAGTTAACGTTATGTCTGTCTGTTTCGAAATCACGCGAAAACGGCTGAACAGATTTTGTTGAGATTTCTCTATAGAAAGTGCTAACCGAGGGTGGAACCAAAGGTTACTAGCTGGTCCCGGACCAGTGCTTTAATTTTGGCCGACACTATATTTAAATTAAGATGCAATATAAAACCATTTTTTTTCTCAGGGCCAGCAACGCGGACCGGGTATAGCTAGTAATATATAATTTGATACAATCATACTAAAATATATATAAGTATGTTCAGATCTAATTATATGAAAGATTTAATATGGCTCCATTTTCTTATCTGAGGTTATACATAAATATTAGAGTTCGTTTGGTGACTATGTCAGTTCCTCTGTTTATCGGGTATCAACTTTTTTTTATGGATTTAGGGAAGCTAAAAATAATGCCGGCATTTTTTTGGGAAAAATTTTCGCTTGCGGTGGTTCAACGCATCGGAAAACGCGGATTTATAGCTGATTTTACTTCAGAGAAAAAACGGCTGAATATATTGCAAATCTCATTTTACCAGTCGATTCGTAAGCCAAAAAACACAAAATTACAGTTTTTTGAACTCTTAAAAATAGTTCTAAAAACCCACAGCAGAGGGCGGAAATATCGATCTTTAAAAAAAAAATTTTAATTATTTTTTTAGTCATGCACGATGAAGAGGCAGTTTTTGCTAAGAAAATTGGTACCAAAAGCACCTTTCTATCACAAATCATTAAAAAGTTTATAACTTCAAAGTTTTTTTATAATGACAAAATTATAATACAATGACCGAAATTTGAAAATTTTTTGGATGGGTCAGCTTTCTGGACACTCATTTTCGATTAACCTCTCAATGCTGATTCCAAATCTGGTTTCCAAAGTTTTCCATTGCGTCAGGTTTTTGAGAAAATTAAGATTAAAGTTCACAAAAAATGCATTTTTGTGCATTATTGAAAGAATTTTTTGTGAAATTTTTTGATGATGTTTTGGGACCTTTGATAGTATTTGATACAGCCAATTTTGCGATCAGATTATATCTTAAAATTTTTGTTTTACTCGGGATTCCTTACTAGCACTCAACACGAATTAACTCAAAGGCTTAATTCTCAAAGCTTAAATCAAGTTAATTTAATTCCGAAGTGAATTCCTTGCAACCCTAGTAAAAAAGTTTTGATATAATGATATATAATTTGATACAATCATATTAAATTACACTGTACGACACGATTTTGCACCCATGATCGGGACCAAAAAATAAAGATACCCGTGTCTCCCAGTTTTTCTAGATCAATTCGTTTTCGCGTTTTATAAGCAAATCAATATTTTGTATAAATATGAGTTTTAATTACTTGGAGAGTAAGGATTACGCACGCAACAGTGAATCGTGATATCTTAAATTTAGCTGAAATACTTGCAAATAGTGTCAGATGAAATGTGCGAAACATAAGGAAAATCGGTCCACGTGTTTAAAAGTTTTGTAGAAATTTCTCAAATTTTTATGTTTTTTACATGTTTTCTTACCCTCTATTTAATAATAGAGGGTTAAAAATACGCTAACTTTTGAACGACAATTTGGATGCTCCTTAAGTTTGGCATATATATTTACTATTTCCCTGGTCAGGTTGGTATTGAATTTCGAGGAAATCGATCCAGTGTTTTCGCAGTTATGATAAATATCGTGAATTTCGAATTGGTTTCATCTTAAATTCAATCTTTCCAACAAAACTTTATGTGCTCTTAAAAAAATATTGGTATGCCACACAAGTATTTTACAGAGTAATTTTATCGCTCCGAAAAATGTTTACACTCGAAAAAAAATTTTACACTAAAAAAAAATGTACACAAAAACAAATGTGCACTCAAAAAAAATTTACATTTAAAAATTTGAGGCCATCCAAATTTCTTGTGATGGCAACAAAAAGAAGGTGTGTGCATTGCAAAAACATGTGGAAAAAGTTTCCAGATTTGCCGCAATTTTACACTAACAAATAACCAGAAAAGTTAAAAACGACTCCGAATTCATGAATATCCCTCATAACTCCCTTTGTAGTGATAGTAATTTTTCTAATGGAAAACAAAATTGTTAATTTGGATTAAAAAAACCCTTTTTAGTAATTTTTGTAAAAAAAAAATTGACTATAACTTTTTTTTTTTGAGTGTAAATTTTTTTTGAGTGTAAAATTTTTTTAAGTGAAATTATTTTTTCGATTGTAAACCTTTTTTGGAGCTATAAAATTACTTTGTGAAATATTTTTGTTGCATACAAATATTTTTTAAAACCAATTCGAAATTGACGGTTTTGACCATAACTTCTGAAACCCTGGATCGATTTTCTCGAAATTCAATACAAACCTGGGCAGGCAAATAACAAATATATATTCCAAGCTTTAAGAGCATCCAAATTGTATTTTAAAAGTTAGAGTATTTTGAACCCACTATCAATAAATAGAAGGTATAAAAACATGTAAAAAAACATAAAAATTTTAGAAATTCCTTCATAACTTTAAAACCCGTGAACCGAAATTATATAAAGAAGTTTTTGTTTTCAAAAAATTTGATAAAATTATATATAATTTGATAAAATTATATGAAATTTGATAAAATTATATGAAATTATATCCGAATTTTTTTATATAAAATTTTATCAAATTACACTGTGATACAAAATCGAAGTTTCGGAATCGGAATGGGATGAAACCAAAATCAAATGAAATCTGACGTTTTCCATAACAAAACCCTCAAGGCCTTTCTTTTAGGTCAGAGCTAGATTTTATTTTACACGCATTTAAAGATGGTGATTTTAAAGCATTTAAAGTTTTTGTGTACTAAACATGTCCTACTTTAAAGGCCCCTGGTGGTGCCCTTATTGGACATGTAGGGTCCAGCTTCCAAACTTATGCTCAAAATTACTTCAGCTATGACTGGTATGAATTTTGCTGCAATCGGTCCAGTACCTATTTACTGAATAGCCAAATTATTAAAACAGACCACTGTACACCGTTGCGTATGATTGTTATTTAAAGGCAATTATTAATATAAACCACCGGCCACCGTTGCGTATGATTGTTATTTAAAGGCAATTACAATATTAATCATTCGCCACTAATACAGTTTTCAAGCATTTATTATTATAATTATAATAAAAGTGCACTAACTTCAAATGCGTTTAAAAAAAATCTAGCTCTGAGCTAGAAAAAAGCCTTGAGGGGTTTGTTATGGAATATGTTAACTTTCATTTCCTTTTGGTTTCATCCCATTCCGATTTTGGGTGTTGCACTGTGTTATTATATATAATTTGATAAAATTATATATAATTTCCCGGGTGAAAATGACCATGTATGTTCATTAAAGGTGTCCTAACGACTAAGGTAATTTTTCAAAATCACTTTTTAATACGTGGTAGGGTCCTAAATTGTAGTTTTGTATCTAAAAATGAGTGAGCCAAAATTTGGAGACAATCGGATAAAAATAACTCGTGCCGAAAATGGATTGAAGTTTTGGGACACTCTTATCTGATGAAAAAACACGTTTTTTTCTAGTTTTTTGAAAAATATTGGTATATTCTATTTTTTGTTAATTTTTTTGTTAAGTAATATGAAAATGGTAATAAATTACCTTTCCAAAAAGCTTAAAGAAATTAAAATCGGATGAAAAATAAGCATTTTACGCATACATGCCCCAGACCATTGCATGGTTTTTAAAGCCAAAATTTGAAAATTTTCAAAATTTTTAGGCAAAAAAATAAAAAAAATTAAATTTTACTTTATAATTATATTAAATACATGTTATAGATAAAAACTAACAGATATGGTAGTCTAACTTTTTTTTCATTTGGCGTGGGTAGTGATATAATTTCCGCGGATTCCAAAGAAAATGAGTTTTTCTAAACTAATTTAGCAAATATGGGAAACAATTTTCTGTATTGTATTATACGAAGTGAAATACATAAATTCTGTAAATTTTTTGAGAATTCGAGCATCTTTAACCCCTTTTCGTCGATGTGAAATGACAAATTTGGGACGTTATACATTTCTATAATCCAAAATATCTGCATATATCCGATTTCTCAAAAGTTACAGAATTTACGTTTTACACTTCGATCCGCACAATAGAGCACAAATTTTCAAAAATTTGCTTAATTATTGTAGAAAAACGCATTTTATTTGGAATCCGCGGAAATTTTATCACTACCCGCGCCAAATAAAAAAAAAGCTTGACTACCATATCTGCTATTTTTAATCTTAAACATGTTTTCAATTTGATCATAAAGTAAAATTAAATTTTTACTATTTTTTTGCCTAAAAATTTTGAAAATTTTGAAATTCTGGCTCTAAAAACCATACAATGGTCTGGGGCATGTATGCGTAAAATGCTTATTTTTCATCCGATTTTAATTTTATTAGTCGTTTTGAAAAGGTAATTTAGTACCATTTTCATATTATTTCACAAAAAATTTAACAAAAAATAACAAATACCAATGTTTTTCCAAAAACTAGAAAAAACTAATTTTTCGTTCTTATAAGAATGTCCCAAAACTTCAATCCATTTTCGGCACGAGTTATTTTTAGCCGATTGTCCCCAAATTTTGGCTCACTCATTTTTAGATACTAAAGAACAATATAGGACCCTACCAGGTATAAAAAGGTGATTTTCGTTTTTAAGGACACCTCTAATGTTCATACATGTTCATACATGCTCATACATGATTCCATGTATGATAGTATATGAACAATATATGGAAATGTATGTCATATATGGGAGCATATATGAACATACACAAGTAATGTAATATTCCATATATGTAAATGTATGCAACTATATGTGGATAGTTATATGTCATACTCTTTCATATATGCTATGCATCTGCATAGTATACATGTCTTAAAAACAATTTTTTAAAGGTTGGGCTCGGCAGAACTTTGCAAAATTGGACGAAGTTCATGTATGGGTTCAGTCTGAAAAAGTCGTTCGGTTGGACAATAATGATCACTCATCATCAAGATTGGTTATCATTTTTGTATTCTATAGGCGAATATGAACGGCACTAACGTAAACAACCAAATTTAGAAGATAATTCGAACACTCTGACGGTATTACTGTCAGAGCTGCGAAGAATTTCATCCCTTAATAAGATTTGGTATTCTGAATTAAACTTTAATGATTGCATTCCCCAATCACAATTTATCGAATGAATTTACATTTGATTTTAAAATATAGAATGAATTCGGTTTCTTTTTCATTCGACTTTGAAATTGAATGCGTAAGTTTGTATAAATTCGATTTTTAAAAGTCTCATGAATAATAAATAAATGAAATAAAGAGTGCATTCAGTTTTTAAAATTCTCATAAACAAGAATTCGATTTAATGGTAAAAATCGAATCCATTCCAAGAAATATTGATATTTAAAGATAATTGTATTCAGTGACTATAAAAATCGAATGTATTTTATTTGTGAATTCATTCGAAAAGTGGTTAATTCAGGGGTAACTCATGAATAGTAGTGACAGTAATAACGAAGTCGTTATTAATAGATGGCAATCTTTTTTTGGAAAGTATTTGGGAACGATTTGGGAATAACGAAAAATAAACAAAATAAAATTATAAAATTATGAATGAAAATTATTGCTGTGTCACTTGAAAATAAAAAAATACAAAATAAAATAAAGAAATTAATTTAATTAAATCAAAATAACCAGCAAAATTAAACGAAAAATAAAAGGTAAACAATAATTCCAGCTTTCCCAGATGGCATTTGTAAAACTAACACCACCTTTAAACGTCGAAAAGAACTGACTCTTGGTTAGTCTTTACACTCAAAAAATTATGTCATTAACTGTTTGTAGTTTATTTTAAAAGTTTTCCGTTTAGTCGTTTTTAAAAGCAAAAACATTTGTTTGATGTTCAGTTTTTATTAATGACTTCTTCTGTCCTTTGTTTCAAAAATAACACACTAAAAAATAAAGACTTTCATTAACATTTAATCTTTAAAGTCATTTATTTTTGTTCTGTAAGTAAAAACTACTGATTATTCTTTAAATTTTTAATGATTTGTGTAAGTAATTTTTTTTTAAATTGTTGGTATTTTTTAATGAAATATCATTAGTTTTTACCTACACAAGTCAGTAAATTTTTTGTAGAAAAAAAAAATCAAAAAATTATTTATAGAAATATAAAAACATGTTTGTATCAAGTGACTTTGGCACGATGGGTAGAGTGTCTGGACAGAATGTAGTTGGTTGCGGGATCGATTCCCCAAAATTTTATTAAAAATTTTTAAAAAAATATTTCAATAGAAAATTGTATAAAATAACCTACGAAATCATTAATTTTTAATGTTTTCGTAAGTTATTTTTTTGGAATTTGTTGGTAAAAATAACAGAACTATCATTAATTTTTAATGTTTTCGTAGGTTATTTTTTTCGAATGTGTTAGTAAAAAAGAGTGAAAAAACCGTAATTTTTTAATGTTTAATGTTATTTATTTTATAAAATTTTGTCAACAGTAAAAAATAAATGTTGCTGTTTGTTAAACTAAATGAATAATTACTGGGATGGTTTTCAATTGTTTATTCACTTGTTTTAAGTGTGTTTTTCTTTTGTTTTTGCCTACAAAATATTTTGAGTGTATATATTTAAGTTTTTGGGTTAATTCTTCGAAGCTTTGATTATCCTAAAGTATCATAAAGTCCAAAGTATATTTTTAAAATATTCGTTAGTTTTTATTAAAAAATCAGTGTCATAAATTAGTACAAGTTATTTATATTTGAAAAAATTTCAATTAAGAGACGTTTTATGGAAAAAAATAAAATAAAAATTTTACATACAAATTCATGTATGACAATGTATGATCATTAATGTACATGTACCCTCAAATTACGGATATGCACTTGTATGGACATCCATATATGCATCATATATGAACATACATGGTCATTTTCACCCGGGTTTATCTAATTTTATAAAATTTTATATAAAAAAATTCGGATTTTATCAAATATATATAATTATATATAATTTTATCAAATTATATATAATTATATATAAACTTTTTTACTCGGGTATTAATTTCGAAAATAAAAAAGCAAAAAGCAATATTTACTCCGCCCTAATGCGCACCCCATAGAATAAATTAAGAATCAATAATTTTACCATATTTCCTTCTTATTTTTGCTAAATTTATTCACACAACTGTGTGCAATTAGTATATTTTAAACAATATGAAACAGTCCATGAAGTATTTTTACCATAGCTAAATTTCTGATTGTTATGTGTTTCAGACATTTTTTAATTGATGTTTAAACAAAAAAAAAAAATAAACAAAATATAATTAGTAACTTATTTTTTTTTCTTATTTTCCAGATAGTTGACTACTAGTAAACAAAGAACAAAAAATGGATTTAACTGAAGAAAAAATAAATAATAAAATAAAAACTATTTTATAACTGAAACTGACAGTTAAGCAAAAATAAAAAGAGAATTTAAAAAATATGCAACCTTTGTTTTGGCACAACAACTTTAGATACCGATCGTTGAACAAATGAACAATCACCTGAAGGAAAAACACAATCTAAAATAACAGAAAATAAAAGGAAAAACAAGTTAATTAGCGTTCAAAAAATACGCAGACCTTCGTAATAAATAAAAAAAAAAAAAACAAAATATAAATTAAAATTAAAATAAATGCAACTAAACGGAACAAGGAAACAAAAACAGAAAAAAATCCACAACAAAAAACCAAATTGTATAAATGAAAACAAAAACTTTAAGCTTAAGAGTACCTTAAATTAAAAAAAAAAAACACACAAAAAAAGAATTAAATAAAATCCAACAAATTTTATTTTTTAAAAAAACAATGGTTTATGTTGCATCATTTACAAGTAAAAATGTAAATTCTTATCTGCCATGAATCAGCTACAAAAACAGCAACAACAACACTATCGCCAACAACATACTAACCGAAAAAGAAAACTTGGTTGTAAAACAGACCCCAGTTAAAATTAAAAAAAAAAAAAATATTTTACAAATAAAATTAAAATACTTGCAAAAAAAACAAAAGGAAACAAAAAAAAAACCAAACAAGGCATTTGGAAAATTGTTACGCTTCAGAAATTAAATTGTAACATCCGCCAACAGGAAACATTAAAATTGTTCTAGTTTGTTTGTAATTTTAACTTTTTTTTTTATTATTATTTCGTCCCTTGTTGTTATTTTTGTTTCACTTTACCTTGTGAGATAATAAATTATAGGAATAAAAAATGCACAACAATAAAATTCTTATATAAAAACAAAATCGAATTTGTATAAAAATTAAAACCAAAAAGCAGAAAATATTTTAACAACGAAATACCTTTACTGTAAATTTTACATAAACAAAAAAAAAAAAAAATACATATCTCCCTTATCAGACATCCAACATATCTTCTACATATATATTAGCAACATGGAATTGTTAAATCTTCCCCGTCTATCTGCGTTATTAACATGGCGTTATTGTTTGAGCCTTGTAACACTTTTAGTATTTATGGCCAATTTAAATAAAACAAGCGGACAAATTGATTGGGACGATGATGATGATCCAGGTAAGTTTAAATATTTTACTAGTTATTTATAAATACCTTTACATTCTTTGGTTGTTCTCCATAAAAATTTGCCATTGCAACGGATATTCCTGAAATTTTTGCATAAATAAGATCATTACTTCGCTCATAGTCTAATTTTTATTTACCAAGCCCACATCCACGCGCATTTTGGGCAGAAATAGTAAAATTTTAAAATTTTCACAGTTTTATTTATTTTTTTTTTTAATAGAAACTTGAATGAACTTCTTTCGTGACGAACGCTTCAATAAAAGTTTTGTTGACGTAAAAAAAGTCCAAAATATCAGTTATTTTCTATTTTTCTCTCCACAGAGAAAATATATTAAGAAAAACAATATAAAAACAAAAAAAAAAGTGAGTAATTGTTTATATTTGACGCTATTAAAAATTTGAGTTATTTTTGAATTGACACATTTAAAATGCAATAATTTATTTGTTATCATAATAACCCGAGTAAAAATTTTCTGATAAAATCATATATAATTTGATACAATCTTATATGAGTTAATATGCTTCCGTATAAATTTATATAAAATTATATGTATAATTTTGATACGGTTGATCCACTTTATATGGTTGGATATTGCTCCATATATGATTAGATTCGAAATTTGCTCATCAAATGGTATAAAAATAGATATTATAAGAACAATTTGATATAATAAGATTTGACCAAATTCAAAATCAAACTGTATTAATTTTTACATTTTTTGACCCAAAGTAATACAATTAGATATTATTTGATACAACCATTTTACGGATCAAATAAGATCTATTTAGTAAAATTACCATAATATTTTTACTAGGGAAGATTTAAATATGAATATGTTTCAATATCAAAATAATCAAAAAAAAAATATATATGAGCAATTGTCATTAACTTTTAATATTTAAGAAAAAAAAAATTGCGATTTTTTTTCGTGGCACATTGATAAGACTTTCTAGGTAAATAACATTATAAATAAGTAATTCAAATCCGTCCGCGTGCATTAATTTGAGCGATCGCACCCAAAACTATGGCGGTTTAAAGTTAAAATTTTTAAAAAAATTGTCAAAATTACATTTTTTATCCGAAGTTAACCAAACGTACCATTTTGTATGATGCATACCCAAAGCTAAAATTCATATTCAAACATGCATAAAATCTTTGCTAAATATCGAGATATTTGCATTTAACAAATTTTTTTTCGGCACATTTTCCAATATTTTGGAAATAAAAATGTTTCCAGCGGCTTTATTTTTTTTAGAAAAATATTACCAAATGCATTAACAAAATCTCAACAAATGCTTTGTTAACACCATTACTCTATCTCTAATAGGTAAGAAACAGCAGTGGTTTAAAGGGAACATTTTTGAAAAAAAAAAATTAATAATTTGGAATTTTTTTTTTTTTTTTTTAATATTAAATGTCTGATTTTACAGTGTTGTCCTTCACTCAATATTGAAACTATTCCAAGTATGTTTAATAATGCTAATATTAAGGTTATTACGAAATATTTTAACGTTATTACTAATTTTATCAAGGTAATAAAAAATTTTAGCGATTTTTCGCGATTTTCGCGACTGCAAAAATCAATGGACTAATTTCGAAATATTATTTGAATAAGACATGTCAAAATCTATCAAAATACATTTCTTTTCTACTTTATTTAAGTAATGTAAGTTTTTATATAACCATTAAATTTAAAGGTATCAAAAATTTAAAACCACCGAAAAACCGCTTAAACGTTAAATTTTTTCGGGTGCGAATTAATTGAAGATAGAGAATTAAAAAGACAACCAAACGCGCCTTTCACCGACCAATTTCTATAAGCGGCCTGGATGTGCCTTACAAAAAAGTGAAAACTGAAAAACACCGCGGAATTCGCCAATATTAACTTTTGATCAATGTTGCTTTCCATGATTTATTATATTTGCACATACCATTGTTTCTACATGTTCAACTTTCAGCCATGCACATTTGGCTGTCAAATAAAATAACTAAAATATCGAAATTTTGCAAAAAACTTAAAAAGTTCATAAAATTTTTGCAATTGAATATTTTTTGGGTGCGTTTGTAAATCAAGTGGGAAATGGTAAATTATAAAGTTCACAAAGCATTCGGAACCATTCGGAATAAAACTGGGAGTGTGCCTCGCAAAAAACAGACTTTTTAAAAAATTCACGTTTTTTCTTCCCATTTTTGGAGAGCTGCAGCTTCGTAACCATTGCGAGCACATCACTCGAATCAGTCTCAGATTGTGCATATTTACAAGGGCTTTTACCATGTGTATTTGAATTTTAAAATTACAGTTTGCACCAAAAGCTACAATCAAAAAACCTCGAAAAATTTAAAATTGAAAAAAATTGGTATCAAAGATTTAGGTCCATGTAACTTTTTTCTTATTGATGGCACATCCACTGAACCTACACCAAATAATTGCTCAAGTCTACTGATTAAACGGTATTAAATTTGGAGTAATGCCTTTAACGCACCCAACAATATGAAACTTTGAACGAAAAATTTCATGAGAGTATCAAGCGATTTTTTTACATTTTTCAACTTTGCACGTACCTTACCATGAGGTAATGAGACTATGTGCGCTGTGCCTTTGCAGAATTACTCATTATGGTTCCCTTAACATATCTGCATTCACAGGTACCACCTAGTTTACAAATAAAAATGTTATTGCGAAATTAGTAAAATATCACAAGCGTTAAAAGTTAATGACAAAAGTCCATATACCTTTTATGATATTTAAAATATTAAAATTCATAATACTAAAATTATTAAAAAAATTCTGATTAATTTTAATTAAAAAATAAAAATTGTTTTATTCAACCTTTAAAATATTATATTTTGAGTTGGTTTTTTCTAGCTCTAGGTCATTATTTCCTTTACTAATTAAAACTATGATATTCTCATAGAATAATTTTCAAGAAAAATATTTTTCTGCTTTGAATTTATTTATGTTGGTAATTTTTTGCAAGACTTAATCAACACGTGTTTCGGAATTTGTTAGATCCCATCCCTACTTGTAGTATAGGGTTTTTATTTTTGCTAAATAATCTTGACAATGGGATCTGACAAATCCCGAAACACGTGTCGATTAAGTCTTGCGAAAAATTACCAAAATAATTTTAAAACAGAAAAATAATTTTCTTGAAAATTATTCAATTATAAGATCATAGTTTTAATTAGTAAAGGAAATAATGACCTCGAGCTAGAAAAAACCAACTCTGTAAAACTAGCAAAAAATATGGTTAAAATTAGCAAAAAAAAACCTATAGTTTTATACGTTGCAAAAATTTAAGTAATATTAGCAAAACCATTTTGCAAATCAAAAAATAAAGAAAAAAATGATAAAATACCAATACCATTTTATTTTGTTAAAAAATCAACCTTGAAAAATTAGCAAAAAAAAGAACAAGTAAGAAAGTTATAGTCGGTCAAGGCCGACCTTATGATACCCTACACCAGTGGGTCCCAAGTCTGAACATGGACCGATTGGATTTGTCATTTTTTAAATCTGTATTTTGTGTAGAAAACACACACAGATCAAATTTTAGTGAAATTCGTTAATTTTTTTTACCAATAGACCGATTTAACTGAATATCGGTCGAAATTTTTATATGGGGGACTATGTCCAATAATGGTCCACTTATATTCCGATTTGCTTAGGTTACTAAAGTACACGTTTAACACCTAAAAATAAAATTTTTATCAAATATTTCCATTTTTATGAATTTTGAGGGAATTATGTGAATATCGGGAGGGTGGTTTGTATGGGGACTACCAGAAGTACTGACCCGATTCCTTTGAAATTTGAAATGATGAATTGTGCATACAAAATTTGATTGCCTGTTAAATTTCAAAGCGATATCTATTATAATACGGTTATTGGAGTCATTTAAGCCTAATCCAAAGGGGCGTTTGTATGGGGGCTAGGTCTTAACATAGACCGATTTTCTCCATTTTCAATAGGCTTCGATGATGCTTAATTTTCAAATTTCAAGCCAATTGATTGAAAATTGCGACCTGTATCGTGCTTAAACCGATAGATGAACAGACGGACGGACAGCCATCGCTAAATCGCTAAAGTTTTCACAGATCGGAATATTTTTTTTGTCGATATCTTTCAATAAAATCAACACAGCAACTAATATTAATGCTTTTGAAAATTAACAAGTAAGAAAGTTATAGTCGGTCAAGACCGACCATATGATACCCTACACCAGTGTTTTCCGGAAAATGGGTCCCATGTCCAAACATGGACCGATTGTATCTGTCTTTTGTTAGATCTTTATTTAGTGCAGAAAACATTTTATTTTTTGTCCTTTTATTTTTTGTCAATAAACCAATTTAACTGAATATCGGTCGAAATTTTTATATGGGGGGCTAAGTCTAAAAATGGTCCAATCATATTCCGATTTGATTTGGTTACTGAAGTACACGTTTAACACCTAAAAATTAATTTTTTTTCAAATATTTAAATTTTTATGAATTTTGAGGGAATTATGTGAATATCGGGAAGGTGGTTTGTATTGGGACTACCAGAAGGACTGACCCGATTCCTTTGAAATTTGGAATGCTGATTTGTGCATATAAATTTTTTATTGAATACCTGCTGAATTTACAAGCGATATCTATTTTAATACGGTTATAAGAGTCATTTGAGCCGAATCCAAAGGGGGCGCTTGTATAGGGGCTAGGTCTTAACATAGTCCGATTTTCTCTAATTTCAATTGGCCTTGTCCTTGGACCAAAATATGCTTAAGTTTTAAATTTCAAGTCAATTGATGAAAAATTGCGACCTGTATCGTGCTTAAACCGATAGATGGACAGACGGACGGACGGACAGATGGACGGACGGACGGACATCGCTAAATCGACTCAAAAAGTAATTCTTAGTCGATCGGTATACTTGAAGGTAGGTCTAAAACCAATATTTCGGGTAGTTACAAACATCAGCACTAACTCATTATACCCTGTACCACAGAGTGGTGTAGGGTATAAAAACGGTAAAAAAATACTAAAAATTTTGTAGCCTATTTTTGAGCATCAAATTCTTTAAAGGTAGTAATAGCAGCATCAACCATTAATCCAGTTGTTGGATTGCTACTTTGCTTTGCTGTTGGCAGCAACTTTTTTTATGAACGATCTTTATGAAAATAGTTTTTTACGATTTACGCCTATTTATTCAAAATTAATATAGGCACATTTAGTATCAGCATATATAGGCATATTTAGTATCAGATTAAAGGTATTTTAAATACCTATCTCGTAATGCCAAAAACGTGCCAAAAAAGTAAATTATTTTCGACAAAATTGTCCTAAAATTTTGGCATTTTACTCAATATGACGAAAAGTTGTGCTTGTTTGGACACGTTCTATGCACACGAAGATGGGTTTTCCAAAGAGGTTTCTTTGTATTATATTGAGATAAACGCATAAAACTGAAAAATTACTGTTTCTTCCCCCCTCATTTTCACCCCCTAAATATGAATTTGGGCCGCAACACAAAAACACATGTCCCTTTATTTTTCCTGCTCTACAAAATAAAACAAATTCCATAAAGATCGGAGCTTGACACCAGGGAGACCTTCCTTGTAAGTTTTTTTTTGTGTAAGTAGAATCGTTAGGTATTTTTGATACAATCGTTTCACTAATCAAACTAGAACTATTTTTTTTGAGTGTAGCTCTGGATTTTCGGTAAGACTTCTATGGCGCTAAAATATAAACGTTCAATTTAAATTTCAGATTCTTAGATATTTTTCGTAAAGAAAAAGTTTCAGGCTCTGAGAAATTTTTCTTAAAAAAAAAGGTTCAGATTCTGAAACATTTTTCCAATGGAAAAAGTCTGAGATGCTGAGACATTTTCTCTGTAGAAAAAGTCTCAGATTCTGAGACATTTTCCAATAGAGAAACTCTTAGCTTCTGAGACATTTTTCATGTAGAAAAATATCAGATTCTAAGACATTTTTTCTATAGAAAAAGTCAATGAAATATTTTTCCAATGGAAAAAGCCTCAGATTCTAAGGCATTTTTTCTGTAGAAAAAGTCTCAGTTGAATTTAAATTTCAGATTCTGAGATATTTTTCGTAATGAAAAAGTCTCAGACTCTGAGAAATTTTTCTTATAAAAAGAGGCTCAGATTCTGAAACATTTTTCCAATAGAAAAAGTCTGATATTCTGAGTCTCAGATTCTGAAACATTTTTCCAATAGAAAAAGTTTCAGCTTCTGAGATATTTTTCCTGTAAAAATGTCTTAGATTCTGAAATTTTATTCCTATGGAAAATGACTCAGATTATGAAAAATTTTTGCTATAGAAAAAATCTCAAATTCTGGGACAGATTCTCAGATTCTAGGAAATTCTTCCTATAGAAAAGTTCTTAAATTCTGAGACATTTTTCCTATAGAAAAAGTTCGAAGGTACTTTTACTAAAGAAAAAGTCTTAGATTCCGAGATAAAAATCACTGACTCTGAAAAATCTGAAAAATTATTCCCATAGAAAAAGTGCAAGATTCTGAGACATTTTTGGTAAAGAAAAGCTCTCTGATTTTCAAACATTTTTTATAGAAAAAGTTTCAGGCAGGGTTGTCAGATTTTTTTTACGCTCATCGCCAAATCGGATGTCAAAAATCGCCAGAAATCGCCAAAACTCAAATATTATCAGTTTTTCTTAAAAAAAAAAATTATTTTTATTTAAAAAAATATATTTTGTCTTCTTTATAATGGCTAGAAAATAATAATACTCAAAAATCGCCAAAATCCTAGAAAAATACATAAAAATCGCCAAAAGTAATTTTTTTTTTTAGTTTTTGTATTTTTTTACTTCAATCGGTAATTTATAAATTACTACATTGAAAAATGTTGCTAATTATTTCTAAAATCTGTCAATAGGCAATAAATTTCACTCAAACTTCATTTATGCTTGTTTTCTGCACTAATGCAAAAACCCCAATCGATCAATGATAATCGGTCTTGAATATTTCTTAATTTTCTTATCGCTATTTTTACTCAACAACAGTTTACAATAGTGTAAAATTGGAGAAAAAAAGTAATTAATTTTTTTGTGATTCGCGTATTATAGTTATTATAGTTTTTGACTCTCCTGGACACTGGAAAATTTCCCAAATGTTTTTTGTTTTGTTTTAATTTATAAAGACCCACTTAGACGAGCAGACTTGTAGAAAGTTTGTCAAAAAAAAAAAGTTTTAACTGCCTAAGAGCAGCAAAAGTAAATAAAATTTGATAATTTTTACTAATCTTTTGAAAATATTCAGGAAATAATTTGACAAAATCGCCAAAGAAATCGCTAATCATTTTGTAAATCGCCAAAAAATCGCCACGTCGCCAAATCGAAAAACTCGTCGCCAAACTCATTTCAAAATCGCCACGTTTGGCGAGAAATCGCCATATCTGACAGCCCTGGTTTCAGGTTCTAAGATATTTCTCCTATAAAAAAGTCTCAGATTCTGAGACATTTTTCCTGTAGAAAAAGTCTCAGATTCAAAGAAATTTGTCGATTAGTTTTTCTGAGACATTTTTTATTTTTCTATAGTAAAAATGTTACCGAATCAGAATCTGAGACCTTTCCTATAAGACAAATGTTTCAGAATCTGAGACTTTTATATAGGAAAAATATCTAAGAATCTGAGACTGTTTAAGGCTTAAGAGATATGGCATGGAGTCAAGCTGGAGGTAGCGAACAAACTTGATATTTCTTTGCAGACCGTTAAGTTATTCTAGAAATTGATCAGGGTTTGCAATCCTGACCTTCAAACTCAGTATTGGCAAATTGACAGAATGGGTGCGATGGAGGGCGCTCGTTGTCATGCAGTGATGTTAAACTTGATATTCCGTCGCAGACACTGAAATGATTCCGAAGTTTATCATTGCCTGAAATCCTGACCTTCCAACTCATAATTAGAAAATTTGCCAGATTGGGTAAGATATAGGGCGATCGTCCTTATTCAGAGATATTTGTTAATGAGGAATCAATTCCATTTTTGGCCAGGGCTGACTGCATGGACGGAAAGTGCTACGATATTTTATCTTTCATTTAAAACCTAATCTAAATCACAACCGAACAGACAAGAGAATTAATAAAAATTGCATATTTATTTTTAATAGCAGTTTAAAAGTGGTTAATATTAACCCAATTAACCAAATAACGATTAGTGAAAGAGAAAATGGTATCACCTCTTTGATAACGTTTACTTTCACCTTAAAATAAAATTATGATACCATTCTCGATTTTTATGCTATTTTACTGTAGTTATTCCCGGAAATTTCGACAGCGAAAATAATATCCTATTTTCATACTGAAACGATGCCGTTATCGCCTGAAATAACGATGGTTTTTTGATAAGTTATGGAAAAAGACGATTTTATTATCGTTGTGAGTAGAATTATCGAAAGCAAATACGATATCATATTTTAATGGAAAAAATGTATCATAAGGAAAGTTGCATTAAGAATGAAAACACTATCGTTTTAGTATAATCTATATACATATATACTTATACTTATACTTATACTTATACTTATACTTATACTTATACTTATAC
This sequence comes from Pegoplata infirma, assembly GCA_963921195.1. Lineage (NCBI taxonomy): Eukaryota > Metazoa > Arthropoda > Insecta > Diptera > Anthomyiidae > Pegoplata > Pegoplata infirma. The sequence goes on from OY992536.1 coordinate 204,990,464, forward strand.
TTATACTTATATATACTATTATACTATATACTATATACTATATACTATATACTATATACTATATACTATATACTATATACTATATACTATATACTATATACTATATACTATATACTATATACTATATACTATATACTATATACTATATACTATATACTATATACTATATACTATATACTATATACTATATACTATATATCTATATTAGAGTGTCCCTTATTTTGGAAATGTTGGAAATCTTGAGACGGTACCCGCTCATTTTTTTCCTTTTGACTTAAAAATAACTCAGGAAAAATTTTACGCCCCTAGGACCACGCCTTCCCTACGCGACGGGCCCTTAAAGAGCGGGGCCTAAAAAATCATTTTTCCATACAAACCAAAAAATTTTTTTTTTGATTTTTAATTTTTTTGTTATTATTTATTATATTACTTGGTTTGCTTATTCACAACAAAAAATTTGATTTTGGTGGGATAAGTCTTTCAGCGCTAAAAAATTTTTCGCAAAAAAAAATTTTGAGCCGCCGGGGTCCTACAGTAAAAAATTTTTAAAAAATATTTTTTTTTAGTTTTGACCAGCAACGGTTTTAGCTGCTATGTTGCTTTAAATGATATATATTCATAAAAAAATATTTTTTGTATCTGTGACATCTTAATCGTGTTCTAAAAAAGGGTAAAAAATGCATTGATGATTTTTTTCGATACACGATAAAAATGTCACAAATATGAATAATATTTTTTTTGGAATATATATCATTAAAAACAACATAAAAACTAAAACCATTGCTTTTCAAAACTAAAAAAAAATATTTTTTAAAAATTTTTTACCGTAGGATTCCTACGGCTCAAAATTTTTTTTTTCGAAAAAGATAAAGATGTCACAGATATGAATAATTTTTTTTTTGGAATATATATCATTTAAAGCAACATAGCAGCTAAAACCGTTGCTGGTCAAAACTAAAAAAAAATATTTTTTAAAAATTTTTTACTGTAGGACCCCGGCCGCCCAAATTTTTTTTTTGCGAAAAATTTTTTAGCGCTGAAAGACTTATCCCTCCAAAATCAAATTTTTTGTCGTGAATAAGCAAACCAAGTAATATAATAATTAATAACAAAAAAATTAAAAATCAAAAAAAAAATTTTTTGGTTTGTATGGAAAAATGATTTTTTAGGCCCCGCTCTTTAAGGCCCCGTCGCGTAGGGAAGGCGTGGTCCTAGGGGCGTAAAATTTTTCCTGAGTTATTTTTAAGTCAAAAGGAAAAAAATGAGCGGGTACCGTCTCAAGATTTCCAACATTTCCAAAATAAGGGACACTCTAATCTATATATATAAAAGAGTAATGTGACTGACTGACTGACTGACTGACTGACTGACTGACTGACTTATTGACTGATTCATCATCGCCCAGCCCAAACCGCTGAAGCTAGAGACTTGAAATTTGGACTGTAGGTTCACCTCCCGGAATATAGATCCACTAAGGCTGGATTTTTGCCAATGTTGATTCCTAAAAAGGGTAAAAAACTGTACTTTTGGTACTTTTTATATCTCCTGAAATAATGGTCGTAGAGACTTGAAATTTGGACTGTATGTTCACCTCCCGGAATATAGATCCCCTAAGGCTGGATTTTTGCCAGTGTTGATTCCAAGGGGGTAAAAAGGGTAAAAAACTGTAATTTTGAACACTATGAAGCCATTAAAATAAATCAGTTGTTAGTTCCGAGAAAATCCGTGAATTCGCGAATATATTCGCGTTCGCGAATTCGTGGATTTTCGCGAAACTAAAAACGAATTTATTTTAATTGCTCCATAGTGTACCTGTGTGCGAAATTTCAAATAAATTAAAGAACATTTGATTAGATGCTGGGAGACATCTCATGGAATGAGCGATATTTAATTTTTAATTTAATTTTTTTTTTGTCTGAAATTATTAATATTTTATCATATTAATCATATTTAACAATTTAAAATAATAAAAAACTCAAAAAAAATAAATCGTTATAAAACGCGAGATCGCGACCTCTAGATATTATTTTAAAAATCCCAAAAAAAAACCGAAATTTTTTTGCACTAAAAGGAACAAAATTCGCAGGTATCCCCCAAGAAAATAACAACTTGGTTTTTTTCTGGGCAGTCTAATGTTTACCTCCGCAATATAGATCCCATAAGGTTGGATTTTTGCCAGTGATGATTCTAAGGGGGTAAAAAGGGTAAAAATCTGTACTTTTGGTACATTTTATATTTCCTTAAATAATGGTACTAGAAACTTGAAATTTGGAGTGTAGGATCCTTTAGTGAAATTAAACATTCTGGAACAAGTACTTTCCGAAAATTCTGTACTGTTTATAAAAAGTACCTTTTATAAAAAGTACCTTTTATAAAAAGTACCTTTTATAAAAAGTACCTTTTATAAAAAGTACCTTTTATAAAAAGTACCTTTTATAAAAAGTACCTTTTATAAAAAGTACCTTTTATAAAAAGTACCTTTTATAAAAAGTACCTTTTATAAAAAGTACCTTTTATAAAAAGTACCTTTTATAAAAAGTACCTTTTATAAAAAGTACCTTTTATAAAAAGTACCTTTTATATAAGGTACCTTTTATAAAAAGTACCTTTTATAAAAAGTACCTTTTATAAAAAGTACCTTTTATAAAAAGTACCTTTATAAAAAGTACCTTTTATAAAAATTACCTTTTATAAAAAGTACCTTTTATAAAAAGTACCTTTTATAAAAAGTACCTTTTATAAAAAGTACCTTTTATAAAAAGTACCTTTTATAAAAGTACTTTTTATAAAAAGCACCTTTTATAAAAAGTACCTTTTACAAAAAGTACCTTTTATAAAAAGAACCTTTTATAAAAAGTACCTTTTATAAAAAGTACCATTTATAAAAAGTACCTTTTATAAAAAGTACCTTTTATAAAAAGTACCTTTTATAAAAAGTACCTTTTATAAAAAGTACCTTTTATAAAAAGTACCTTTTATAAAAAGTACCTTTTATAAAAAGTACCTTTTATAAAAAGTACCTTTTATAAAAAGTACCATTTATAAAAAGTACCTTTTATAAAAAGTACCTTTTATAAAAAGTACCTTTTATAAAAAGTACCTTTTATAAAAAGTACCTTTTATAAAAAGTACCTTTTTAAAAAAGTACCTTTTATAAAAAGTACCTTTTATAAAAAGTACCTTTTATAAAAAGTACATTTATAAAAAGTACCTTTTATAAAAAGTACCTTTTATAAAAAGTACCTTTTATAAAAAGTACCTTTTATAAAAAGTACCTTTTATAAAAAGTACCTTTTATAAAAAGTACCTTTTATAAAAAGTACCTTTTATAAAAAGTACCTTTTATAAAAAGTACCTTTTATAAAAAGTACCTTTTATAAAAAGTACCTTTTATAAAAAGTACCTTTTATAAAAATTACCTTTTATAAAAATTACCTGTTATAAAAAGTACCTTTTATAAAAAGTACCTTTTATAAAAAGTACCTTTTATAAAAAGTACCTTTTATAAAAAGTACCTTTTATAAAAAGTACCTTTTATAAAAAGTACCTTTTATAAAAAGTACCTTTTATAAAAAGTACCTTTTATAAAAAGTACCTTCTATAAAAAGTACCTTCTATAAAAAGTACCTTTTATAAAAAGTACCTTTTATAAAAAGTACCTTTTAAAAAAAGTACCTTTTATAAAAAGTACCTTTTATAAAAAGTACCCTTTATTAAAAGTACCGGAAGTACACTTTTTGTTATTTTTTTATTTCCTGAAATTATATTTATAGAATTTTTTTATATTTCCTAGAATCTAAAAAATTGTAATGTATGAGAATTCGGTAAAAAAAACATTCTGGGAAAAATACGTTTTTAGAATTCCGCTTCTGAGGGGTAAAATGGCTAAAAAGTGTACTTTCGGTACCCATGATATTTTTAACGTAATGGTTCTAGAAACTTAAAATTAGGAATGTAAAATCCTTTTTGTACTTTTAATATTTGCTAAAACAATGATACTAGAAAATTGAAATATGCAAAAGAGTATCCCACGGCGAAGAAGAAAACATTCTAGAAGTAGTTCTTTTTGGAAATTCCGTTTCTAACGGGGGTAAGAAATTGTACTTTTGTTTATTTTTTTTTGTTCCTATAATAATGAAAGAGTGTAAGTTTTGGTTATTCTTATATTTCTTGAAATAATGGTTCAGAAACTTGATATTTTAAATGAAGGATCACCTAACACAAAAAAAAGAGTTTTTGGAAAATATAATTTTAAGGGGAAAAGGGGGAAAATGGTTATTTTTACCTATCTAACTATTAAACAAAGAGTCCCAAAAATAACACCCAAGAAAAGGACATATTTTAAAATTTTAAATTTTAGAACGGGGAACGAAGTGGAATAGAGCAGGGAACAACATGGAATGATACCTTTTACTCAAATTTTTCGTATTTAACTTTTTTTACTCCATATTTTTTCTCTCTATATGTTTTTTCACTCAAACTAATTTTTATTCCAATTTCATTATTGATTGAAATATTTATTCACTCAAAATCCAAAGTCCCAATATAAGGGCTCTAAAATTATTAAAATTTTATTGTTAAAATTATTCATTGAAATATTATTTTATGAAAGACTTAAACGTGCACAAGTAAATAAAACAAAGACTGCGTAGGGGATTTTTCTTGAAATCGGTAGAGTAGTTCTTATCCTTTTATTATCATGTATTCAATACAACCGGTAACGAAGTACCGGGATGGTAAGCTAGTAATATTATAAAGAGGTAATGTTTGTATTTTTTTTTGTTTGTTTGTTTGTTTGTTTGTAGAAAGTAATCTCCGGAACTACTCATCCGATTTCAAAAAAGTTTTCAGCAATATTTAGAGTGTTCCTCCCGGACGGACATAGGCTATGTTTCATCGACCACGCCCACTTCTACGCCCACTTTTTGACAAAAAACGTAAAATTTAAAAATCTTCAAAACTACTGAACCGATTTCAACATTTTTTTTACCAAAACATACTTGGAATGGTCCTTCATGATGGACATATGCAGGGTTTCATCGACCACGCCCACTTTTGGCAAAAAACTTAAAATTTAAATATCTTTGAAACTACTTATCCGATTTAAAAAATGCTTTTACCAATATTTAGAGTGCTCCTCTAGAGTGGACATAGTGTAGGATTTTTCGACCGCGCCCACTTCAACGCCCACTTTTGGCAAACAACTTAAAATTTAATTATCTATGAGGCTACTCATCCGATTTCAAACATTTTTTCACCAATATTTAAAGTGTTCTTTCAGGGTGGACATAGGAATCATCGACCACGCCCACTTCTTCGCCTACTTTTTGGCCAAAAAACCTAAAATTTAAAAATCTCCTAAATTACTCATACGATTTCCAAAATTTGTCCACCAATGCTTAGTATGGTTCTTTAGTGTGGAAATATGCTGAGTTTCATTGACCACGCCAATTTATACGCCCACTTTTGGCACGAAAAACGTAAAATTTAAATATTATGAATCTACTCATCCGATTTCAAAAATTTTATCACCAATATACATTTAGAATGGTCCTTCAGGGTAGACATGGGCTAGCTTTAATCAACCACACTCTTTCTACGCCCAGTTTTGGTTAAAAAAACGTAAAATTTCAAAATCTGCGATACTACTAATTCGGTTTAAAATTTTTTTTCTCCAATATTTAGAATGGTCTTAGGGTTCATCGACGTAAAACTTTAAAATAGACGAAACCTTTTATGATGTTTCAAAAATGATTTCACTTATATTTATAAATCTCCTTCAGGGTGAGTTAGGGTAGGTTTCATTGACCGCACCCATTTAAAAGATCACTTTGGTTCAAAACATTCCGAAAACACCCTTTTTGGAAATTCCGATTTTAATGGAGGAAATAGTTGCAAGGAAGTGAACTTCGTAACCTTTTCTATCTCCTGAAATATTGGTCATAGAAACTTGAAAATTGGGATTATCCTGCCCAAAAAATCATTATTTCTTCAACGCATGTTATGGAACGCAATGAATTGAAACGAATAGAACAGGGACCGAAATGGAATAGAACGGGGAACGAAATGGAATGATAGGGGGAATGAAAGTATATCAATAATAACAATATAAGAGCTCGAAAATGTTCAAGAAATTGTTTTACCGGAACGAACATGATTCCGGGCTAAAAGGGGCTGTTTGAATTTTATTGTTTGTTTTAAATAGTTTTTATTTAAGACTTCAACGATAAAAATTTAATAAAATAATGATTCTGCAGGGGACAATTTTAGAAATGTGGAATCTAATCCTGATGCTTCTTTAATTCCGTATTTATTATTACCGGTGACAAAGTTCCGGGCGGGCCTGCTAGTATTCAATAATTAGGTGATATTGCCTCGATATCATAACAGTACACTCAAAAAAATAACTTAGTCAAAATATTAGTAAAAGGTGTTGTAATTTACTTCAACCAAACTTTAGCAAAAAAAATTGTAAAAATTTAACTTTTACAGTTTTTTTTGGCAATTTACTATTGGTAAAATACAAACATTTTGTGGTACTTTTACTATATTTTCTTGCTAGTTTTTGTTTTTTTATTTTACTATAATTTTAGCAAAAATATTAGTATTTTCCTTAAAGAAATGGTAATACTTTTTATTTTTTTTTCTTAGTTTTAAGAAAAAAAAAATTGTTTAAAGTGTTCTAGTGTGAAAAAAAAACTCATTGCAGAATGATGATGCTGCCAACACCATAGCAAAGTAGCCATCCATCAACTGAATGTGCGCTCAAAAGTAGGCTACACAATTTTTAATATTTTTTACCATATTTTTTTGCTAATTTTACCATATTTTTTGCTAATTTTATATGAAAATTTTTTAAAATTTGCCACCTAAATTGTTAATAAAAAGTTGATAATTTTGAAAAATAATTTTTTTGAATGTTAACACATAGTCAGATATCTAATCTTTAATATCCAAAAGTTTTTTTTATATTTTTTTTTTAAATACATGTGAAAAAAATTAAAAATTCGAAAAAAATTTTTTAATTTTTTACAAATTTTACCTTAAAATGTAAGAAATTTCTTGTGTAGACTACTACGCAATTCTCATTTGTTCTACTTAAGCTAAAAAAATGAAGCAAAAAAATAAAAAAAAGTGTAGTGTTGTTCTTTAAGTTTTTTGTTTAAAGTGTTTAAGTGAAAAAAAAATCATTTTGGATTTTGATGTTGTTGGAAGTCCAGATACTGCAACTACAGCTGCTGAGAAGAAGGCAAAAGAAGATGCTGCCACCATCAAGCCGAATAAACCATCCAACAACTGAAGTTATAGTTGATGCTGCTATTACTACATTTAAAGAACGTGGTGCTCAAAAACAGGCAAAATTTTTTTTAGTATATTCACCAAATTTTAAATCAATTACTAATCAGAGAAAAAAAAATTACTAAATAAAACAGTTTTTTTTACCAAATTACAAATTTTTTTATCTATTTCAATTTTACCATTTTTTTTTTTGGTAATTTTACCATATTTTTTGATAATTTTACAAGGTTGATTTTTTACAAAAATAAAATGGTATTCTTGTAATTTTACCATTTTTTTCCTAATTTTTTGATTAGCAAAATGGTTTTGCTAATATTACCAAAATTTTTGCAACGTCCAAAACTACAGTTTTTTTTGCTAATTTTAACCATTTTTTTTGCTAGTTTTACAATATTTTTTTTTTGAGTGTATCGTTTGGTTTATTGGGAAGGCTGTTTTAAACAAACAACTCCATTTTAAAACTCTTTGATATTAGAGCAGTGGCTTTGTCCAAAAATGTTTTTTTTTTGTCTTTTTGGTTTGTCTTTCTTCTCTTTTTGTGTTTTTTTTTCTTTTATTCGAATTTGGATCTCATTGCCCACTAGGTCCATGCTGGTATATCAGTCAATACAATTTTTATAACATTTTGTTTAGAAAAATTTATAAAATTTTTAGTAATTTAGTAATTTAAAGTTAAATCATCGTTAAAAATAAGAAAAAAAAAACTCGGGTATTTTGTAAATATCTCTTTAAATTTGATTTATATATAACTTAATAAGTTTTCACTAAATTTTTTAAAACTCATATCCATTTAAGTCCTTTATATTTTTATTTTTTTGACAGATTATAAAAACAAATTAAGGTATGTTTAGTTTTGACACCCATCTCATTGTCAACAAACTCAGACACATGTGACCTTTCAAAACATTTTTTAAATTTTTTTTATTTTTTTTTTTTTTTGTAAAACCTTAATCACTTAAAATATTAACAAAGTTATAAACATTTTGTTTTTGCTTTAAATTCTTATCTTTAATGGCTATCTGCATATACATACATATGTGTATGTATGTATGAGTGAACAGATTATGTAAACACAATCCATTTTTAAAGAGACTATGATACTAAAAAAGGGATACCATTGTACAACTCCTTAAAATTAAAATGAATACAAAAAAAAATCTGTAGGCATGTGTTTTGTCAAATTTTAATGGCAATTTAGTAAGTTTTCATTTTTTGTAGCACAATAACCTACACAAGTCAAAGAAAGTCCTTGTGCCAAAAAATAAATTGAGCATTTTGACACATTTTTTTTTTCAGTTTTTTTTTCACAGTTTTGCTCAGAGCTTCTTTTAAAAATAGACAACAAAAAAAATCAAAGATATTTCTGTGTTTCTAGGAATTTTCTAAGCTTATTATAAAATGTACATGTGTGGTACAATACATAAATATCTAAGTTGAATGTATGTGTGAGTGAGTAGATGGGTGGCATATATTGTACCTTACCGTTTTGAGCAAGGGCTTATGGACATAGTGAATTTTGTTCAAGTTTCAATATAAGAGTCATTATTTTGCAAATGAAGTGCCATAACCCGATTTTGTCACCATTTTTATTCAACCTAAACTTGCTTGAAGAGGAGTGCGTTATGAATGAAATACAAAAAATTAAAACGCCGACAGAAACGATTTTTGTAAAAGATTCAATTAATGGCATATGGGTGATTTCTTAGAACTTTTTTCCGTCAAACCAAATATATCTTCAAATTTTCAGAGGACCCATTCAAAATTCCGCAAATTGGCACTTTTTTAAAATTATCTTCCTGGGCTAAAGGCATATTTTAGAAAAAAATACATCTTTGAAGCTTTTTGATCCTCTAGCCTTTACATAAATAAGTGCCTCGCTATTTAGTATGTAGTTTTAGTTGCTGTGTACATATATAAATTTTACTTATGTTTGCATTTTTGTTGTTTTCGGTATGTTATATTTTAAGATTTCTATTTTTTTTTGTCTATGTATGTGTAAAAGTGCCGTTATTGCTGTAGTTGTTGTTGCTTTTTTATCTTCTTCTTTTCTTATGTTTATGTATATATTTTATAAGCATTGTATTCAGTAGTTGACAGCAGCCATAAAATGTCGAATATATGAAATGTGTTGCTGACACCCATGTGGCATAGTAATTTTCTGCAGCTTTTACAATTTTTCTTTTTACTTTCTATATATTGTAAGTATATACAACAATACATACCAGTGGCGAGTTTAAGGGGGGTGATGTAGGGAAAATGTTCACTGAACTTAATTCGAAAGGAAAAGAAAGGAAAAGATGAAAAATGGGGAAAGAAATAAAAACAATCACAAAAGTTGAATTCGACTTGGCCAAATCCATGAATACCCTCCACAACGCTCTTCTGAAGTGATATTAAATTATTTAACGTAAAAAAATTAGGAATTTCGATTAGAAATAATTTGAAAAAAAATTTACTCAATATTTTTTTGAGTGTAATTTTTTTTTACTGCAAAAATATTTTTGAGTGATAAAAATACTTTGTAAAATATTTTTCTGACTTATACTCAATTCACACCTGAGGTGAAATCTCGCTCGAACGAGATTTCAATTATATGGTTGTGTATAAAATGATACAGACCAAATGATCGAAATCTCGTTCGAACGAGATTTAACCTCAGGTGTGAATAGCCCTTTACCAATATTTTTAATGCTTGTTTGACGGTTTTTTCAACTCGTGAATTTGCAGTAAAACTAATCTAAAATTCACGTTTTTCTTAATATTTTTTGAACCACTAGACTGATTTTGCTGAAACTTAATATTAACCCGACCGGGGGAACAGCAAATATATTTGCAAAGCTACAGCAGTCCCAGGAAAATGTTTCAACCTTTAGAATCTCTATATCGAAATGACAATGATTCTTTCTAAGAGTTTTCGTTTTAATACACTCAAAAAAAAAAACCTTTTAAAATTACAAGAAAAACATGTAATTTTTTTTTTTTTTTGCTACCTCCTATTTGAAAAAAATTCCTAGTAATTTTACAAGATTTTTACCAATAATTTTGTAATTTTACAAGGTTTTTACCAATAAAATTGTAAATTTACAAATTTTTTGATACGATAAAATTTACAAAGAGGTTTCGTAATTTTACTAGATTTTTTGCTACCTTCTATTTTACGAAAATTCCTAGTAATTTTACAAGCTTTTTAACATAATAGTTTTTTTAATTTTACAAGCTTTTTACCAATAAAATTGTAAATTTACAGTTTTATTGGCGCCATCAAAATTACAAGGAATTCTCGTGAACTCACTAGATATTTTTTTTGTAAAATTATCTTGGAATTTTGTAAAATTTCAAACAAAATTGTAAAATTACAAAAAAAAAATGTAAATTTCGATTTGTTAAAAAACAAGGAAAAATGTTAAATATTGGTAAAATCGGATTACGAGACTTTTCCTATAAAAGAATCTGAGAATTTTTTAAACGATTTTTTTTTTTTGTGAAATCTGAGAATTTTTTTAAAAATGTTTTAGATTTGCAGAATGCTTCTGAATCTTATAAATGGTTAGCAAGATTTATGTTTCGAATGTAAAATTTTTTAATAGAACAATATGAGGCATTTCACACAAAATGTCCAGCTACAGAACAACCTGTGTCTCATGAATTTCTGAATAGGTTGTATTTAAGTTTGCTTGTATTTTCTTGTTGAAACATAGAGTATGTATAATATTATAACAAATGCCCCGCTACATAAAAACATGTGTCCTGTGAATTTCTACATAGATTGTATGGATAGTCCTTTATGAAACTAAGAAAATTGCAATTTCGTTTTTCAATTTTTCAAAAACTGGGCTTAGGAGGTGTGGTGAAATATTGGAAAAAAATGTTAAAATTTGTGTCGAGTTCCTTTAAAACGGTATGCACCACAATCTCAAAATTTTCTTTTTTGTAAAAGATTTCAGAACCCGTTCTCAATTTATCCATATTTTTAAAATGTCAATTTCTCAAAAATCGGGCCACTTTTTTTATTTTTTTTATTTTTAAAACCTTAGATGTTTGTCCGTCCACACAAAAAAAAATCAGACATGTGTTTGTAATTTTTTTTTTTTGAGAAAATCGCGCTTGCATTTTAAGTTTCATAACAATTTGATAATACTGTGCAACACGATTTTGTATCTTGGATGGGACAAAAAAAAATGAAAGTATACCAACGGTAGAGCAAACCCCCCGAAGGATTTTGAAAAATTAGCTCGAGTTCTTTTTTTATGACCCACTGAAGTTTTTAAATTTTTTTCAATGGCGTTTTAAATAATTCAAAAAACAATTATTAAATCTAGTTCTGAGGTAAATAATGTTAAGACATGTGTTCAGTGAAATTTGATAGAGGTTCTTTTTTCAGAATATATTAACCCTCTATCTCCCATTTTTGGGGGTCATTTTGGTACTTTTTCAAATATCCTCATTGAGCATCAATAAAACGTGCGTTTAAAGGGTTATAATGTTCTAAATTTCACTATGGGTTGTTAAAGACCAAAAGTTCGTGCGAGAAGTGGAGAATGCTTAAAGTTGTAAATTATCACATACTTTAAAATTGTTTTTTATTAAAGTCGTGTGAAATAAGTCGAAAAAATTTTATAAATATGCTTCTGAGCTAAAATACGATAATAAATGTTTTCTGTGAAATTTGATGGCGGTTCTTTTCTTAAGATATATTAACCCTCTATCTTCCATTTTTTGGGGTCATTTTAGTCCTTTATACAAATACCCTCATAGCACACCACTAAAACGTGCCTTTAAGGGATAAAAACGTTCTACAAACACTTTTTGCATGAAATTTCACTAGGGGTTGTCAAAGGCCAGAAGTTCGTTCGACAAGTGCAGAATGCTTTAAAAAGTAAAAATGTTATAAATTAACTAATTATGATAACTTGCAATTTTCCTTTTTTAATCATTTTTCTTATATCGCACGAACTTTGACCTTTGACAACCCCTAGTAAAATTTGATGCAGAAAATGTTTGTAGAACATTTTAACCCTATAAGCGCGCTCTTTAGTCGCGTTCTAAGAGGATATTTGGAAAAAGGGCCAAAATGACCCCTAAAACTGGGAGATAGAGGGTTAATTTGTTCAAGGAAAAGCACCGCCATCAAATTTCACTGCAGATATCTATTATCGTAATTCAGGTCAGAAGCAGATTTATAAATTTTTTTCGACTTATTTCACCTGACTTTGTTGAAAAACAATTTAACAGTATGTGATAATTTACAATTTTACTTTTTTAAGCATTTTTCACTTTTTGCACGAAGTTTTGGTCTTCAACAACCCCTACTGAAACTTGATGCAGAAAATTTTTGTAGAACATTTTAATCCTTTAAATGCTTGTTTTATTGGTGTTCTATGAGGATATTTGAAAAAAGGACCAAAATGACCCCTAAAAATAAAAGATAAAAGGGTTAATATATTCTAAGAAAAGAACACCCATCAAATTTTACTGAAGACATGTCTTAAAATTATTTACCTCAGAATTATATTTAATACTTTTTTTTGACTTATAAAAACGCCATTGAAAAAAATTTAAAAACTTCAGTGGGCCATAAAAAATAACTCGAGCTAAGTTTTCAAAACCCTTTGGGGGTTTTAGTCTTCTATTGGTATACTGTCATTTTTTTTTTGGTGCCGTCCCAGATACACTCGAAGACCCCAAAATTGTTGCACAGTGTAATTTGGTTGTATTTGCTTGTTTCAACGTTGCGAATGAGTATTTGTTGCATGAATGTTCTCATACGCTATGTTGAAACAAGAATATATAAGGAATTACTAAATTGTTATGATTTTCAAAATTCAAATGCAATTTTCTGGAAAAAAACGAAAAACACATGTCTGATTTTTTTTTTGTGTGGATAGACAAACATTTAGGGCTGGTAACTTATCAAAAGCTTTTTTTTTTGAAAATTTACTAATCATTGATTATTTTCATATAAATTTGACGTTTGCAAACACTGATTAGCCTTAATTATTGATTATATTGTGATGAGTTTCCAGCCCTTAAACTTTTAATAAAAATAAAAAAAAGTGGCCGGATTTTTGATAAAATTACTTTTTTAAAAAATGGTTTCAGAACGGGTTCTGAAAATTAAAAAAAAAAATCGATAGCCTATTCAAAATTATAAAAGAATATACCCCGAGTAAAAATAAACATATATTACAATATATAACTTGATACAAACATAATAAATTATATATGATTATACATCCGTGAGATATTTTCTAAATTTTTTTTAATGCAGTCATATGTAGTAATGTATAATTTAATCATGATTCGGATTAAAAGGTGTACGGTTGATATAATTATATAAAATTATATGCGGGTCAATACAAAATTTGTTTTTCTCTATAATTTAACATACAATTATATATAGCTTATTCTCTTCCATATAAAACTATATATGTTTCCAATTAACCAAACATTTTCTAAGTATACGAAACTTTTTAAAATGTTCCTAAACATTTCCTTGTTAGGGTTATGTATATCACCTATCTGGTTCGAAGCGTACCCAAACATTTTTTTGTTTTTGAAAATTATATGTTTGGTGAATGTATCGTTGACCTGTGGTGTTTCTCAACCCAAACCAAAACACACAAGGATTTTATATGTTTTTATGCAATTAGATCTAATTAGATCCACCAATATATGGCAATGTCTGGTCAAAACTCGGATGAAATCAAATCCTATTTTATACAAGTTGATATTTTTTAATGCAAAAACATCCACCATTATTCGGATCAAATTGCGTATAAATATATATTGTGTTACATATCATTATATATTGCATCATATAAAAATTTTTACTCGGGACATTTTTGAGATTTTGGTGCATTCCGTTTTAATTTGATAAATATCACAGTGCAACACCCAAAATCGGAATGGGATGAAACCAAAAGCAAATGAAAGTTGACATATTCCATAACAAACCCCTCAAGCCCTGAAGTTAGTGCACTTTTATTATAATTATAATAATAAATGCTTGAAAACTGTATTAGTGGCGAATGATTAATATTGTAATTGCCTTTAAATAACAATCATACGCAACGGTGGCCGGTGGTTTATATTAATAATTTGGCTATTCAGTAAATAGGTACTGGACCGATTGCAGCAAAATTCATACCAGTCATAGCTGAAGTAATTTTGAGCTTAAGTTTGGAAACTGGACCCTACATGTCCAATAAGGGCACCACCAGGGGCCTTTAAAGTAGGACATGTTTAGTACACAAAAACTTTAAATGCTTTAAAATCACCAACTTTAAATGCGTGTAAAATGAAATCTAGCTCTGACCTAAAAAAAGGCCTTGAGGGTTTTGTTATGGAACACGTCAGCTTTCATTTGCTTTTGGTTTCATCCCATTCCGATTCAGAAAGTTCGATTTTGTATCACTGTGTATTTAATCAAGGCCATTCGACAAAATTTTTACCATTTTTCCAATATTTGACCACGACTCCTAATCCCAGTTTTTGAAAAATTTAAATCAAAAACGAAGTTTTCTTAGTTTCATATAGGGCTATCCATACAACCTATTCAGAAATTTACGGTACACGTGTTTTTTTCGCTGGACATTTGGCGTGGAATGCCTCATATGTTGAAACAAGAAAATACAAGGAAATTATAAAATTAATATGAAATTAAAATGAATTTTTTTTGAAAAATTAAACTTAAAAAAAATAAAAAAAAAGTGTCCGGTTTTTTGCAAAGTTAACTTTTTTGAAAAACTAAAAATTTCAGAATGGGGTCTGAAAATTAAAAAAAAAAACAGAAATTTTTAATTTAATAAATATTTAATCATGGAACAAATTTAACCATATTTTCAATATTTAGGCACATCTTTGAAAAATTGAAAAACCAAAAACGCAATTTTCTTAGTTTCATATAGGGCTATAAATACAACCCATTTATAAATTCATGGGTCACATGTCATTTTTTTCGCTAAACATTTGGTTCGGAATGCCTCTTGTCAGAAAAATTAAAAAAAAATTATCTTGTATATAAGAAAAAGCTTCAAATTACATCAAAACTACTAAAAAAATCTGTTCATTTTTTTTAAACAACGCCATTAACTGCAATATATTTCGGAGACGATAATAAATAACGTCAACAAAAGAGAAAAAAAACCTACTGCAACACAAATATAACAATATGAGCGGTACACAACAAATATAAAATAATTTAACGATTTCTCTACAACTTATGTCGCAATTTTAATATCACTTGTAGACTTGATCTTGTTAAATCATAATAACTTTCCTTTAGAAAAGCTGATTTCAAATATATTTTTTTAAAAACAATTTTTCATAATAAACGGATTTTGTATAAAAAATTATTTTGTTAACCCGTTATAAAATATTAAAATTTGCCGTTGAATAAGGGGATGAAAATCTGAAAGATGTTTGCAAAGGATAATTGCCTTAGAATTGAAAATATTTCAGAAGGGAAATTACTTAAATTCTAGGAACTACTATTCTATAGAAAAAATTGTTCAGTCTAAAAATTTTTCAAAAAATGTCTCAAATCTAAAAATACTTTTAAAGTAATTCTTCCAGAACCAGATTTGGAATAAAGTTTTATAAAAGTTTTGGAATTAGTTTAAAATCCGTTTATTATACATTTTAATTATAAAACTGAACTGATCTTGAACCGGATCTACAAAAGTGTTTTTTAAAAAAATTCGTAGGTTAAACCCCCCCCCCCCCCCAAACTCAAAAGCTAAATCCGATCCTGTACATACATAATATTTTTCTTACATAAATTTAATACACTCATGAAAATAGTTTTCTATTTTTGTTGTTTTTACAACATTTGACATAGTTTTTAAGGATTTATATAATAATAAAGTTATTTAAAAGTATATCCATAATTCAGGATGCCGAAAGTATAAGTATAAAATTTATACAAGGGTCGCTGAGCTTTTACTTTTGTCTTTGAGATTGCTTATCTTAAGAAAAATTTAAATTTTTCTTTGAGTGTTAACACTTTTTTTTTCTTTCAAGTTTTGTATTAAATAAACGTAACTTAACATGACAAAATAGTTTAGGGTTTATATTTTGTTTCTTTTAGTTTCCGTTTCCTTCAATCTGTGTTTTTTTAAACAATTCTTTGTATTTTGTTCCAATTTTATTGGCTTATAACCTTTTTTTATGGAGGTATTGAATTTTTCTTTTTTTCAAGTTAGCTCCTTGTTCTGTTTCTAATAAAGATGTCAAATATGTTTCTTGGCCAAAAAAATGATTGGAGAAAGTAAAAAGAAAAAAAAAATTCCAAATAAAATTTGTTCAATAAAAAGGTTAAGATTTGATAGCATAAGTTTGGTCAGGGATAATGATGTTATTTGTATAAATTCCAAAGTCAAAAAGGGTTAACCATCAGATAGGTTAAGCTGAAAGTTTTTCTAAAATTTTGTTTTGGATTAGTTTTTCAAAGGTATTTTTTAATAAAGAAAACTGGTTTGTTTTATACTCCTGGTATTTTGTTGGTCTTTAGGGTAGTTTTTGAGAAATTAAACTTTTCAATTTATGATAGGTTTTTTTTTTTTTTTTGAAAGGGGTATTTATTTATTGAGGAATTTTGTCTTCTAATAAGGATATGTTTAAATAAAGTGATTTGGTGAGGGCGTTTGGGGTAGTTGTTGTTTAGAAAATTAGTTTAAGGAAATGTTAAATACATTATTAAGAACATAAAAACTGAAAACAAACAAACTAAAAAACTTTGATTGTATGGTTATGATTGCTTTGGGTAATAATATATTTTTTTAGTTTTTTAAAGTTTTAACACCCCCAAAATCTCATACCCTAATTGAATAATTTGATTTTTGTGTTAGTACAACAATTAATTCTTAAACAATTTTAAAGTTGATATTAACAAAATGATAAATAGTTTGAAAATAAAGTGCGTAAATGATAGAATTCAATATAAAAACGGCTGTAGGCAAAATCGCCCAAAGAAAAAAAGAAAATGAAAATTCGCCCAAAAATTGTTTTTCATAGTTTTTGTTTTTAAAATTTCGAAATTAAAATTTGGGTGGTTTTTCATTACGAAAAATTACCCAAAAATAATATATGAAAAATTTACCATTTTTATTTTGGTCTTAGTTTTTGTCGAAATGAGTCGCAATGAATAAGTCACAAGAAAAGTCAAATACCCTTAATAGGGAAACAACCTAAAAAAAATTGGTTTATTAATTTTTTTAGAAAATCACAAGCTCATACAAAGCATTTTTGTTATAGAGTAACACACAAATACTCTGGTGGAGGTCAAACAAACAACCCCTGAACTTGCAGATTATCACGCTATATCAGCGCAGTTGAAAAACAAATGTAATGAATTAAATATCAGCTTGGAGCCCTGATGAAAGCGCCGCAGGGGAAAAATTTTAACAAGAAATTTTTCACCTGCGGCGCTTTTATCAGACCTTAATGAATGTACACAGAAAAAAATATTCAATGGAAAAAAACAATTAAATATTTGCTCAGCTTAAAATTTGACATTCAATTAAATTTTACTTGAATCAATTAACCATTTGCTCAAATCTGAAAAATTCACAAAAAATTCATAAAAACAAAAAAACTCATCATAGTAGGCTTTGAGTAACAATGCGATGAACGCTGTTGCGTTTTTTGTTTTAGTTTTCGTTAGTCGTCAAATAGAAAAGTTCTTTCACGCACACAAGACGAAAAAAAAACAAAATAATATAAAGCACAAAAAAAAAACAATTTAAACAAAAGACTTGAAAAGACTGACAAAAACACTACAACTGTATAATAATGATTAACCATTCACTCAGATCAAACATTGGATTAATCAAAAATAACACAAAATTATTGATTAACCGCTCACTCAAATCAAGCATTGGTTTAATCAAAAATTACAGAAAATAACAATTAACAAATTACTCAAATCAAGCATTGGTTTAATCAAGGAACAGTCAATGACTGACCTACAATTTTCGTGCTTGATCCAACAATTTTCCTCATTAGATGACTTTTAATTAAAGTAATGCTCAACCTGGTGTATTTCGTGCTTGATCTAACAACTCATTTTTATCTGTGTATACAATCAAAAAAAAATTACACTAAAAAAAAAAAATAGTAATTTTTTTACAAAAATTATTAGAAAACGTTTTTTTTTTTCAATGTAGAAAATTGGTATGGTATTCATGAATTCCGACAAGTCGAATTTAACTTTTCTGCTTGCTTTTTTCTAATTTTGTTTTTTCACAGTTTAATTTTCTCTGTAATAGAAAACCTCTTTTCAGCCCCTTTAATGTACATACATCGAGCGACATTCGTTTATTTTTCCGTTATGTTTTAATTATAATTTTTTTGTAGCCTATTTATTTACGTAATAACTTTGTAAAATAATACATAATTTTTTTTATTATTACATGTTAACTTAATGAAGTCATATTTAATATTCTAAAGTTCTGGGTTACACCTTCTCTATTTTATATCTATTTACTACGTTGGTGCTATTTACTACATTTACTACATTTACACATTTTTTTTGTTTTGTTTTTAATCTTTATTGTTATAATAATAACTTTATTTCTTGATGTGGTTATTTATGACCTTTCATAAACTAAGATTTTAATTACTTTTTCTTTTTGTAGATATGATCATCATTTGAAATTAATGTCAACGTTATGTTTATAGAAAGTCTGTTTTAAAACGGCTAAGGCTATTGATAGAAAATTCTGGAAAAACAGAAAAATTAAAAAAAAAAAATAACTGCAAAACTGTGGAAAAATCTCAAAAATTTTGTTAAAAGTTCAGAAAGTAAAAGAAAGTTTTTAAACAAGAAACAAAATTTAATAGGCTTTGTAAAAAGACAGTAGAAAAATAAAAAAAAAAAAACAAGTAGAAAAGTTAAATTCGACTTGACCGAATCTATGAATACCATCCACAATGCCCTTTTTAAGTTATAGTAAACTTTCTAAAGTGAAAAAATTACATTTTTGATTAGAAATATTTTATTTTGTGTAAAAAAAAAAAAAAAAACTTTTTTTTACTTATTTAACAAAAAAAAATTTATTTGCTAAAAATTTTTTTTGAGTGTAAAATTTTTTTTGAGTGTAAAATTTTTTTCGAGTGTATTTTTTTTTTCTTTTAGTGTAAAAATATTTTCGACTGACAAAAATGCATTGTAAAATATTTTTGTGACATACCAATATTTTTAAAATATGTATGTTTAACGGGTTTTCGACACGAGAATTTAAGGTGAGGCTAATCTGAAATTCACGGTTTTTCCAATAACTTTTGAACCACTAGACCGATTTGGCGGAAATTCAATACCAACTAGCCCTGGGAAACGACAAATATATGTGCCAAGGTTGAGCATCCTCAGATTTGCCTTTAGAAAGTTATCGTGTTTTTAATCTCGTAAATTCGTGAAAAACCCTTGCCTAAATTCACTCTTTTGCTCATAACTTTTGAACAACTGGACCGATTTCGCTGGATTGCAATACCAACCTGACCAGGTAAATGCCCAACATATATGCCAAACTTCAGGAGCTTCTGTAAAGTTTTTCAAAAGTTAGCGTGTTTTCAACAGACAGACAGACGAACAGACGGACGGACGGACATCGCTAGATCGTCTTAGAATCGAACGAGGATCATAAATATATATACTTTATGGGGTCTTAGACGAATATTTCGAGGTGTTACAAACGGAATGACAAACTTATATATACCCTCTATCACTAGAGTGGAGGGTATAAAAAAATCAGCAAAATTATGGAAAAGTTTTTAAAAATTCAGAGAAGTTTAAAAAAATTTCGTAAATTTCTGAAAAATTCATATTTTTTTTTTTTATTTAATAAAGTTTGTAAAAAAGTTCAAAATAATCGAAAAAAACATTTGGGAAAATTCTGAAGCATGACATATTGAAACAATATCGAACTTTCCGGATCGGAATGGAATGAAACCATAAGCAATGAAAATGGACATTTTACATAAAACACCACAAGGTTTTTTTCGTTCAGTGGTAGATATTTTTAAAACACATTTGAAGTTGGCCAAATTATTAAAAATAAAGCATTCCACACCGTTGCGTATGATTGTTAGTTGAAGACAATTACAAAATTAAGTATACGCCACTTATACAGTTTTCAAGTAATTATTTATGTAATCATAACAAAAGTTCACCAACTTCAAATGCGTGTAAAAAAAAAAATTATAAAAAAATTGTCCAAGCGGAGTTTGATTTTGGATCTACCGCCCTTAACTAGTTAAATATACTTTAGTCTCTGCATATTTAGAACATATTTACTTTTAATAACAGACGTTGTTTGATTAAAGCATTTTTGTTATGTTAAAATTTTGTCATAAAAACTTAAATATAATGCATAGTGGTATGTACGTAAATATGCCTACATTTCAAACACACATCATTCATTAATAATAAATAAACACGAAATTTTATTTGTACGTAGTTGCTTTTTTGTTTTGTTTTTAGTATATAAAAAAATTATTCATAAAAAACAAGTAAGAAAATTATAGTCGGTCAAGACCGACCATATAATACCCTACACCAGAGTTTCCTGGAAAATGGGTCCCAAGTTCAAACATGGACTGATTAGATCTATATTTTGTCAAATCTTTAATAAGTGTAAAAAGCACTCACTAATCAAATTTGAGTGGAATAGGCTTCTTTTTGTTGACAATAAGTCGCTTCAACTGAATATCGGGGGAAATTTCCACATGGGACCTAAGTCCAAAAATGTTCCGATGATAATCAGATTTGATAAGGTTATTAAAGAACGCGTTTAACATACACAAACAGAATTTTAATTAAATATTTTCTATTTTCATGAAATTTGAGAGATTTATGTGAAAATCGGGAAGGTGGTTTGTATGGGGGCTACAAGAAGAACTGGTCCGATTTCTTTAAAATTCGGAATGTTGATTTGTGTGGATAAAACATGATTACCTGGCAAATTTCGAAAAGATACCTATTAAAATGCGGCTATTAGAGTCATTTGAGCCAAAACTAAAGAGGACCTTTGTATGGGGGCTAGGTCTAAATATGGACCGATTTTTTCCAATTTCAATAGGCTTCGTCCTTGGGCCAAAAGAGGCTTAAGTTTCAAATTTCAAGTCAATTGATTAAGAATTGCGACCTGTATCGTGTTTACACCGTTTACATGGACAGACAGACGGACGGACGGACGGACGGACGGACGGACGGACGGACATCGCTAAATCGACTCAAAAAGTGATTCTAAGTCGATCGGTATACTTAAAAGTTGATCTAGGACCAATATTTCGGGTAGTTACAAACATCAGCACAAACTCATTATACCCTGTACCACAGTGTTGTGTAGGGTATAAATACACAAAAAAAATCGTAACAAATAAGCAGGATGTTTAATAATGAAACTCATGTTTTAACACACCTTTTGTGTCAACACAATCTTAATAGAAGTTGAAATCAAAAAATTTTATATAAAAAAAAAACAAGAGATGTAACAAAAAACCACATGCTGTTCGTTGACTGTTTTATGAGGACAAAAGAAAAAGTACAAGGGTTGCCATCATTGTCATAGTTTATGATATTTGTGGATTTCTAAAGGTCTAGAAACTAGAGAGCTTTCGAATCGGTGCTGTAGCGTGAAGGACTGTTGTATTTTTTAAGCACTTACTGCACCCGTTAAGCGTTGCTTTTTATATTGTAAATTAAATTTTAACAAGTAGAAAAGTTAAATTTGACTTGACGGAATTTGTGAATTCCTTCCACAATTCCTTTTTACAGTGATAGTAAATTAAATTTGTTAAATTTTCTAATGTGAAGAAATGAGCAATAGCCCCTCCTGAAAATGGCCTCTTTTTGTAGTTTCGATTGGTAATAGCAAAAAAATGATGTGTATTACAGAGCTGATTATTGGAAAAATAATCCAAACAAATTAGGAGGCTGTCTTTGCCTCCCTACAACCGGTTAAAGTTCGCAATCGTAGCGTATTTTGTCAAAACAAAAATATTTTTGTTTCGACCGCTATTGGTGTCAAAATTCGCGGAACGTTTAGTACATTAAGGGAAAAATATTTAAAATGTTTTCAACGAATAATTTTGGTCCACCAGAGCATTTTAAGAAAGAAAGAATCAAAGTTTTTGGCAATTTTGAACTTTTCATTGTCATATTGACGCGAACGTTACTCAATCAAGTTCAGAAGGGTATTTAAATCGTCCATGTTCTTTAAATACCATTTCTAACCACTTAAAAAAAAGTCGAACAAAAAGTCGAAAAAAATATTTTTTTTACTGGTTTTTGCAACAAAAATTGAATAAGTGGATTAAATTTCATCATGCAAATATTTTTCCCTTAATGTACTCCAAATTCTGAAAATTTTGACACCAATCTCGGCCAAAACAAAAAATTTTTTTTTGACAAAATACACTACGGTTGCGAACTTTAACCGGTTGTAGGGAGGCAAAGACAGACCCCAATTTTTACACCCTCCAACTACAGTATGGGGGTATACTTACTTTGTCATTCCGTGTGTAACGCATCGAAATATCGGTCGGAGACCCCATAAAGTATGTATGTTTAATATTGATCAGTGATCGATTCTAAGACATTATAGCGATGTCCGTCCGTCTGTCCGTCCGTCTATCCGTCTGTAGTTAACACGATGCAGTCCAAAATAAAAGAGCTAGACTTCCGAAATTTGGCACGAATATGTCTTATGTTCATAGGCAGGTTAAGTTCGTAAATGAGCAAAATCGGACCAGGGGGAAAAAAGTTTCCCCTTGAAGAACTAAACCAACCTCTGAAAAATACCACTTTTTTACACGATTTTTTGAGTTTTTGTTTAACAAATGCCACATTTTTGTGCTACAAGAAGTTGAAATTCCTGCATTTGGACCCAGAGAATTAGAAAATGTCGTTTTTTTCGGGCCGTCCCCTTTTATGGGCGTGGAATAATTTTTGATTTTAAATAATGATAAACTTGTATTTCTTTAGTGCAAAAAGCATAAGAATGAACTTTTAAACACATCTCCGAGAGGAAATTTAGCCCCCCCCCCCAATTACCACTACCGACCCACCCCCACAAAAAAAAAAGAAAGCGCCCCAGCAATTTTTTATTTTTTGCATGTTGGAGGGTAAAAAAGATTCGGCACAGCCGAATTTAACACTCTTACTTGTTTTTGGATTATTTTTCCCATTACACCGCTCAACAAATCGATGGTTTTTGGCTCCGGTTTGAAGTTTCATATAAAATTTTTAAAGATTTTGACTCGCTGATTCCAAATCCGTTTTCCATCACGTCTAGAATTTTAATTATTCGCGGTTGAAAATGCGAAAAAACGCGATTTTTACCTTTTTTGAAAGCCTGCACAGCAGCCGATGGGTGGAATAAAAATCTGGTATAAAGCGTGCGAGTAGAATTGAACTATGATCTCAAAAATATGATCAAAAAAATTTTAAGTTGTTGCACTACTATAATTAGAAAAGGCACCATTTTTAAATGGCTCTAAAACAAAAACCAGATGATCAATCTTTACTGCGATGAGCTCAAAATTTAGAAAAAATTCATTCTTTTTTATAGACTTTTTCCTTTTTTATAGACATTCAAGATATCTTTCGGTTTATACAAAAAATAACACAGAAAGCTTAATTTTGTAAAATATTTTTTTTTTTTGGAGTTTTACTTTGAAAAATATCCAAAAACTAAGGTAAATTTTACAAAAATGGTAATTTTAACAGTATCATTGTAAAACGCAAGTAAAGCCCAACCAAACGTAATAATTTAGAAAAAATTGTGGTCTATGTTGCAGACCATATACAAATTATACTTTTGCGCTTTTTACCAGATTTTTACTCCACTGAATGGCTGCTGTGCAAGCTTTCAAATAATGCAAAAATCGTAATTTTTCGCATTTTCAACCGTGAATAACTAAAAATCTGGACGTGATGGGGAAATTTGGAGAACAGATTTGGAATCAGGAGATCAAAGGCTACTAAAATTGATCATCAGAATTCAAACCGGAAAATGAGTGTTGAGCGGTGTTATCGGCTCTCGAAAGAGCATCGTTTTTTTGCTATTACCTTAAATTTAATTTTTCGGGACAGGCTAATGAGCAATACTTGATTTTTAGTAAATTTTTTTTTTTGTCATTTTTGTAAAAAAAAATTGACAATTTTTTTTAGCCATTTTCAGTGTTTTCCGTTTATGAAGCATTCCACACCAAATGTCCAGCGAAAAAAACATGTGTCCCACGAATTTCTGAATAGGTTGAATTGTTATACAAAAATACAACAGAGACCATTTTTTTTCGTTTTTTTAAATTTTCAAAACCTGAGTTTAGGAGGCTTGGCTTAATATTAAAAAAATTGGCCACAGTTGTGTCGAGTTGCCTTGATTAAATATTTATCAAATTAAAATGGAATGCACCACAATCCCAAAAATTGACACTTTTTTATATTTTTTATGGGCTATTGATGAATTTTTTTTTTGAAAATTTTCAGAACCCGTTCTAAAACTTTTAATTTGTAAAAACGTCAATGTATTAAAAATCCGCCCACTTTTTATACCCTCCACTTACAACAAGTGATAGTCTATTTTTCAAAGGCGTTTTAAGTAACTCAAAAAAGTAATAAATCTAGTTCTGAGGTAAATAATGTTAAGACATGTCTTCAGTAAAATTTGATGGCGGTTCTTTTTTCAATATATTTATACCTCTATATGCCATTTTTAGGGGTTATTTTTGTTCTTCTTTCAAATATCCTCATATAACACCAATAAAACGTGCGTTTAAAGGGTTGAAATGTTTCACAAAAATTTTCTGCATAAAATTTCACTAAGGGTTGTCAAAGATTAAAAAATAAAAAATAACGTCACTTTAATTTTTTTTACCAACAAATTCGAAAAAACAACCTACGAAAACATTAAAAATTAGGGATTTTTGTGTTTTTTTACCAACAAATTCCAAAAAAATTACCTACGAAAACATTAAAAATTAATTATATTAACAATTTTTCTATTGAATTTTATTTTAAACAATTTTTAATAAAATTTTTGGGGAATCGATCCCGCAATCAACTATATTCTGGCCAAACAGTCTACCCATCGTGCCAAAGTCACTTGATACAAACATGTTTTTATATTTCTATAAATAATTTTTTGAATTTTTTGTCTACAAAAAAAAAAAAATAACCAACACAAGTAGGTAAAAACTAATGACATCTCTTTAAAAAATGACAACAATTAAAAAAAAAAAAAAAATAACGTACACAAATCATTAAAAATTAAAGAAGAATCACTTATTTTTACTTACAGAACAAAAATAAATGACTTTAAAAATTTAATGCTACTGAAAGTCTTTATTTTTTATGTTGTTATTTTTGAAACAAAGAACAGAAATAGTCATTTAAAAAAAACTGAATATTGAACAAATGTTTTTTCTTTTAAAAACGGCAAAACGTTATACTTTTTAATAAACATAATATTTTGAGTGCAAAAAAAGGCTTTTAATTATTTACAAATAAACAAAATCGGTGATCCGTCAGTTAAATTTTCCATGGATTTGCTCATATACGAGTACCCACGGAGAAATTGCCAGCGGTACAAAAAATAAAGTACTGCCAAAGCACTTATTTTTTGTAAAATGAAGCGCTTTGCCAACGCTTTAAATTACAACCTTAAAAGTTCTTTGGCAGTACGTTTGTACAATTTTTGTTGCAATATTTTTTTATATATTTTTACTATTTATTATATTCTTTTATTATAATTATTTGTGTAACAGTGCAATAGCAATTGTTTCATCATTAAATTTAGTTAAAATACACTTCACCTAATTAATATTTAATTCAACATTATTTTTATCTAAATTATTAACATTGTACAATCCAATTTCTTTTGAAGACAATGATGGGTAGTTAAAAAAATACACAGATAAAAATAAATTTCATACTGAATTTTTCAGTTGTATCAACTCAAACTTCGGTTGATGCTACTAAATTTCGATGTGGCAGACAAATTTTTTATTTGCTTCAATTAAAAGACAGTTGTATTTACAAAATTTAGTTGTTAATACCGATATTTAGTTGTTGCTACCTTAATACAAATTCATCAACCGAGTTTTTGTTGCAACAACTGAATTTCAGTTGGAAATTACCAAATTTGTTTTCTGTGTGTATTTTCAGAATTCGTTGTTTTCGAAAATATTTGATACTCATACGTAAAAAAATTGGGGCTAAATTTTTGATAAATTTAATTTTTTAAAAAATGAAAAATTTCATAACGGGTTCAGAAAATTTTACAAAATAAAAATTTTTATTCGATAGCCCATAAAAAATATACACTAATGTAAATTTTTCCGTTTTAATTTAATAAATATTAAATCAAGGGAACTCGACACAAATTTTACCATTTTTCCAATATTTAACCCATGACTCCTTTGCTCAGTTTTTGAAAAATTGAAAATCCAAAAACGCAATTTTCTCAATTCCATACACGGCTATCTATTCTATTTATTCAGACATTCATGAGACTCATGGTTTTCTGATAAATGATGTTCTGGGTTGTTTTTTCTCTGAAGGACTGCAAAGTACATTCTTCGCAATCCATTTCTTTAAAAATTAGAATTCCATAAACGGTTTCTCATTTAACTGTACATTTTTCATACAAATAGAAACCAACATGGCCTTTGCAACATTTAATTTAATCTCGATCTAGCATATCGCAGCAAAAAGCCAACACATTAAATATAAAATTTTTTTCATTCAATGGTATACCTTTAAAAAAAATCAAGTTCATGATTCATATCTTCTCTAATGAAATCTTTGGCTTCTAACACAAATTTGCTAAAAATTCTCTAGATTTCATATTTTTAGGGCCGGGAAACCACACAAATTTTTGTTTTTGGAGCGCTGCCACAACGATATATATTTGGTTTTAAGGTACTTTGCAAGAGCTTGAGAGCCTACGGCACTTTATTGCAACGGTGTTTTACTTACGCAGTACTTATATAAGAAAGCTGACAGTACTTGTACTAAAGTGCCCGGCACTTTAGCAGTACTGGCCCGTTTGTATTTTTCTGCCTGGGTAGTTTTAAAACATCCTTTGTTTTACAAAATCTTAAACACTTTGGCAACCATAATATGTACTACCTTACAATAATACGCATTTAAAAAACTTATTAAATTGCAAACATTTACAACTGCCACCCATATTTTGTACTTACAACATTTTACCCAAAAACACATTAATTTATATACATACATCTAACAATACAAACAAACAAATCATATCTGTGTATATGTGTTTGTATATACAATAATGAAAAATGAAATCGCGTGCAAATAACTAATCTACAATATTCATACGTATACCCAGTACTACCACTTTAAGTGACCGCCAACTAAACAATAAATGAGCGACAACGAAATGACATTAGCACGTGATGTTCTATACCAACATGTATGTAATGTAAAAAAAAAGGTTATGAAAAGTTCACGTTACAATCATATACCAACTACGACTATTTATTAGTTTAGTACCTACACCACATTTATTAGTAAGAGTAGTAGTTGTAGTACTATATTGCTGTTGCTTTTCCTTATTTTTATGAACAATGAAATGTGTTTCCTTCTTCACTAGATTAACAACAATATTGAGAACACTCGAGTTATGCCATAAGCATTTTTTTTTTTAATTAAGGAGACGTTTCTTATTTAAACTTTCAAAATATAGACTGATTAAGAATAATGAGGTCTTGTAAGGGACACTTAAGTAATTGCAAATCCCGTGAAAAAATCGATTGGAGCTGGTTTGATATGCTCATATGTGATTTCCATTAATCTAATTATATTTAATTGTATATGATCAAATCTCGAATTTGGTCCCCATTTGCGGGATATAATCAGATCTGATTAATTAATGATATAATCAGATCTGATAATAATCAGATTGATCAGATCTAATGAATCAGATTTATCAGATCTGATTAATCTGATTAATTAATGATATAATCAGATCTGATGAATTAAATACGATTGAATCTATTCAGATTCAATCACATTTAATTAGATTTTAGCAGATCCGATCAGATTGTGCATATCTGGGCCGGATATAATTAATGTTTGTCTTGGGCGTTATTACACTCAAAAAAATAAAACTGTAAAGTTAACAAATTTTTTTTTTGTTAACTCGAGTTTACTGGCTTTTTAGCAAATTTTTAGTTAAAATCAGCGTTTTAACTACTTTTTTTAGTTAAGTTCTATTTACAAAAATACTAGTTTTGTACAAATTTTGAATTAATTTTTTTTGTTGACTTTAAACCTGAGTTTACAAATTTTTACTAATTAATTTGCTGTTTTTTTGTAACATTTTTGTCAAGTGAAAAATTTTAAACATTTTTTGTGTAGCCTCCTATGCAATTCTCATAAGTCCTACTTAAGCTGAACTCAATGCTGTGAAAAAAATAAGAAAAAATAAGTGAAGTGTTAGTGTTTAAAACCAATATTCAACTAATAAAAAATGTTACGAAATTTTCAGCTGAATTTTTAGTTAAAATTACGGTTTTTTTGCTACATTCATTCTACGAAAAGTTAACTAAATATTTTTTGTTAAATTAACTAGAAATTTAGTAGGTTCAAAATCAGGTGTTTTTTTAGTTAATATTAACTAAATTTTTTGCTAACTTTACAGTTTTTTTTTTTGAGTGTAGAGAATTTAACTCTTTGATATCTTAAAAGTCAAATAATAGTTTTCACCCTAATATTAATATATTCAATAGTTGTTCTTTATCCCCTCCATTAACCCTTCTGCTACACAATGTATTCGTATATTTTTTGCCTTTAGTCATGTAGTTCATCATACGTTTAGCAGGTTCTTTACCCTTATAATAGGTTATACGAGTACGACGTATATGTAGTTAATACGTGTTTTACGTTTTAATCTTTACAATTTTTTTTTTTTGCTAATATTTTCAAACTTTAGCAACAATAAGTATGTAGACATGTATACATGTCTATTGAAATTTTACTATCCTAGCGGGTAATCAAAACAAATGAATATTTTATGAGTTATAATTTTTGTATTAGGCTTGTCGGGTTAATAAGGGTTAAGTGTAGACTATTTAGTAAACAAGAAATTATTGTTTAATAAATATTTGCATTGATAGCAATTAGAATACAAGTACATGTTGCCTTTATATTTATGTTATTCTCTTTTTAAATCATAATTTTTCTTAGGTTGAGTTTCGGGGAAAAAGATTAATTTTAAACTTACAAGAGAAGCCTCCCTAGTGTCATTGGTTTTATTTTGTAGAGCAAGAAAAATAAAGGGACATGTATTTTTTTAGCGGCCCAAATTCATATTAAGGGGATGAAAATGAGGGGAAAAACAGTAATTTTTCCGTTTTTTGCGTTTATCAAATGAAAGTTCTTTGGAATATCTATCTTCGTGTGTAAAGAACGTGCCCAAATATGCACAACTGTTTGTCATATTGGATAAAATACTAACATTTTAGGACATGTTTGTCGAAAAATATTAGCTTTTTTGCACGTTGTTATGATCAAAAAATAGGTATGGTAAATACCTTTCATCTGATACCAAATTTGCCTTTATTAATTTTAAGTAAATAGGCGTGAATAGTAAAATCTGAAGAAGGTCAACTTCCCCCCAGACAAATACGTGTCGAGTTAATTTTCGTACTGAACAACATATCCAAATTTCATGAAGATCGGATGGTGACACCAGAGAGACTTCCCATTTTAGCTTAAAGCTTTCACTACCGATTTTTTTAGGAATTTAATGAACAAACTTCTGAAAATGTATAAATATGTTAAAGAAAATCTTTTTTGTTTATTTTGATGTTCTACTGCGCCCTATAGTAAATATTTATGCAACCAAACTTTAAGCTTTTACATACAACACAGCATCCGACAAAAATTAAAAAAAAAAAATCGTTCAACACGAACTAGATAATATACGTTTGAAACTAGAGACTAAATATAGTAAAACCACATTTACAGTTTTTCTTTTCGTGATCCTGTTTCCTTTTAAAAGGACTTCAAAGTTTTAGAGGATTAAATTTTATGAAATATTTTTTCAATGTTTGTATAGGGTTTTTTTTTGCTGTTACCGAACTTTAAATTAAAATAAAGTAAAGAAACATATTTTTAATATCAATCAAACTGACTTTATTGGATAGATAATTTTATGACATTAATGTTTAAAGATGATTTGGAGCCATATCGATTCCAAAAATGGCTCGTACATGGAGTAATCTGAACCTCCATTTTCACACAATTTTCACAGAATTTGCTGCCCTTTTTCGAATTTCACCAATAACTCGTCGAAGGTTTATTTCCAGGTGTTTAATTGTCTCCAATTTATCGGAAAAGACAAGTTGCTTTACATAGCCCCACATAAAATAATCCAATGGGGTTAAATCAAACGATATTGGTAACCAATTAATAGGATCTTTGAATAAAATTTGAGTTCGACGAAAAGAACCATTTTTTTGATAAAAAATTTCTACAATTTGGAAGCGTTGCTCTTTTGTAAGTTTTTGCATGATAAAATGTCAAACCATACTTAACAAAAAACAACTATCAGCACTTAGATCGGTTGTCAAATAAAGCAGTTTTACCAATTCAAAGTTGTGAACCTCTAAAAAAAACACCCTATACTTGTCCAAGGATCACTAGTTTTAGCAAATGCAAGAGAAGGATCTCCCCTAATTTTACTATTTTATTATTTTTACATATCAGAAAAAAGAAGGTAAGTCACGTCCTTTCAAAAATTTATACTTTATTGTCATTTAAAATTTTCAACAAAATATTTTGATAAAGTTTTCAAATGACTTTATTCACATTCTATTATCCATATATGGCAAAATACAAGAATTTAAAAATTAGGGGAGATCCCCCTTTTTCATTTGCCATCACCAGTGTCATCCTAGGACAAGTACAAATATTTAAAAAATATTTTACAAAATTTATCCTTTATAACTTTAAAGTCCTTTTAAAAGAAAACCAGATCACGAAATGAAAAATTGTAAATGCAGTTTTACTCCACTTGATCTCTACTTTCAGACGAATATAATCCGAGCTAAAATTTTTTTCTAAATTTTAATTTTGTATTTTTTGTAATGAATTATTTAGCACAAAGTAATTGTTTTATTTTCCTTTTACAATTTTTCATTATGCTTGATGCTAAACTCGATGCTATTGTGGTCGATTGGTCTAAGACGCCTGTCAATCATAGTTGTTACGAGTGTAAAGTTGTGTAGTAACCTCAGGTTTAAATCCCACAGCAGACTAATATAATAAAAAAAAAAAAGGGGGTGTTAAATTCGACTGTGCAGAATCTTTGATACCTTCCAACATGTTAAAAAATATATATATAATCATAATTCTTATGATTTTTTTAAATCCACGCCCACAAAAGGGGCGGGCCAAAAAAAACTAATTTTTTTAGCCCCCGGGGTCTAAGTGCAGGACTTTGCACTCCTTCTGATATAAAAAGGTTTCATTTGTTTAACAAAAATGCAAAAAAAGGTGTACAAATTTTAATTTTTTAGAGTTTTTTGCCCGTGGTCCGATTTCACCTATATCCGAACATAACCGGCCTATGACCATGAGACACATTCGTGCCAATTTTCAGGAGTCTAGCTCTTTTATTTTGGACTGAATCGTGTTTTGTACATAGAACGACTTAGAATCGATCATAGATCAATAATTTAGATACTTTATGGGGTCCCCGTACGATAATTTTATGCGTTACAAACGGAATGACAAAGTGAGTGTTCCCCCATACTGTGGTTGGAGGGTATACAAATTATATACACTCAAAAATAATGCCATCATCACTTGTAGTTATCAAACAAGTGATGACACATTTCATAATATCATTAAAAAATGTCATCAATATCCCTTTTGCATTTTTTGTTATAATAATTAAAATAATAATAAAATAACTAAAACTATTAAGAGCAAATCCATGGTAAATTTATCTGACGGATCACCGATTTTATTTATTTTTGGTTTTTAGTTAAAGCTTCGTAAATGATTAAAACCCTTTTTTTTGGATCAATACCTTAGAATAGGCGTTTAAAAAAGTGCTTTTTTGACAATATTGACTTTTTGACAGTTTTTTAACATTTTTGTGCTCGGAAACCGTAAGTCGTACGAAAAAACTTATAAAAACAATATAAAATTATGAAGATTTAAAATTTTGAAACAATTTATTTTATTTTTTAAATTTTATTAAAAAATCTTGAAAACCATTTTTGAATGTCTTTTTCCTGGGAAGGATACCATTGATTTCCAAAATGAAATTTTGGTATTAAGATTTGGAATGTCCTTTTAGCGCTGTTAAAATTTCAGAGAGGTGTTTTTTCGCATTCTTGAGCAATTCATTTTTTAAGTTTGTTAGATCTGGAGGTCGGCACCCAACTCAAACACTCCAACATTAACTTAATAGAATGAAGGTTCAAAGAGGAATTGAAAAAAAGAGTTTTTGTTTTCTTTAAAAAAAAAAAAAACACTTTTATATGATTTTAAACAAAACAAATTTATGAAATTTACGTTCCAATTTCATGACTTTTAAAAAAAAAAAAAAATCCTTGATCCCAGACAGACTTCGTCCAAGAGGAAAAAAAAAAGTTGAATCAACTACAATCTGAAATTCAATACGATCAAGGCCAGGGGAACGACCAAGCTTCAGCTTCTTTAGAGTTGTCTTTCGAAAGTTAGCGTGTTTTTTATCTCGTAAATTCATAACTTTTGACAGATTTCGCTGGATTGCAATATCAACCTGACCAGGTAATTGACAACCATATATGCTACATGTTTTAAACATACATGTTTTAAACATACAGACGGACGGAGGGACGGATAGATGGATGGACGGTCGGTCGGACGAACGGACGGACATCGTTAAATCGTCTTAAAATCGATCGAGGATCATACTTTATGGGGTCCTAGACCAATATTTCGAGGTGTTACAAACGGAATGACAAACTTTCATATATCCTCTATCACTAGAGTACACTCTATATACCCTCCATTCGAGTGAAGGGTATAAAAAAATCTTAAAAATATCAAGAAAAACAAAAAAATAAAATGGTGTATTTGCACCTCTATAAAAAATAGACACCTCTTTATTAAATGCAAATTTGAAAATTTTAAATTTATTTTAAACATAAAATTTATTCCAACTTAAGTTTTAAACTTTTGTTTTCATACTCTTTTTATGCAAAACCATAATGTCTAATGTATGAAGTGTCTGTCAGTATTGTAACAATTCTGACATAACAATTAAGTCTTAACAGGCAACGTCAATAATATGGTTGAAAAACTAGGTATCAAATATATGATGGAAGTGTTAGTACGTAGTGTAATAGTACAAGTATATAAAAATTCTTTAAATACCTTTTAAAGAACCACTTATAACGCCACATTTAGTTCATATATGAATGAACTGGCTAGCAATCGTTGGTTGTAGTCGAGTTGGAAACCTATTATTTTATGAACTTTGTTTTTTTTTAATGACGTTGTTTAAGTTTTTATTTTACTATATTATTTATGTGGTAAATACATAAACAAAATGTTTTGGGAACAAAAAAATTAAAAAAAATACTTTTTAAACTTTTCAAAAAATTTACACAATTTGGAAATTTAACTGAAAAGATTTAATTTTTCATACAATTGGTAGATTTTAATAACATTTTAAAAAAATTTCTATACTTTAGGTACACTTTTGGTAATTAAAATACTTGTGGCCATATCCTCAAAAATTTTTTTTTCCCCGAGTAAAAATTTTCTGATATAATTTAATACAATCATATATGTGTTAATATGCTTCCGTATAAATTTATATAAAATTATATCTATCATTTTGATACGGTTGATCCACTTTATATGGTTAGATATTGCTCCATATATGATTAGATTCGTATTTTGGTTGTGCTCATCAAATTGTATAAAAATAGATATTATTAGATCAATTTGATATAATTAGATTTGACCAAATTCAGAATCAAATTGTATCAATTTTTATATTTTTTGATCTAAAGTAATATATATATATATATATTTGTTCCTTTAACTCCTACAAGGAGCATAGGGCCTCAACAAGAGTATTCCAATTAGTTCGATCTGATGCTCGATGTTTTATTTCGCTCCAACTTAGATGTAATTTTGAAGATTCTATCTCAATCTGACGTTTCCAGGTGTGCGAAGGTCGTCCTCTACGTCGGCTACCCTGGGGGGTTCCAATCTATGGCTTGTCTTGCAATGTCATCGATTGGCTTACGTAATGTATGTCCAATCCAGCACCATTTTCGTTTTCGGATTTCCGATTCGATCGGTTGTTATTGCGTTACTGACCACAAGCGTTGATTCGATATAGTTGTTGGCCAAAAAATATGTAAAATTTTTCTTAGACATTTATTTACGAATACTTGAACGACATTTATATCATTTGGAGCTTCATTCCACGTTTCACAACCATAGAGTAGGGTTGATTTTACATTGGAGTTGAATATGCTCAACTTAGTTCTTCTAGATAATATAATTAAAGTAATATAATTAGATATTATTTGAAACAACCAATTTACGGATCAAATTAGATCTATTTTGTAAAATCTCGAGTAAAAATTTTCTGATATAATCATATATATTTTGATACAATCTTATATGAGTTAATATGCGTCCGTATAACTTTATATAAAATTGTATCTATCACTTTGATACGGTTGATCCACTTTATATGGTTAGATATTGCTCTATATATGATTAGATTCGTATTTTAGATTTGCTTATCTAATTATATAAAAATAGATATTATAAGATCAATTTGATATAATTAGATTTTACCAAATTTAGGATCAAATTGTATCAATTTTTATATTTTTTTATCTAAAGTAATCCAATTAGATATTATTTGATACAACCATTTTACGGATCAAATTAGATCTATTTAGTAAAATTAGCATAATATTTTTACAAGGGATTGGCATAATATCCCGAGTAAAAATTTTCTGATATAATCATATATAATTTGATACAATTTTATATGAGTTAATATCAGGGTTGGCAACCGATACCCACCGTTAGAAACACGAAATGACACATTTAAAATACTAGAAATTTCATCAGCTTTCATAATCGCATTTGAAAATGTCCATATCTTTATTGGTTGCGGTATAATAGCCAAATACCGTTATTCTAGGTGGGTATCGGTTGCCAACCCTGGTTAATATGCTTCCATATAAGTTTATATTAAGTTATATCTATCACCTTGATTCGGTTGATCCACTTTATATGGTTAGATATTGCTCCATATATGATTAGATTCGTATTTTGGTTTTGCTCATCAAATTATATAAAAATGGATATTATAAGACCAATTTGATATAATTAGATCTGACCGAATTCCGGATCAAATTGTATCAATTTTTATATTTTTTGATCTAAAGTAATACAATTAGATATTATTTGATACAACCATTTGACGGATCAAATTAGATCTATTAAGTAAAATTAGTATAACCCGGGTGAAAATGAACATGTATGTTCATACATGATCATACATGATACCCTGTATATGGAAATGTATGTCATATATGGGAGCATATATGAACATTAGACTGGCCATAGCGTTATATAGAAAAATTAAAAAATGTTAAATCCATAAGTGTTCGCACTGAAAAATGTGAGGTTGGGGATAAAAATAATTATGCATATTTAAAAAATTTTTTTTTTTGTTCCGAGTACCTCCGGGTTGAGCCTAAAGTTTGAAAAACGGATTACAAGGGAAAAATATGACTTTTTTTTCATTTTCTCAATTTTTTTGATATTTTAAGTACAGTTTGAATTCAAATGGTCACTGAATTTTGATTAAGAGTTAATTGTCTATCAAATAAGGTGTTAAAAATTAAAATCGGTTGAAAATTAGCCGAGTTATGACAACTTCCCCCGGCAACTAACGTGTGGCAAACCACCTGATCAAGGAATTCGAGCCCCATTTTTGAAATTTATTGAAATTATCTACTGTAATTAATTTTTTTTATTCCTCAAGTTCCAATGTACTAAGAAGATACATATTTTTCATATTGCGTTTTGCTAACTTGTTTTAAATAAATGCTAAAGTGGTCTGAATTTTTCAACACTATTTTCAAATCTCCAATTTTAAATTTTTATTTTTTTTGTTAAAGAAATTTTAAAAAATCGGCTATTGGAGTTTAGGGATTTGTTAAGCACATATAAAGGAATAAAAACCCCAAAAATTGTAGGGTTTGCTGTTTTCATTTGGCTATTACAGTGATGTAATTTCGGCGGATTTCGGGAAAGTAGTGATTTTTGGCCCTTTTTTAGTTTTTATTTATTTTTTTTGTTTTTTTTTTTACAAACTTGATATGTTTTGGACCGAATTATATCAACACGAGATAGAATACTTCAATTCGCAAAATAAGGGCGAAATTGAGATATAAAAAATTGCCCCTGTTAAGGGTCAAAGGTCAAATTTTAGAAAATTTTGAATTTTTAAACATTATCAGATTTGCTGGGCGGATTTTTCTGAATCTACTTGATGTTATTTTAATTGGTCTAAACTAAATGTCAAATAATTAAAATTTAGAAATTTAACCCTTAAGTGGTGTCGGGGCCTATAATTTTTTTAATTTAATGGAGATAATGTAAGTGTATTTTGTTCAAAGGGTCGAATAGGCCCCACCATCACTAAAGGGTTAATATTCTGAATTTAAATAAAAAGACATATGTAAAGACCTTTTAAAATGACATGAAGTAGTTTCATATATTTCCACTCAGAAAATCTGTTAATGTTTAAAAATTTAAAATCTTCTAAAATTTGACCTTTGACCTTTAGTTGGGGCAATTTTTAATTTCCCATTTTTGCCCTAAATTTGCGAATTGAATTATTCTATCTCTTGTTGATATAAGTCGGTCCAAAACATATCAAGTTTGTAAAAAAAACAAAAAAAAATAAATAAAAGCTAAAAAAGGGCCAAAAATCACTACTTTCCCGAAATCCGCCGAAATTACATCACTGTAATAGCCAAATGAAAACAGCAAACCCTACAATTTTTGGGGTTTTTATTCCTTTATATGTGCTTAACAAATCCCTAAACTCCAATAGCCGATTTTTTTAAATTTCTTTAACAAAAAAAATAAAAATTTAAAATTGGAGATTTGAAAATAGTGTTGAAAAATTCAGACCACTTTAGCATTTATTTAAAACAAGTTAGCAAAACGCAATATGAAAAATATGTATCTTCTTAGTACATTGGAACTTGAGGAATAAAAAAAATTAATTACAGTAGATAATTTCAATAAATTTCCAAAATGGGGCTCGAATTCCTTGATCAGGTGGTTTGCCACACGTTAGTTGCCGGGGGAAGTTGTCATAACTCGGCTAATTTTCAACCGATTTTAATTTTTAACACCTTATTTGATAGACAATTAACTCTTAATCAAAATTCAGTGACCATTTGAATTCAAACTGTACTTAAAATATCAAAAAAATTGAGAAAATGAAAAAAAAGTCATATTTTTCCCTTGTAATCCGTTTTTCAAACTTTAGGCTCAACCCGGAGGTACTCGGAACAAAAAAAAAAATTTTTAAATATACATAATTATTTTTATCCCCAACCTCACATTTTTCAGTGCGAAAAATTTAACTTTTCAAAAAAATTTCTACTATGGCCACTCTAATGAACATACACACGTAATGTAATATTC
Source organism: Pegoplata infirma (assembly GCA_963921195.1). Lineage (NCBI taxonomy): Eukaryota > Metazoa > Arthropoda > Insecta > Diptera > Anthomyiidae > Pegoplata > Pegoplata infirma. Next base: position 205,028,499 of record OY992536.1, read on the forward strand.
CATATATGTAAATGTATGCAACTATGTGTGGAAAGGTATATGTCATACACCTTCATATATGCTACGCATCTGCATAGCATACATGTCTTAAAAACATTTTTGTTTTAAGGTTGGGTTCGGCAAAACTTTGCAAAATTGGACGAAGTTCATGTATGGGTTCTGTCTGAAAAAGTCTTTCGGTCGGACAATAATGATCATACATCATCAAGATTGATTATATTTTTTGTATTCTATAGGCGAATATGAACGGCACTAACGTAAACAACCAAATTTAGAAGAAAATGCGAACACTTTGACGGTATTACTATCAGAGCTGAGAAGGATTTCATTCCTTAATTAGATTTGGTGTTCTGAATTAAACTTTAATGATAGCGTTTCCCAATCACAATTTATCAAATGATTTTACACTTGATTTTAAAATATGCGCATTCGATTTCTTTTACATTTGACCATGAAATTGAATGCGTAATTTTTTATAAATTCGATTTTTAAAAGTCTCATGAATAAAAAAAAAGGAAATAAAGAATGCATTCAATTTTCAAAATTCTCGTAAACAAGAATTCGATTTAATGGTAAAAATCGAATCCATTCCAAGAAATATTGATATTTAAAGATAATTGTATTCAGTGACTATTAAAATCGAATGTATTTTATTTGTGAATTCATTCGAAAAGTGGTTAATTCTTCGAAGCTTTGATTACCCTAAAGTATCACAAAGTATATTTTTAAAATATTCGTTGGTTTTTATTAAAAAAACAGTGTCATAAATTAATACAAATTATTTATATTTGAAAAAATTTAAATTAATAGACGTTTTATAAAAAAAAAATTGTACATACAAATTCATGTATGACAATGTATGATCATTAATGTACATGTACCCTCAAATTACGGATATGCACATGTATGGACATCCATACATGCATCATATATGAACATTAGGGATATAACCATTTGCATATTTTTGAAAATATCAAAAAGGGCCTATCATAGTGAGAAAGTACATAGAAAATCAATAAGACATGCGTCCTCTTTTTTTCGCGAATGTTAAAAAAGGTTCGGCACCGATCGCGATGAAGTTTTTGCTAATATTTTTTTTTCAAATATTTGTTCAACCATTGTTTCAAATGTTAAAAATCATTCTGCTAATTTTTCTAGTTTTATTTTTGTTGTAAAACGACGAAAATGAAAATAACGTTGAAAGGGACGGTTTCCCACCATAAAACTTACAAAAATTAAAATTTGAGGTGTTTTAGAAATTGCAATCGGTGCCGAAGGTTTTTGGACCAAAATGACCCCGGATACCGTTTTTTGTTATCAGTATAACATTGCCCATACCGTTATGATAGGTTCTTATTTTGGTTATACCCCTAATGAACATACATGCTCATTTTCACCCGGGAATACAAGTAGAATCTTTAAAGCACACTTGATCTTATTCGATTTACACCTGTAAATGGTGTATTTAATTTAACTACTACTTTTGTTAAATTGCATATTTTCGTATAAACAATAGATTTTCTTGTTTCCCATTATATTTGTGAACTTTTAAAAAAGTTGGTAATTTTTTTAAAGACCATAAATTTTTTTCCTAATTTCATTTGTAAATGGTGTAGTTAAGTGTTCTCTACTGAAAAGAATAAAACTTTAAATTATTTTCGTTTATTTTACAAAACACAACAACTGTTTTACTTATTTGATTTTTAATACCTATTGACATGAACTGCCAAAATGATGTCAAGTAGTTAATTTGCAATAATATAATAAATTGAGTGAGTGTTTAGTAGTGAAATCTTATAGTAGCAACTTAACTTGCCGTTTAAAATTTTATATATAAAAAATGAATATAAATTTTATTTCTTTCAATTAAGTAACAACAAGTCAAAGGATAAATGCGGTAAGGCCAAATATTTTAATAGCAAATACTATTTCAGGTAAAAATTTTAAATTAGACTTTATTGAACACATGAATATCCTTCACAATGCCAGAAACATTTAAATAACACTGCGTGACAAAACTAACCACTATTTTAGAAAACAATAAGTACGACCATCATTTCTATACATTTAGGACATGCTGAATCGAATGGTGTACTCCATTTTTCGATGTATGGTACAGTTTTCTTGCAAAATGTCATTAAAAATTGGCTGATTTTCAGCTCATTTTTTAAACAAAAAAATTTCAAAAGCGAATTATTTTTAAATGTTATGGCATGGAAAACAAAGATATAACTTGTAGCAATATTTCTAATGTAAATTTGGTTTAAAGCTTTTCATCTTAAGCCCTTAAATTAGCGGATTTCTTCATTTTTATCAGAGACCCTAAATTGGTCTCTGATAAAAACTAGCATTTTGTGGATCATAAAGGTATCCGTCACACTACGAATAGTGGACAAAAAGCATCTATGTTAAATGGACCATCATGATGAAAATCGCGAAAAACCGGTTTTTTTTTTGTATATGGCAGCATCACTTAAGGAGATGATTTGAGGCTTCTTCTTTTAGTATATAATGTGGGAACCTTAAACAATAAACTGACCCAAAATTTGTCCAAAAAAGTTTTCATTTGCAAAAGTTATCTTAACAAAAACTATAATTATTGTATCGCAAACACTGAAATAATAGTTTTTGTTAAGATAACTTTTGCAAATGAAAACTTTTTTTGCCGAATTTTTGGTCAGTTAGTTGTTTAAGGTTCCCACATTATATACTAAAAGATGGAACCTTAAATCATCTCGTAAAGTGATGCTGGCATATACAAAAAACCGGTTTTTCGCGATTTTCATCATGATGGTCCATATAACATAGCTGTTTTTTGTCCACTATTTGTATTGTTAGGGATGCATTTTTGATTCATTAAAAGCAAGTTTTTTACCAAAGACCAATTTGGTTGTTAATTTCGCGAAAACTTTAAAAAATGAAGAAATTCTAGAATTTAAGGTCTAAAATTGAAAAGCTTTAAACCAAATTTGCATAAGAAATGTTGCTACAACTCATATCTTTGTTTTCGATGTCATAAAATTTATAAACCAATTACTTTGCAAATTTTTTTGTTAAAAAACTGCCTCGAAATCAGCAAATCTTTATCGACATTTTGCACATTTTTTGCACAAATTTTTGGTCAGTTGGTTGTTTAAGGTTCCCTAATTTTATACTTAAAGATGGAGCCTTAAATCATCTCGTAAATTGATGCTGCCATATTCCAAAAAACGTGTTTTCGCGGTTTTCATCATGATGTTCCATATAACATAGCTGTTTTTTCTACACTATTCGTATTGCTAGGTATGTCCTTTTAATTCACTGAAAGCAAGTTTTTTACCAAAGAACAATTTGGCTGTTAATTTCGCGAAAACTTAAAAAAATTAAGAAATTCGCGAATTTAAGGGCTTAAGATGAAAAGGTTTAAATCAAATTTGAATAAGAAATATTGCTGCAAGTCATATCTTTGTTTTCCATGCTATAAAATTTATAAATTGTTAACTTTGCAAATTTTTTGTTAAAAAATTGGGTTGAAATCAGCAAATCTTTAAAGATATTTTGCAAGAAAACTGTATCATACACCGAAAAACGGAGTACGACATGGGCATCAGAATGTCGTAAATATATAGATACGTTGGTCACACCACTTATTTTCTAAAATAGTGGTCAGTTTTGTCACGCTGTGTAATTAAAAGGAATTGTATTTTTTTTAACATGATAATGTTTTTACGCTGGTGTCTAATTTTAACAAAGTTGCAGGACGTCACCTCTGTTTAACTAACAATAAGCTAACAATTAACGAAAAAGAAAACAAGAATTACTATTTTCATTTTCTTAAAACCAAAAATTTTAATAACTTGGGTTTGTAACTTGGATAATTATTCACCTCGAGGTGAATAAAACCGTTTTTCACCAGCTGGTAAATAAAAAGTAACATAATTATTTTTCAATTTTTCCATCAAATTTTTTTTTTTCATGATTTTTGTTTTTCATCAAATTTTTTTATTTCATAATTTTTTTTTTTCATAAAATTTCTTTTTTCCATCATACTTTTTCTTCAATCATTTTTGTGTTTAATCAATTTTTTTTTATCATATAATATTTTTTTTGTCAAACTTTTTTTTCATCAATTTTTTTTGCATCAATTTTTTTTTTCACCTTTTTTTAAAATTTTTTTTTTTATCAATTTTTTTTCATCAATTTTTTTTTTTCATCAAATTTTTTTTTTTCATCAAATTTTTTTTTTTCATAAATTTTTTTTTTATACCATCCACTTAGTGATAGAGGGTATATATAAGTTTGTCATTCCATTTGTAACTCATCGAAATATCGGTCTGGGACCCCATAAAGTATTTATATTCATGATCCCCGATCGATTTTAAGACATTCTAGCGATGTCCGTCGGTCCGTCTGTCTGTGGAAATGGTGATCATGACCAAAATACTACACGGATATGACTGAAACTTAACACACTTATTGGAAGTTCTCCTGAGAAGTTTGGTATTGCATTTGAGCGATATCGGTTCAGCGGTTTAAAAGTTATGAACGAAAATGTAAGGACACCTCAAAAATTTTAGTACATTCAACATAACCTAAAAATACAAAATGCTTTAATTCTGCTGCTGGTTGACATATGTGAACATTATTGAAAACCAAATGGTATTTAAACATGTACGAACATATTTTTTGACAAAAAAAGAAAAAAACTTTGCTTTAGCAAGTACACCCAAATCTTCGCAAAACATTATCATGATTTAATGTTTTGGACAAGAGTAAAAATTCAAATTTCATCAAATTTTTTTCTTAAAGTAATCAGAAATACGTGGTTCCAACCATAACTTCCTAACCTCTAGACCGATTGCGCTGCAATTCATTTCCAACCTGAAAAGTTAGTTTAAATAAATATGTGGTAAGCTTCAACAGCACTCAAGTTGTTCTTCGAATGCTAGTGTGTATGCTACAGACGGACCGATCTCTCTAGATCGACTTAAAATCGAAATTATTGTCTAAAAATGTTCAATTAAATCAATTGATCAACAAAATTTAAATGAGTCAATTAATGTTTTGATGAAAATTTTAGTTATTTTCTTTAACTTTCGAATTAAAAATTTTCAACATACTAGATTTTTTTGGCTTTAATTTATTTGAATACATTAATTCAAAAATATATAATCGGGTTTTATTTTTTTTTATTGTTGGCAACATATTTGAAATCAAACAAGTAGAAAAATTAAATTCGACTTAATCGAATCTATGAATACCCTCCACAATGTTATCTTATAGTAATTTTCTAAAAAAAATTTCAAAAAAATTGCATTACAAATTTTTTATTAGAAACATGTATATTATTTTGAGTCAAACTTTCATTTAATCAATCAAATTTTTTTGAGTGTAACATTTTTTTGACTGTCAACATTTTTTTGAGTCTGCCATTTCATTAAAAAAAAATAATAATGTATACATTTTTTTTGAGTGTAACATTTTTTTTGAGTGTAAATATTTTTTTAGTGTACAATTTCTTTGAGTAACAAATTACTTTTTAAAATATTTTTGTTGTTTCATACCTATATGTAATACAAAAAAAAAAAACTATTTCACATATTTTCCACTTTTTATATTACTATCCTCTTCTTTAAAAACCAAAATCAAATTAACATTCAATCATACACATACTTTATTTGATTTTTTCCCGTTACATACAGTTACACTAACAATAACAAAACAATAACAAATATTTACTTGTCTAACAACTAAACTGCACCCCACGACATGAAAACAAACAACAACAAGTTTTACAAATCAGGTATTTCACCATGCCCTTAAAACTTGTTTAACGAGTTTTCAACAGTTTAAGGTGAAACAAATCTGAAATTCAGTGCTTTGCTTTTAACTTTTGAACCACTGAACCGATTTTGCTGAAATTCAAAACCAAACAGCCTTGGGGAACGACAAAAATATATGCTAAGCTTCAGCCAACTCAGAATTGTCTTTCGAAAGTTATTGTGGTTTTCATCTTGTAAATTCGAAAAATACCCTTGCCGAAATTTACTATTTTGCTCATAACTTTTGAACCACTGGACCGATTTCGCTGGATTGCAATACCAACCTGACCCGGTAAATGTAGAACATATATGTCAAACTTCAGGAGCCTCCGTAAAGTCTTTCAAAAGTTAGCGTGTTTTCAACGGACAGACAGACAGACGGACGGACGGACGGACATCGCTAGATCGACTTAAAATCGATCAAGGATCATGAATATATATACTTTATGGGGTCCTAGACCCATATTTCGATGTGTTACAAACGGAATGACAAACTTATATATACCCTCTATCACTAGAGTGGAGGGTATAAAAAGCTTAACTTTTTCATAATTTTGTCATAAGCATACATATTATTTGTTAAATTGATCATATTTTGATTGACTATAAATAAAAAAATTATCAAATTTTTTATCAAATCGAAAAAATGTTTGGTTGAAAAAATATTGAATTAATCACCTACAATTTTATAATTGGTATAACAACTTTTTTAATTGGAGGAATTTTTAATCAAAAAATTTATTGAATCCGCGTTTTTTGTTGATGGAAATTCGTTTCAAATTCTTTTAGTGTACCCTCTATCCATAAAATATTGTGTAAAAATAATACTTGTTTAGTAAAATAATGACTTTATTTCATCAATTTTAATTTCATTATATGCTCGATCGCTCCCATATCTACTGCATAGCTAACACTCAAAAACAGATTCCCTGTGACATCCCAGCAAAAACTGTATTAAATTTCTGATTAAACTTCCCTTAACTTGTATACGGGAAAGTGTAAATAGTTATCACTTTTGAGTAAAAGTACTTACATTTGAATATTCCCGTATAAATTTAATCGGAAAAGTAATCAGCAAGGTAATACAGTTTTTGCTGGGATCGGAAACTTGAATCAACTAAATTTTCGTACAGTAGTTTTGCTATCCCAATTAAAAATATCGTTTATTTAATATTGCATTTAAAAAAAAAAAAAGATTAGTTGATTTTTCATTATTTTTTTCTCCTAATTTCCCAATTACAAATCTCTGTATTTACATTAGTAATCCTTGTAATTTTTGGCATATTGCTTTTTTGAATTTTTCAGCAATAATTTCATAAACATAAATGTATATGTTTGTTGATGTCATAAAAAATGTATGACAAATTCAGCTTAAACAAATTACCAAAACTATTGGCATTCAAATTTCATAAATTGTGTTTAGTGTGGTAATCAGTGACCTAGATAATGTACATAAAGCATTTTTTTATAATATCTGTTTTTTTTTTTTTAATATATTTCAAAATAAAATTACAAAATATTGGATTTTAAATAACTGCATATACAAAATCATCAACCGGAATTGATGACCGCCCATACGTAAAAAAAAAATATTATCAGTATTGTTAATATTTATGTGTATGTTCATACATTAGGTAAGCAACTTTAAATTATAAAAACTATCATATTTGTGTTTTCTAAACTGGTTCTACTATCGAATTTTTGTTTTCTAATGTAAGTCCTAAAATATTTTTACCTTTATTTAAAATATAAATGAATGTAGATTTTAGAAAACATAACAACCGAATTCAAATTTCTTGAAATCCGCCAAACTCAACTAGCTCCAAAAATAAACTGAGTAGAAGAATACCCCTACTTTTTTGATTATTTAATTTTTAGGGTGAATTAAATAATTTAAATGCAAAAAATGGGAGTCTTGCTTAATAAAAATTTCAGAATGTTAAAAATGTTCTTTCAAAGTACTCCCCAAAAATATTATCAAATGGGACATGTTTTCACAAACCTTATAATAACTCATTTATTTTTAATCGTTTTTTATATTAATATGATAATGTTTTTAGGCTGGTGTCTAATTTTAAAAAAGTTGCAGGACGCCACCTCAGTTTGACTACATAAGCTAATAATTAACGAAAAAGAAAACAAGAATTACTATTTTCATTTTCTTAAAACCAAAAATTTTAATAACTTGGGTTTGTAACTTGGATAATAGTTCACCTCGTGGTGAATAAACCGTTTTCACCAGCTGGTGAATAAAAATAAACGTAATTATTTTTCACCAAAAAAAAATTTTTTTTTTCATCAAATTTTTTTTTTTTTTTTCATCAAATTTTTTTTTTTTCATATTTTTTTTTTTTCCGTCAAATTTTGTATACCCTCCATTCTAGTGATAGAGGGTATATATAAGTTTGTCATTCCGTTTGTAACACTTCGAAATATTGGTCTAGAACCCCATAAACTATATATATTCATGAACCTCGATCGATTTTAAGACGATCTAGCGATGTCCGTCCGTCCGTCTGCCCGTCTGTCTGTCTGTCTGTTGAAAACACGCTTACTTTTGAAAGACTTTACGGAGGCTGCTGAAGTTTGGCATATATGTTGGGCATTTACCTGGTCAGGTTGGTGTTGCAACCCAGCGAAATCGGTCCGGTGGTTTAAAAGTTATGAGCAAATGACTGAATATCGGCAAGGGGTTTTCGTGAATTTACGAGCTAAAAAACATGATAACTTTCAAAAAGCAATTCTAAGGATGCTGAAGCCCGACATATATATTTGTCGTTCCCCTGGTCTGCACTATAGGGGATTTTCTGGTATTTTCTGGCCAAAACTCCAAAAGTTGGGATATTGCCTCAAAATTAGGCAAGTTTATTTGGCGGTAAGTTTTAAGGCTCTGTATAAAAAATTGGCATGATCTGGCCTAATAAATCGTGTTTTTAATGCAATTTTGTAATATAATTTCGTCAATAATTTTTACATCCACGCCCACAAAAGGGGGCGGGAAAAAAAATAATTTTCCTAGTGCCTTTGGTCCAAGTGCAGGGCTTTGAACTTCTTGTGGCGTATTTTTTTTAATTTTTAAGCAAATGTACAAAAAAAATGTAAAATATGGGATTTTGCGTAGCTAGACTAAGTTATTTAAAGGGGAGCATTTTTTCACATCTTCCAATTTTGCCCATTTACGAACTTGAACATCGTAAGACTATAAGACATATTCGTGCCAAACATCAGGTGGCTAGCTCTTTTGGTTTGGACAGCATCGTGCATTCCCCAGACAGTCAGACCGACAGACGGTCGGACGGACATCACTAAATATCTTTTCCCCATGGAGCCGCATGGCTTAGCGGATGAATACATCTTACTCACAAAGAGTTTCCCAAAACCTCATAAGGATATGGGAGTATGCAATTATATGCAAAAAAAGTAGCAGTCCACAAATATATTTGGTTTAAAAAACAAAAAAATTAATTAAATAGAAAAATTTAAAAAATATATAAATCAACATTTTAAACCTGTACTTTGTACAAAATATGTTTATTTGCTCTATTGATAATTGAAATTAATTTCAAAAAATTTTAATACAGGATTTTAAGTACGTTAATTTTGTAATAAGTTATGTTCTCCAAAATTAAAAAAAAATAAAATAAAATAATAAATTTTGTTTTTGACGCCTCCGTACTAGCGGTGAAAGAGTTTTGTGTACAAAAATATGTGTGCTAGCTTACTTTTATATAGTATACTGTATAATGGCATCCGAAAAAAGTTTTTTTGAACACATCAAAATTGGACTTTTGGCCAACAATTCCTTATAAATTCCCTATAGTGGTCTGGTTCGTTTTGAATTTCAGCCAAATCGGTTAAGTGGTTCAAAAGTTATTAGCAAATCCGTGAATTTCAGATTAGCTTACCTTATATTCACGTGTTGAAAACCCGTTAAATATGTTTTAAAAACATTGGTAAGTCACAAAAATATTTTACAACGTATTTATGTCACTCAAAAATATTTTTGCACTTAAAAAAAAATTGACTGGAAAAAAATTTTACACTCAAAAAAAATTTTACACTCAAAAAAAATTTTACACTCAAAAAAAATTTAGTCAATTATTTTTTTATTTTTCAAAAATTAGTTAAAAAAGTGTTTTTTCACAAAATAAAATATTTCTAATCAAAAATTTTATTTTTTTCAAGTTAGAAAATTTACTATCACTTACAAAGGGCATTCATAGATTCGGTGGAGGGTATTCATAGATTCGGCCAAGTCGAATTTAACTTTTCTACTTGTTTTTTCATCATTTTTTTTTTATTTCATCAAAGTTGTTTTTTTCATCAAATTTTTTATTTTTTTTCATCAATTTTTTTTTTATTTCATCAAACTTTTTTCCTCATCATTTTTTTTTTCAGTTTTTTTTTATAATTTTTTTTCATTAAATTTTTTTCATCAATTTTTTTTTTTTCATCAATTTTTTTTTTCATTAATTTTTTTTCATCAAATTTTTTTTTCATCAAAATTTTTTTTTTCATCAAAATTTTGTTTTCATTAATTTTTTTGTTTTTTCATAAATTTTTTTATCAATTTTTTTCTCACCAAAATTTTTTTTTTCATATTTTTTTTGTCAATTTTTTTTACATCAAAAATTTTTTCTTTTCATCAAAAACTTTTTTTCATCAAAATTTTTGTTCACCAAAAATTTTGGGTTCATTAAATTTTTTTTTAACATAATTTTGTTTTTCGTGAAGAAAAAATCATTTTTTTTACCAAAACTGCTTTTTCACCAAGTCTAATATGGCACTCACACTTGCGACCTTAAACAAGTTGTTCAACAAAACACCAGTAACAGAACAAAAACGTAATGGACACAGAACAAGACTTTTTTAAACATCTCACTCTTGAACACTTCAAAACATCAAATGTTCATCAATGTTTTTTATCAATTTTTTTATTATCAATTTTTTTCTCACCAAAAACAAATTTTGTTTTTCATATTTTTTTTCATCAATTTTTTTTTACATCAAAAAATTTTTCTTTTCATCAAAAAAATTCATCAAAAACTTTTTTCATCTAAATTTTGGGTTCATTAAATTTTTTTTAACATAATTTTGTTTTTCGTGAAAAAAGATAATTTTTTTTTTTACCAAAACTACTTTTTCACCAAGTCTAAGCTTTTCGCATAAAAATTTTCCATTTGTTTATCAAATGTACATAAAACAAGTGAGAGTGTTATATTCTCTTGTGCCGAATCTTTTATACTCTCCAAAATGTAAAAACACTTTTTTGCACTTATTTTTGCACTCACTTACGAAATGTGCAGCTCTTTTGGTTTTTTTTAATGGGCATTACAATTCGTTTTGCATGGAATAGCAAAGTAATATAACATTATTTTTTCTAAAAAACTTTGCTTTGGCAAATACACCCAAGTCTTCCGCAAAACATTATCATGATTTAATGTTTTGGGCAAGAGTACAAAATTCGCAGGCATTTTTTATTTCGTTTTTCCACCTCATTGTTTTTGAGCCTATATATATTTTTACAACTTGGAAAACCAAAATATTTATATTAAATTTATGATAAAAAAGGAGTCGAGTTATTTCTCTTATTAAACAATTAAAAAAATTTTAAAACTTTTCTTTCAAAATTCTGTCAAAAAAACTGTATATAATTTATTTGAAAATTAAAAGGTCGAAATAAAAACATATTTAAATTAACTTTATTTATTATATATTTTGAGGATGTTTATTCTGGCTCGAGGTCATTATTTTCTTTACTAATTAAAACCATGATATTCTCATAGCATAATTTTCAAGAAAATTATTTTTTGTTGTAAATTTATTTATGTTGGTCATTTTTGCAAGTCTTAATCGACACGTGTTTCGGAATTTGTCAAGATTCCATTGTCAAGATTATTTAGAAAAAATAGAAACGATTTACTACAAAGTACCAAACGAGTCTAATGACAAATCGTTTGTGCACAAACTAGAATATTAATACATATTCGCCTCTATTCACAATGAGAATTAGAAAGACGAAGAAATTGTACCATACTAATAAGGCAACGATTGTCAATAACCAACAAAAATAGTCCATTGGACTACAGCAATATGTTTTTTGTGTTGTTGTTGTGAGAAATACTCCATATTAGGGTTATTCATCACATGGCGTGCCAACCATTATGTTCAAATTCTGACTAATTTTTATAAAAAATAAAAATTGTTTTATTCGACCTTAAAAATATTATATTTTGAGGATGTTTATTCTGGCTCGAGGTCATTATTTTCTGTACTAATTAAAACCATGATATTCTCATAGCATAATTTTCAAGAAAATTATTTTTTTTTTTTTATTATTTATTATAAATAACGCAGCTGATATTAAAAAAGGTTGTTTTTCAATTTGCAAAGAATAAGTTAAACAAAGGCAAATTTAAACACTTGCGAACTTTGTAAAAAATTAAGTTTATACATCAATTTAATAATATTGTGGTCTTTAGTTTTAAAGAGGCAGTCAAAACTGTGAATTTAGTTTTTTTCCCAAGATAAGAATAAATATTTTTACAGAAAAATTGGTATTTTACTTATTTATGATTTGTCGTCCATAAACAAAATTAATAGAAAATATTTCTAAGAATTATAAATATGAAACAAAAATTCAAATCTAACCGACATTTTTCAAGACTTGAAAAGTCCTACTAAGGGTAAACAATGGAAAAAAATACAACTCTATTAAAAGTTCAGATTGATTAAGTTTCTGCCAAATGAATACAACACGAATGATGGTGAATACGGGCTATTCAACACAAAGTAGAGTAATTCCGATATTTAGTTTGTTCAAAAGTTTCATTTATATGGCTGATTTTAATCTGACACACATTAAGTGTGTGGCAATCGAAGTAGTGCTGATGATGGAAGGGTGGCATCTTCCGAAAGCTGTCGATATCTCCACTTAGCTTGTGTTGGCACTTGATTTTTTCAGATTTTCTCATTGTGCAACAATAATTATTTCTCAGAAATAATTAATATGGACTCAAACCGAACTAAATAAAAATTCAGTTATTAAAAGAAAATTAAAAAAAAAATCCTAATTTTGTTAAAGCAATTCTTAAATAAAATTCAAGGGCTTGATCAGCCTTGACTGTGATATTTTATAAAAAGAATCTCTACTGCCAAAATCTCGATTAATTTTTGATGGGGTAAAATGTCACTCATTCGTCCCCATAAACAATTTATATATTTGGTACCATTAAAAAATATCTAAACTAAAAAAAACTTTATAATTATTAAAAGTGATGTAACAAAATATGACATTGCTTTATTTTAACATATTATGTTTAAAAAAAAAGCTATTCCCCTTGTGATTACACAAAACTACTTTATAATAGCATCATATAAAAATTTGACAATTTTATGTGTATATTATAAATAATATGTACAGTAATATTTGACAGTTTTATATTTTGTTACATGTGCATACAACCATATTTTAGTCGAAACATCCATGAAAAATAACCACAAATTTAAAAAAAAATTTAACAAATAAATAACACATTTTCAGTTTCAGTTGTAATTTAAAATTTTATTTATAACCTTTGAAAAAGCAACAAAAAAAAAGTTGGGCATCGACCCACTCTTGTGTTCAGCAATAATTTTTTGACACACATAGACCACAAGAAATTTGTATCTTTGTCTGACTACTGAACTCAATACCATGGCTTTGTGCATGCCGAAAAATAGAATAATAAAAAAACGAATTGCCAAAAATAAAAAAAAATCCTTATGATTTTCGCTGTTATACCAAAGTCTTTTATCTGCACGTATGTATATACATTAGAGTGTCCCTTATTTTGGAAATGTTGGTAATGTTGAGACGGTACCCCCTCATTTTTTTCCTTTTGACTAAAAAATAACTCAGGAAAAATTTTACGCCCCTACGACCACGCCTTCCCTACGCGACGGGGCCGTAAAGAGCGGGGCCTTAAAAATCATTTTTCCATTTTTTTTTTTGATTTTTAATTTTTTTGTTATTAATTATAATATAAGTTGATTAGCTTATTCACGACAAAAAATTTGATTTTGATGGGATGAGGCTTTCAGTTCTAAAAAATTTTTCGAAAAAAAAAATTTAGAGCTTTTGGGGTCCTACAGTAAAAATTTTTTAAAAAATATTTTTTTTTAGTTTTGACAAGCACCCGTTTTAGTTGAATTGTTGCTTTTAATGATATATTTTCATAAAAAAATATTATTCCTATCTGTGACATCTTTATCGTGATCTAAAAAAGGGTAAAAAATGCATTTTTTCGAAAAATTTTTTAGAACTGAAAGCCTCATCCCACCAAAATCAAATTTTTTGTCGTGAATAAGCTAATCAAGTAATATTATAATTAATAACAAAAAAATTAAAAATCAAAAAAAAATTTTTGGTTTGTATGGAAAAATTATTTTTAAGGCCCCATTCTTTAAGGCCCCGTCGCGTAGGGAAGGCGTGGTCGTAGGGGCGTAAAATTTTTCCTGAGTTATTTTTTAGTCAAAAGGAAAAAAATGAGGGGGTACCGTCTCAACATTTCCAAAATTTCCAAAATAAGGGACACTCTAATATACATATATTTAGAATCACTTACAGTAGACAACGTATAATTGAGAGTCAAATTTACAAAATAATTTTGGATTCATATAGGTATAGAAAAACATGCGTGCCGTAAAGAGATATAAGAATATGCGTTTTTGGTTTTTCAATTAAAAAAGATAGGTCGAACTTTTGTGGAATTCTTATCAAATTAACTAACGGTTAAAAAATTGTATTCTGGATAATTTTTAGTACCTGTTCTGAAATTTTTCATTTCTAAAAAAGTCAATTTATCAAATATCCGGTCGCGTTTTTTTTTAATTTTAGATGGCTGTCTATCCCACAAAAAAAAAATCAGGACGGTATTTTTCGTAGTTTTTGAGAAAATCGCATTTGAATATTGGATTTTATAAAAGTTCTGTAATTATTTTGTATTTTAGTGGGTCAACACCGCGTATGAGTATTGAATATTTGCAAAACCAATGAATTTTCGTTACTCATACGCCGTGTTTGTATTTTATTGTGTCAACGCCGCGTATGAGTAACGAATAACTGCAAAACCAACGAATTTTTGTTACTCATACGCCGTGTTCACCATAAAATACAAGAGAATTACAGAATTTTTATGAAATGCAATATTCAAATGCAAATTTCTAGAAAAATCCTAAAAATGCCCTCCTGAATTTTTTTGTGTGGATAGTCAAACATCAAAACTTTAAAAAAAATATGGTCGGATTTTTGATTAATTGTCTTTTTTAAAAAATGAAAAACTCATTTTGTACAATGCAATTTAGTAATATTTCTAAAAATTAGTAATATGAAAAAAAAAAATTGAAACCTAACGGACATTTTTCAAGACTTGAAAAGTCCTACTAAGGGATGTAACTCTGAGAAAATCTACTACAGTGTAAGAAATTACAACTGTATTAGAAAAAGTTTAAAATAGATGGATTAAGTTCGTACTAAATGATAACGTATGTGTAATAAAATATTTTATTCATATAATTCAAACATACCTACAGTGACAATCGAATAGTGCTGACGAAGGAAGGGTGGATTCTTCCGAGAGCTGTCAACATCTCCACTTGTGTTGTCAATTATTTTTTTCAGATTTTTCCATAGTACAACAAAAATTATTATTTCTCAGAAATAATTAATATGAACTCAAAGCGAAATAAATAAAAAACTTGAGTAAATATATGAAAAATTTCTTAACGGGTTCTAAAAATTTTCCAAAATAAAAAAAATTTAATTGATAGCCCATAAAAATGTAAAAGAACGTAATTTTTGAGATATTGTTGCATTTTGTTTTAATTTTTATTAATATCACTGTGCTCAAAGTTGACACTTAATAAGATGGGCATCCTACTGGTAAAGTTAATTCGTCCTAGCCGTTTTTCCAAGCTATTCGCGATATTGCCGATTTAAAATTTGGATGCTCAAGTACAATAAAAACGATATTTTTAGACGTATGCGATAATTTTAAACCATTCAACTCTGTTAAATTAACACAACAACCCATAATACGGTGAATTTTTCGCGAAAAATATTTTTTGTTTGCCAAAAATCTTGAATTTTCGTGAAAAAAATTGTTTAAATACAATTATTTTTAGATTGATTTGAATTTACGACACCCATCAAAAACAATTAGCACTGTAAATTTTATATGCGGAAATTTTTTTTTGCGATTTTTTTTTATACCCTCCACTCTAGTGATAGAGGGTATATATAAGTTTGTCATTCCGTTTGTAACACATCGAAATATTGGTCTAGGACCCCATAAAGTATATATATTCATGATCCTTGATCGATTTTAAGTCGATCTAGCGATGTCCGTCCGTCCGTCCGTCCGTCCGTCTGTCTGTCTGTCCGTTGAAAACACGCTAACTTTTGAAAGACTTTACGGAGGCTCCTGAAGTTTGACATATATGTTCTTCATTTACCTGGTCAGGTTGGTATTGCAATCCAGCGAAATCGGTCCAGTGGTTCAAAAGTTATGAGCAAAATAGTAAATTTCGGGAAGGGTATTTTTCGAATTTACAAGATTAAAACCACTATAACTTTCGAAAGACAATTCTGAGGGGACTGAAGCTTAGCATATATTTTTGTTGTTCCCCAAGGCTGTTTGGTTTTGAATTTCAGCAAAATCGGTTCAGTGGTTCAAAAGTTATAAGCAATGCACTGAATTTCAGATTTGTTTCACCTTAAACTGTTGAAAACTCGTTAAACAAGTTTTAATAGCATGGTGAAATACCAGTTTTGTAAAACTTGTTGTTGTTTGTCGTGGGGTGCAGTTTAGTTGTTAGACAAGTAAATATTTGTTATTGTTAGTGTAACTGTATGTAACGGGAAAAAATCAAATAAAGTATGTGTATGATTGAATGTTAATTTGTTTTTGGTTTTTAAAGAAAAGGATGGTAATATAAAAAGAGGAAAATATGTGAAATAGTTTTTTTTTGTTGTATTACATATATGAAGGTATAAAACAACAAAAATATTTTACAAAGTAATTTGTTACTCAAAGAATTTGTACACTAAAAAAAATTTACACTCAAAAAAAAATTTACACTCAAAAAAAAAAATGTTACACTCAAAAAAAAAATTTACACATTATTATTTTATTGAATGAAATGGCAGACTCAAAAAATGTTGACAGTCAAAAAAATTGTACACTCAAAAAAATTTGATTGATTAAAAGAAAGTTTGACTCAAAATAATATACATATTTCTAATAAAAAATTTGTAATGCAATTTTTTTAAATTTTTTTTAGAAAATTACTATCAGATAACATTGTGGAGGGTATTCATAGATTCGACCAAGTCGAATTAAATTTTTCTACTTGTTTAACTTTTTTTATTTTGATATTAATTTATACAAATGTGTAGAATACGATACATTACATACACAACATTTTTCGAAAAAAAAAAATTTCGCGGAATTAATTTTTTTAGCGGAAACGTTTGTTTTTGCGAAAAAAAATGCATTTTCTGAATCTATATAAATAAAAATCAATTGTCGTTCGTTGGTAACCTCATCAGTTGAGAACGGCTGGACCGATTTGGACAATTTTTTTTTTGAAATGTTCGTCATAGTCCAACTTAGGTTTTTACGTAAAAAAAAATTGACCACGCCCACTTTTACGCCCACTTTTTTCGATTTATATAAAATCGGAAAATTGTTGCACCGATTTGGGTAATTTTGTATTTACATGTTCGTAGTGACCCAATTTAAGTTTCTACTGAAAGAAAAATTGACCACGCTCATTTCTACGCCCACTTTTTCAATTTATCTAAAATCTGAAAATGGCTGGACCGATTTGACTAAATTTTTTTAATGAATTTTCATCATATTCCAACTTTGCTTTATACGATAAAAGAAAGTGACTACGCCCACTTTGACTAATTTTTGTTGAAAATGTTCGCCATAATTCAACTAAGGATAGTAAAATTTCCCACGCCCACTTTTTTCTATGTATCGAAAAAACTATAACGGCTAGACCGATTTGGTTATAGTCCGCGAACGATTTTTAAGGACATAAAAATTGTCCACGCCAACATTTACGTTCACTTTCCCGATATAAAAATTTTAAATCATGGAATTGCTGGATCAATCGTCTAATTTTGTATTTAGTGTTCGTCATAGCCCAAGTAAGGCTTTTCGGATAGAACAATTTTCCATTTCTACGCCCACTTTTGAATGGATGGACCGAGTTGGTTAGATTCAAATAAGATTTTTACTGTAAGGAAAGTTGTCCACCCACTCTTTTCATCTATATATATTTCTTTATAGAAAAAAATATAGAAAAATAAAATATAAATAAAACTCAAATGTAGTTCGTTGGTAATCGCAACACTTCAGAACGCCTGGATCGATTTGGCTAATTTTTTGTTTTAAATGTTCGTAATAGTCCATATAATTGTTCGGAAAGAAAAATTGTCCTCGCCCACTTTTTTTTTTTTTTTTTTTTTTTTTTTAAAAGAAGCAACACTCAGGCAATGCTGCCTATCAATTACCAATGTAACTGATGCTTCTTTCGGAAAGGGGATAGAAGAGAGATGAAAGATTTTTGAAAGATATAAGGGCTTCAGTATGGCAACACTGTAATTGCGCGTATTGATAATTTTGAGTACAATTGTTGCATCGCCATCTGTTATTGATCCACTAAGCCACAGCACCCTCAAAATACATTTTTACTCTAATTCGATCTATTAAAAAAATATTTCTTAAAAAAAAAACGCTTAAACTTGGTACAAATGATTTTAGATCCTTGGGTATTGTTAACATATTTACAAGTTTACCTTACCACACAAATTTTAACGCCCACTTTTGTCTAAATAAGTCGACTACTAATAACCGGACCGATTTTTTCATATTAATTATATATAGTTCTAATTAAGGTTTTAAGGTATAAATGAGAAATGTGTCCCGGAAAAATTGAAAATTCGGGAAAACTATAAAGGTTTGTTTGAACTTAAGACAATTGCTCACGATAAGAACGAAGGACATGCGTAATTTTTTTTTCTGTTGTTCGTAATGACACTAACGAAGTTTTAAATATGTACAGTTCGCAAAGTCGAAGACATGATAATTATTTTTTTTTAGTTGAAGAATTCCAAAATTTTTGACTACAAAAAAACACTTTTTCGGCCTTACCTATTTCATTTGTCTTAAAAATTGGTAAATATATTCTTCTGATTTTTGTTGAATTTCGGTTTTTGTTATTTAGTCAAAATTGTTAATGGTTCGCGTTTTATCGCTATTCAAAGTTGGTATTTTGCCACAATTTTAAGAGAAATACATAATGTTTAAATGATCGTATCTTTGGAACGCATCATCCGATTGTCACGAAATAGAGCGCAAAATAATGGTTATGTCCTGTTCTTAAAATAGAATTTTGAAAAAGGATAGGATTCTTTGCAAAAAGGATATTGAAATTAAAAAAATGTCCTTAATTTGCAAATATCTCAAAATGCGTATCTTTAATTTTCCTATATTTTTTTGCACATATAGCCCAAAATATACTTAACAACATAAGCAAATCCCAAATTGGGGTGATGAGCGGTTTTATTATAAACGTGGTTTCCTGAAACGACTAATTGATTTTTGTTAATAACTCTTGTTTACAAATTAAAAACAATTTCTGCGCAGTAACCGCAAATATTTTTTTTATATATATTTTGGACTGCTAAACTCAAAAATTTCATTAAAAGAACATTTCGCGAATACGTTTTTGTTTAATGAATTTTTTAGCGTTTTTTGGAGGTATTTTGACTATTTTTCTTATATCTTAAGTTCTGTTTATCTGATCTTCTCGCAATAAAAAACAAATTAAAGACAAAAAAGTTTCCAACAAATCCTACATTCATCATTTTTCCATCAGTTCATAGCTTTAAACGCAAATAATTTTTTTTAGCGTTATTTGGAGGTATTTTGACTATTTTTCTTATATCTTGAGTTCCGTTCATCTGATCTTTTCGCAATAAGAACCAAATTAAAGACAATCAAATTTCCAACAAATCCTTCATTCATTATTTTTATATCAGTTTTTAACTTTACGCGCAATAGGCAAACAAGGAAAAACTATTTTTTTATTAACAAAGCTCATTTTTAAAAAATTTTAAAAAACAGAAATAAAAAAAAATTAAATTTTTTTTTTTATTTTATTATGTATATTAATATAATTTGTGAAAAATTCGGAGTAAACCTTTAGATTTTCATCAAATCAACTTTATTATATTTCTAAATGTTCAGGCTTTGCAGATAAATAAAAAAAACGTAATTAATTGCAAAGATTTCTATTTCTTGACCTGTTTTAAATGATTTGTTAATCAAAAAACTTATTTTAGTCATATGTTTGAATATTGAGCGGAAAGCTTTGAACTGATGGAAAAATTATGAATGTAGGATTTGTTGGAAATTTGATTGTCTTTAATTTGGTTCTTATTGCGAAAAGATCAGATGAACGGAACTCAAGATATAAGAAAAACAGTCAAAATACCTCCAAATAACGCTAAAAAATTTATTTGCGTGTAAAGCTATGAACTGATGGGAAAATGGTGAATGTAGGATTTGTTGGAAATTTGATTGTCTTTAATTTGGTTTTTATTGCGAGAAGATCAGATAAACAGAACTTAAGATATAAGAACAATAGTCAAAATACCTCCAAAAAACGCTAAAAAATTCATTAAACAAAAACGTATTAGCGGATTGTTCTTTTAATGAAATTTTTGAGTTTAGCGGTCCAAAATACATATAAAACAAGTAAGAAAGTTATAGTCGGTCAAGACCGACCATATGATACCCTACACCAATGTTTTCCAGAAAATGGGTCCCAAGTCCAAACATGGACCGATTGTATCTGTCTTTTGTTAGATCTTTATTTAGTGTAGAAAACACACACAGATCAATTTTAAGTGGAATTGGTTAATTTTTTTTGTCAATAGAACAATTTAACTGAATATCGGTCGAAATTTTTATATGGGGGACTAAGTCCAAAAATGGTCCAATTATATTCCGATTTAATAAGGTTGCTAAAGTACACATTTAGCACCTAAAAATAAATTTTTTATCAAATATTTCCATTTTTATGAATTTTGAGGGAATTATGTGAATATCGGGAAGGTGGTTTGTATGGGGACTACTAGAATGACTGACCCGATTCCTTTGAAATTTGGAATGGTGATTTGTGCATACAAAATTTGATTACTTGCTGAATTTGAAAGCGATATCTATTATAATACGGTTATTAGAGTCATTAAAGCCGAATCCAGAGGGGGCGTTTGTATGGGGGCTAGGTCTTAACATGGACCGATTTTCTCCAATTTCAATAGGCTTCGTCCTTGGGCCAAAAGATGCTTAGGTTTCAAATTTGAGGTCAATTGATTGAAAATTGCGACCTGTATCGTGCTTAAACCGATAGATGGACAGACGGACGGACGCACTGTGGGAAAAATGACCAATCTAGCTTATAAACAAGTAAGAAAGTTATAGTCGGTCAAGACCGATCATATGATACCCTACACCAGTGTTTTCCGGAAAATGGGTCCCAAGTCCAAACATGGACCGATTGTATCTGTCTTTTGTTAGATCTTTATTTAGTGTAGAAAACACACACAGATCAATTTTAAGTGGAATTGGTTATTTTTTTTTGTCAATAGAACAATTTAACTGAATATCGGTCGAAATTTTTATATGGGGGACTAAGTCCCAAAATGGCCCAATTATATTCCGATTTGATAAGGTTGCTAAAGTACACGTTTAGCACCTAAAAATAAATTTTTTATCAAATATTTCCATTTTTATGAATTTTGAGGGAATTATGTGAATATCGGGAAGGTGGTTTGTATGGGGACTACCAGAAGGACTGACCCGATTCCTTTGAAATTTGAAATGGTGATTTGTGCATACAAAATTTGATTACTTGCTGAATTTCAAAGCGATATCTATTATAATACGGTTATTAGAGTCATTGAAGCCGAATCCAAAGGGGGCGTTTGTATGGGGGCTAGGTCTTAACATGGACCGATTTTCTCCAATTTCAATAGGCTTCGTCCTTGGGCCAAAAGATGCTTAAGTTTCAAGTTTCAGGTCAATTGATTGAAAATTGCGACCTGTATCGTGCTTAAACCGATAGATGGACAGACGGACGGACGGACGGACGGACGGACGGACGGACGGACGGACGGACATCGCTAAATCGACTCAAAAAGTTATTCTGAGTCGATCGGTATACTTGAAGGTAGGTCTAGGACCAATATTTCGGGTAGTTACAAACATCAGCACAAACTCAATATACCCTGTACCACAGAGTGGTGTAGGGTATAAAAATTTTTTTTTTTTTTTTACAAATTTATAAACCTATAGCATATAATAATTCAATGATAGTTGATACTTAAAACTGCATTCAACATTTTTCGATTTATATGTTAGTTATGAAAATACAGGGCTGTAAATGTATGCAATAGATAAGTAGCACGTTCATGAGTGATTTTGGTTTCACGTTTCCCCCAATGTATTATGAAAAGTTTTATTGCGCTATTGAACCTATATTTTTTTTTTTATAAAACAAGTCCTAAAGAGTACGTGGACACGATGTATGGTATAGAAAATGATTTTAGTAATACCCCTTGCGAGTAAGTACATAAAAGTATATTTTTGTCAAAATTCCTTAATTTGTAAAGAGATTAGAAAAAAGTACCGCTTAGTACCGCCAAACTAATTTTTGAAACTAGACCTAATGAGGAAAGTCTGGAGAAAAATTTGGGTGCCACAAACCGCCACAAAGTAGAGTTTTAGGGACTTGTTTAAACAAATATTACTTGTGGGCGATATTTAAGTGCTTTCACATAAATGCATTTTTCCTTTTTATACAATTGCAATATACGGCAAAGGAAATATCGGAAATTTAATTAATATTTCTTTATAAGTTGCGTTTCACTAAGCTTAAAGCTACAGTTTTTTTGAAAATGCAAATTACTTATAAAGAATGTTTTGAAGTTTGGCGAAATGCCAATTCAAGTTCACAAAAGATTATTTTTGTGATTAGTCACGTTTTTTCGAAGCTTGGACTAGTCAATGATGAAGGAAGTGAAAAGTGTAAAAAACTTGAAATAACCTTAAAATTGTTGTGTAGCAAATTCACCAAAAAATGGAGCGAATGCAAACGAACAACACAAGTTTTTGAACGAAATCACAAGGAATGGTTAAACACAAACATTGATTTGTCTTGTCTTGAAAACGACGATATACCGGGTCCTTCACAATACCGAGGACGTCCATCTAAAGCCTTCACAGAATCAAGCGACGTATCTAAAAAACTGAAGGTTGCTGATCTTGTAAAAACTACAAGTCAAGAGGAATTGATTTTCGCTACCAGTGTAAGTCTTTACAAATCTGGTAAACGGGATGCTGCAGGTTTAATAAAAGATATACAAAAATCTCCAGGAAGGGCATCCAAAATTAAAAGATCCCTCTCCATTCCTGATAAAACTTGCATACCATATACACCTGACGAAGCCTTAGCGCTATATATAGACGGAGACTATACTAAAAGTTCGTATATGCTAACGCAATCAGGAGCTAAAAGTCGTAATGCAAACATTTATCCACCATACAATGTAATTCGTGAGGCAAAAAAAAAATGTTATCCCAAAGAGTCCTCAATATATGTTACAAACTTTTCTGCAGAAGTCAGTCTTCAAGCTCTAGTGGACCACACAGCTACCAGAATCGTAGAATACCAAAAAGACGTTATTATGAAATCGAGAAATATGTCATCTTCAAATAACATTACAATGATCTACAAATGGGGTTGTGATGGAAGTAGTGGACACTCCACATATAAGCAAAAGTGTCCAGAAGGTGAGTCTGATGAGAATTTATTCGCAATTTGCTTAGTCCCATTGCAACTTAAAGATCAAGATAATATTTTGTGGCAAAATCCTCGACCGTCATCAACCCGATTCTGTCGGCCGATTAAATTAACATTTGAAAAAGAAACAATTGACCTTATAAAAAATGAAGTAAATAAAATAAAACATCAAATTGAAAGTATATTAGAAACACAAGTTACAGACTTAGATCTGAACGTGGATCATAAATTCTGTCTTACCATGATTGATGGTAAGGCATTTAGTGCAATCGCAGAAACATCAACACAATCATGTGGAATATGCGGAGCTACTCCAAAAATCATGAATGATTTAAATAAGATTAAAGATTTAAAGCCAAATGAATCCTTGTATGCCTATGGACTTTCCACACTGCATGCATGGATAAGGTGTTTTGAGTGTATTTTGCACATAGCCTATAGGCTTGACACAAAAAAATGGCAAATAAGAGGCGATGACGATAAATTAGCCGTTGCACAAAGAAAAAAAAAAATTATTGATGATTTAAAAAAATATATGAACCTACTTGTAGATATACCAAAGCCAGGGTTTGGAACAACCAATGACGGCAATACGGCTAGGATGTTCTTCAAAAACCCTGGCTTGGCATCATCAATTACAGGAGTCGACGAAAAATTAATAAGTAATTTGGGTGTTATATTAAAAACAATGGCATGTGGTTACGCAATAAATATAGATTCCTTTAAAAAAATTACTGAAAGTACATCCAAATTGTACGTGGATTTATACCCCTGGTATAACATGCCATCCAGCGTACATAAAATTTTAATGCATGGGGCTGATGTTATCAAATACGCGTGTTTGCCAATTGGAATGCTTTCGGAAGAAGCAATGGAAAGCAGAAATAAAGATTTCCGTAATTACCGGGAATTCCACACTCGAAAAATGACGCGTGAGAAAACTATGCAAGATTTACTCAATACACTGCTTTATTCATCGGATCCTTATATTTCATCAATATCAAAAAAGTCATCCATCAACTATCGAGACTTGGAGCCTCTTTCCAGCGAAGTTCGTGAGCTGCTTTGTGACCCAATGATTCCCGATCAATGCGAAGAAGCCCAGGACTCAGGCTCTGAAAGCGAATAATTTTCAAGATTTTTTTTCATGGAACAATTATTTTAAGTATTATTTTTTTAAGTTTTATTTATTGTTGAATGTAATTTATTTAGTTTAAAAAATAAAAATTAAATAAATATAAGTTGGAATTTGGTTTTATGCAATATTTTTTTTTTTTTTAATTTGTATTATATATATTTTGATAATATTAGCAAATTTTTTGGTTGATCTTTAAATAAATAAAAATAATAATGAATGAATTAAAACTTAGTATATTAGTTTCATTTATAATGTCAACTTAAATGTTGTTTTCTCTAATTTTAAAAAAGAAGGGTTGATCCTTTTTTTGTTACGAATAAATAAAAAAGTTTATTTTTTAAAGTTTAACTCATATCCATATTTGATGACAGTAATTTTTGATATAAATATATATTGCAAAATACTATTTCTGTGATTTAATGTACATATAAAAAGGTTTTTAATTGAGTTTTGTTTAACAAAAAATTTTGATTTATTTTGTATAACTAAATACATTGCTCTTCGGAGCTACATCGTATTTGAAATGTTACTAAATATATTAACAGAAACCCCTATCGGTGAATGTTTTAATCTATCAAATTACATAAATGCAACATAGGGCAATACTTTCGGAAAATTTTCATACCAATTTTAAAGAGGTACTAAATTTCAGTGTAATTTCCAATAAAACCTTCCTTTTGGTGCACCCTGTAATTAAACAGGGTGTCTACAAATACAATATATTTAAAGAAGACTCTATTCGCTACAATCGCTCCATACATTTCTAACTTCTCAGATCAATAGTTTAAGAGATACGATTTTTTATAAGCTAGATTGGTGATTTTTCCCACTGTGGGACGGACGGACGGACAGACGGACGGACGGACGGACATCGCTAAATCGACTCAAAAAGTTATTCTGAGTCGATCGGTATACTTGAAGGTAGGTCTAGGACCAATATTTCGGGTAGTTACAAACATCAGCACAAACTCAATATACCCTGTACGACAGAGTGGTGTAGGGTATAAAAATATTCGCGGTTACTGCGCAGAAATTGTTTTTCATTTGTAAACAAAAGTTATTAACAAAAATCAATAAGTCGTTTCAGGAAACCACGTTTATAATAAAACCGCTCATCACCCCAATTTGGGATTTGCATATGTTGTTAAGTATATTTTGGGCTATATGTGCAAAAAAATATAGGAAAATTAAAGATACGCATTTTGAGATATTTGCAAATTAAGGACATTTTTTTAATTTCAATATCCTTTTTGCACAGCATCCTATCCTTTTTCAAAATTCTATTTTAAGTACAGGACATAACCATTATTTTGCTTTTTATTTCGTGGCAATCGGATGATGCGTTCCAAAGATACGATCATTTAAACATTATGTATTTTTCATAAAATTGTTGCAAAATACCAACTTTGAACAGCGATAAAACGCGAACCATTCACAATTTCGACTAAATAGCAAAAACCGAAATTCAATAAAAATCAGAAGAATGGATATGTTAATTTTTGGATAAATTGAACCACCATCGGCTGATTGCCTATGCTATTCTAAATGGAACCAGTCAGTTCCTAAAATATAATTTGAAGATGATTATCTGCCTAATCGGGTCTTTAAAACAACGTCCACAAATTTTTCTACGTCAAGAAGTTCATTACATTTTTTAAGGCCTGTATATTTGAAGCGAGACAAAATATAACACTGATCTTATATTAGGGCCAGCAACGCGGACCAGGCTAGTTTATATTAAAAATTATTCCAAAAGCATAAAAATTTAATTTTTGTTGTACTTCAGTTTTACAATTTTAAATCGCGAATACGAGCGCTAACTTCGAAATACGGCTAGCACCATTGAATTCAGAGTACCCGAATTAGCTTTACCAGCAAGGTGTCCAGCTTGTTAATTTTTGCGACTAGCACAATGTATTTAATTAAGGGAACTCGACACAAATTTGGCCATTTTTCCAATATTTAACGACGCCTGCTTAGCCCAGTTTTTGAAAAATTTAAAAACCAAAAGCGCAATTTTCTGTGCTCCATATAAATCTATCCATACTACCTTTTCAGAAATTCATGGGACACATGGTTTCTTTCGCTGGACATTTGGTGTGGAATGCTTAATATGATTAATCAAAGATGCCTACAGTTTTGTTATGTCATGCACTTCTAGCGGTTTGTACTTATACAGACTTGTCTGTATACCGAGACAAAGTTGAGCCAAAAGTGTATGAATACAAAAACCAACTAGAAATGTTAAATGTGGTTTGTTATTAGGAATTTTCAGTTTCTGTGTCATGTGTCAATGTCTCGTTAGTAGTTGTAGCTTTTGTTTTATGTACGTCTGTGTATACAGAAATTAGTTGCACTGTATGTAAATATATAAGGTTGACACTTATGCCCCGCTTCAGTATGTCGTACAAAGTAAGTGACTAGAAATTTTGTATGTAAAACAAAAACAAATGCGAGTTTTTTGAAAAATGTTTATGAAATGTTTGAAAAATGTTTATAAAAACAATATTAAAAAATCCATAAGATCTGATCTGTTTTTATCTTTTCTTATGTGATCGTATCTGGTTTCACTTAATTAAATCCAATTTGGCCAAAATCGAGATCTAATTATATCTCTAACTAGCTATACCCTGTCCGCGTTGCTGGCCCTAAGACAAACACTGTTTTATATTGCATCTTAATTAGTGTCGGACAAAATTAAAGCACGGGTCCGAGTCCTTTGGTTCCACCCTTGGTTAGCACAATCTATAGAGAAATTTCAACAAAATCTGTTCAGCCGTGTTAGCGTGATTTCGAAACAGACAGACATAACGTTAAGTATAGTACAAAGGGGCGTGTCATTTAACGCATTTTTATCGAATCGTGACAGTCTAAAGTTCCATGCCGCATCCTCGAATAGTACTATTTGTGCTGCAAATTCCATTGACATCAGTTTTGCCGTTTTTCTGTGATTGCGAAAGAGGAGGAAATAACTTTTTCTTTATGAAAAACGGAAGTGACATTAGACTGGCATTTTTTTCTCAACTTTCGATTTTCCCAAGTGTCCGGGCAAATTTTTATTGTCCAAGGTCTAAAACTTATGTGGTACAAATTTGAGGTCAATCGGATTAAATTAACCCGTGGCGCCCGGCGGTCAAAGTTTTGGATTTTTAAAAAATTAAAAAAAAAAAAAAATAAAATTTCTTTCGACACATCATATTTGTTAATTTTGATGCGGTGAGCACGAATATCAAAAAAATTTTTTTTAAAAAACATCACAATTTTTTTCCCCCTCGGCCATTTCATAGAGCTTAAGACAATCTTTCATTTAAATCTAATTTGAGCCAAATCCGATCATTTGATCCCGTGGCGCCCTTCGGTCAAAGTTTTGGATTTTTGAAAAATTTCCACCAAAAAAATTAGATTTTTTAAAAATTAAAAAAAAAAAAAACAAATATGTTTTTGATACATTATTTTAATTAACTTTGGCATGCTAAAAACGAATGTCATAAAATTTCTTGAATCGGTCTAACGGTTTTCGAGATATCCCCATTTGAAAATTTTCCAAAAAATGCCCAAAATGGTTGTTTTTTCCTACGTTCAAGAAATTTTTTAAAAACATCACAATTTTTTTTTTCCTCGGCCATTTCATAGAGCTTAAGACAATCTTTCATTTAAATCTAATTTTAGCCAAATCCGATCATTTTATCCCGTGGCGCCCTTCGGTCAAAGTTCTGAATTTTTGGTGGAAATCTTTCAAAAATCCAAAACGCCCGTTTGTATATTTCATCAAAATCGGTCCATCCGTTTTTTATATATAGATGTCATTACTGGTGCAATGTAAAAATTCGATTTTGACCACCCCTCCGCCCAAAGGCAAAAAAGCATGGCATTTTAAGCCCACTTGTCCGATCACGCTCTAATTTGGCATAAAGTTAGTACTCGGTTAGTACTATCTTTGGTTTAAATTTCATCAAAAGCGGTCCATCCGTTTTTTATATATAGATGTCATTATTGGTGCAATGTAAAAATTCGATTTTGCGACGCCCCTCCGCCCACACGCAAAAAATCAAAAGTCTGACTGCACAGTGTTACTCCCTGGGCTATTCTGAATATTCCCTGAAAATTTCATCAAGATCGGTTCAGCCGTTTTCGAGTCCATACGGAACATACATACATACACACATACACACATCCATTTTTATATATATAGATATGTTCAAAATTAAATCTGGTTTTAATATTTTTTCCTTTAAAAAATGTCAGATTATGAGAAAAATTTTAATTGTTTTTTGTCATTTTTATTTGTTTAAAACACTTTGAAATTTTGAAAATAAATGTAACCTTAACGTATGTATTTAGATACAACTTCAGTCGAGCAGAATTACTTCATCATCATATCAAATGATCTAATACATTGTTATAATAATTTTAGTCATGATTATTATCATCGGCAACGTCGTTTTTGACCAACATAGCTAAAGAGTTATATCGTCATCATATATCATTGTATTGTTTGATACTTTTACAAATGTTTATAACGTTATCTGAAATGTAAAAAGACATAAGTAAGAGATACCAAAAAATCCATTTGATTGATGAACTATTAAATTTGAATCAATTTTTTTGTATTCAAAATATGTAGTTGTTTTTATGTCCAATTTCTTTTCAGGTAACGATAATTTTTTATGATTAGTTTTTGTTTAAAGTCCTTACGTGTTATACATGTAGTCTGGGTTATTGTTACTTGCATTTGTATGTAGTACAAGTCTATATTGTTGTTCATCATCATCATCATAGTCATCATTTATATTGAAAATTTCTATAAAAAAGAAAGACATTGAGTTTTTATATATAGATTTTTTTTTGCATTTCTACAAATGGCATACTTTAGTTTGGTTGGGTTAAAAGCAAAAATATATAGAAAAATTATGTAAAAATAGATAAAAGAAATTTACATAAATCAATAGAAAATTTATTGTGGTTTTCTGCATAAAATGACATTGAGTGTTTAGTTGAATGTGTCAGTCGATAGTTGTAAAAATGTCTGTGCTCTTAAGTATAACAGAAATAAATAGAATAAATTTTTTTTCTTTTTTTTCGCAGAAGAATCACTTTACGGGAAATATGTAATTTTAAATGGAATTATGTTTATGAAATTCTGAGAAATGGATATTAAAAAAGCAAAAATTATTTAATACTACTTTGCAATATTTATAATATATTTCATATGGGGCGAAACGCGTCAACGATTCACACCAGCAGTCTTAAGTTCAAATAAAACATTTTTTATAAGGGTTCAAGTTGAAAAAATGCAGAAGAAAAATTGAATTTCTAAAAATTATAGACATTTCTGGTATTTCCCATACCGGTTTCAAACACCCCAGTTAGTGTCATCATCAGTAGGATTTTAAATGTCGGTTTGTCTTGTTAATGAAAACTGTTTTTTATATATGTGAATATTTATAGTTTCTACAGAATAAATTTTGACAGTTTCCAACACTACAATTCTATTTCTAGCAATCTCAACCTCATTTCATACTTTCTTTCAACTTTTTTGTCTCTTACATTATTTCGCAAGGGTTACCAACATGATCTGGAATTGCAGACACAAATGATAATTTTTTGTTAAAATATTTTGAGAGTCCCGTGTAAAAAAGTAATTATATCAAAACATATCTCCTTTGATACAAACATATATGGATTATATATAAATAGATGTAATCAGATCTACTCCATATATATTCATATCTGCTTCAGATATGTTTTGATCCGTAAATTGAGTCTATCTGACAATTCTACATATATGAACATATCTGAAAATGTCTGATCATATATGCCATATATGAGGTAAAACACCTCAATTCAACCGAGGAGTTGACCGCACCCCCTCAAAATTTAATGAAATTAAGTACTGATGTTTACTTTAACAAGAAAGAGATTTTGCCAATTTTTCAGGCTTCTGGTCATTCAAGTATTCGAGATATGGGGTCTTGAAAATTGGCAAAATCGCATATATTTGACAAAAGCGTTCTGAGATAAATAAAGATAACTCGAAAAGTAATTACAATACACGTCTCAGTCAGGTCGCAAATAATAGATAATAGAACAGCCTTTAAAATGGCATTCCCCAAGATTTTTTTTGAAAAAGGTCAAAGGTCATTGGTTTTAACCTTAATTTTTGGAGAGCTATATCTCAAAAAACGGTATTTTTAAAATTTTGGAAAAAATATATGTGATTAAGAATCATCTATACTACTTAAGTTTAAATTTTCAGGATGGAGACTTCATTGGAACTTTTTATATTAATAAAAACGTTGTGATAGGAAAGAAAAAGCGGTGTAATTTCCCTTCAAAAAATTTTTTTTTTTTTTGTCTTTGAAATTCTGGTACCAAAGTTCATTTTTTTCAATGGTTTTGACGTGCTGAGTCCAAATATGACCTTTGAACTGGCCTATCGCTATTACTTTTCAAGATATATGCACCTAAATTTTCAAAAATAACAGCAATAGCATTTTAGCAATTTTCACATACTTATGTGCAGATATCTCGAAAACTAATAGCGATAGGCCAGTTCAAAGGTCATATTTGGACTCAGCACGTCAAAAAGATTCAGAAAAATAAATTTTGGTACCAGAATTTCAAAGACAAAAAAAAAATATTTTTTTTTCTAGGGGAAATTACACCGCTTTTTCTTTGCTGTCACAACGTTTCTATTATTATAAAAAGTTCCAATGAAGTCTCCATCCTGAAAATTTAAACTTAAGTAGTATAGATGATTCTTAATCACATATATTTTTTCCAAAATTTTAAAAATATCGTTTTTATACCCTCCACTCTAGTGATAGAGGGTATATATAAGTTTGTCATTCCGTTTGTAACACCTCGAAATATTGGTCTAGGACCCCATAAAGTATATATATTCATGATCCTCGATCGATTTTAAGACGATCTAGCGATGTCCGTCCGTCCGTCCGTCCGTCCGTCCGTCCGTCCGTCCGTCTGTCCGTCTGTCTGTCTGTCTGTCTGTCTGTCTGTCTGTCTGTTGAAAACACGCTAACTTTTGAAAGACTTTACGGAGGCTCTTGAAGTTTGGCATATATGTTGGACATTTACCTGGTCAGGTTGGTATTGCAATCCAGCGAAATCGGTCCAGTGGTTCAAAAGTTATAAGCAAGTGAGTGAATTTCGGCAAGGGATTTTCTGGAATTTACGAGATAAAACACACTGTAACTTTCGAACGGCAACTCTGAGGGTGCTGAAGTGTGGCATATATATTTACCGTTCCTCTGGTCCGGTTCGTTTTAAATTTCAGCCAAATCGGTAAGGCGGTTCAAAAGTTATTAGCAAAACCGTAAATTTCAGATTAGTTCACCTTAAATTCACGTGTTGAAAACCCGTTAAACATGTTTTAAAAACATTTGTAAGTCAGAAAAATATTTTAAAAGGTATTTTTGTCACACAAAAATATTTTTACACTAAACCAAAAGAAAAAATACACTTAAAAAAAAGTTTACACTCAAAAAAGTTTTACACTCAAAAAAAAAAATTGGTAAATTATTTTTTTTTTTTTTTTTTTTAAATTAACAAAAAGTTTTTTTACACTTAAACAAAAAAAAAAAAAATACACTCAAAAAAAATTTTACACTCAAAAAAAAAATTTGTATTTTTTTCAAAAATTAATAAAAAAAAGTTTTTTTACAGAAAATAAAATATTTCTAACCAAAAAAAAGTTTACACTTAAAAAAAAATTTTACACTCAAAAAAAAAAATTGGTCAATTATTTTTCAAAAATTAACAAAAAAAGTTTTTTTACACTAAAACAAAAAAAAAATACACTCAAAAAAAATTTTACACTCAAAAAAAAAATTAGTATTTTTTTTTTTTTCAAAAATTAATAAAAAAAAGTTTTTTTACAGAAAGTAAAATATTTCTAACCAAAAATTTTTTTTCACGTTAGAAAATTTACTATCACTTAAAAAGGGCATTGTGGAGGGTATTCATAGATTCGGCCAAGTCGAATTTAACTTTTCTACTTGTTTGAGATATAGCTCTCCAAAAATTAAGGTTAAAACCAATGACCTTTGACCTTTTTCAAAAAAAATCTTGGGGAACGCCATTTTAAAGGCTGTCTTATTACCTATTATTTGCGACCTGACTGAGACGTATATTGTAATTACTTTTCGAGTTATCTTTATTTATCTCAGATCACTTTTGTCAAATATATACGATTTTGCCAATTTTCAAGACCCCATATCTCGGGAAGAAAAAGTACCAGAAGTCCAAAATTTTGGCACTATGATTTTTTTGTAAGGGCCCAACAATATTCCAAGTTTCATCAAATTCGAAAGGGGTAAGGTCAAAAATTCTACTTTTTTCGGTTGAATTGAGGTGTTTTAACTCATATGCTAGATAGACTCAATTTACGGATCAAAACATATCTGAAGCAGATGTGAATATATATGGAGTAGATCTGATTATATCCATTTAGATATGATCCATATATGTTTTTATCAAAGGAGATATGTTTTGATATAATTATTTTTTTACACGGGGTTACAGAAATTGGAAGTTTTAATTTTTTTGCATTTTTGAATGAATTTTAATTGACACTTGTATGCGATAAAAATGTATTTCTATTTTGACCTAATTTTAATGGCGTTGGTGGATTAAAAAAAAAAAAATATAAATTAAAAAAAAAATAAAATAAAAAAACACACAAAAAATCCGCAGCTGGTGCTGGTATTCAAACCCCCAGCCTCTTGTTTGTTTCGCCGACGCCTTAGCCACCTCAGCCACCAACCTACGCAACGAACACTTAACTTCATGTTTCACAATATCTATTTGTGAGACTCAAAAATTTGTATTATACGTACATATATTGTATTGACTAAACATTTAGAGAAAAAGCTCTCTCTCTCACATTCTACTGTTTGATTATGTGTCAGACTCAAAAAATGTATTTTTATACAATTTCTCATTATAACAGTGTGTTTGAAAGATATTGATTTTAAACATCATTGTTTATTTTTATGCTTTAGATGAGTGTGTTGAGGTTGTGCTGCAAAAACTAGAGGTTTTTAGATCCAATCCCCACGCAGATTCACGCGAAAGTTTTAAAAATTAAGAAACAAAATAATGAATAAACGAAAAAAAAATATATTAAGGGTTTGTGATTGAAGAAGAAAATATTGTCTTTCTAAAGATTATTTTTAATGTGGATTTATTCCAGACCATGGTTTTATAGCCACCTCTACGTCTTCTGTGGAGAAAATTACATTAGATTTTAAATTATTTGATTTTTGTAAGACTGTTTTTTCTATATGTTTTTTCATCAACAGACTTAACTCTGATTGGAATCGAACCCACGTTCATGAAATTTTCCATCAGTTTGCAAAGCTAGTACCTTAATATCTAGGCCATCGCTCTGCTTGAGAAACTAACAGCAGAAGTGTGTGACGTCAACAGAAGATTTTTATTTTACACAAACATTATTACGATCCTTATAAACAACAACATTCCTTAATCTCTCTTTGTCTCGTTTTTGCACATTACAATTTTAGCGCTGAATTATTTGTTCATACACGTTAAAGATGAGTGCATATATTTGAGACTACTTGCCCGTATGGCGACATATATTTTCATATATTTTTGTCAATTCTGTATTTTAGTGTTTTTTTATCGGCGTATGCCATTTTTGTTTGTTAGTAAAAAATATAAATAAGTAAATGTTACTAATAAAAAAATGTAAATTAAATAAAACAAATACACAATTAATAAAAAAAAATATTTTTGTTTTTTGAACACTTTTATACCTACCAGTAAGCATTACTTTTATACTTACTGGTAGCTGTGTTACTCATTACTTTGAGTCTCATCCCATGTTAAAATCATCAACGCAGCATGGTGTAAAATTAGCTATCCTATACCTTATTTTATACCTTATTTGCTAATCAAAGTTTTGCTGGGTTACTACAATTTACTATTTTTTACTTTTTTTACTACAGATGGATATTTTGAATATAAAAACTAAACAAAACTTTCCTGTTGTAAAAAAAATCGTTCGAATGTTGGGTAATCGAATATAAATTCGTTATTAATAGAGATGAGCAATGTAGTGATTTTTGAATCACGCCGTTCTCAGTTACCGTGATTTCAAATCACCGTTCTTTTAAACAGTTACCGTGATCACCGTTTTTCAATGTGATGCAAGAAAAAAACAATACAATGTTTTCCTTTTACTTTAGATTAGTATGTATTAAATATTATTGATATTGCCGGAATTCATATTTAATAACTCAATTTGTATTAAGTTCAATTTAAGTACATTTGAGTTATTTCTGAGAAATTATTTATTTAAAATTAAGAGAAAATCTGGAAAAATGTATAAAACCACTGTAGAAATGATCAATTTAGTTATTTTGAGGAACGTCTTTCTTTACAAATAACCAATATTTTAAACAGTTACTGTGATCACCGTTTTTAAATGTAGATATAAAAGTGATTTTAAATCACAGTTCTTTAAAATCACAGTTCTTTCAATAACAGTTTTCATTTTAAAGCAAAATAATATTTTTGGCAATTTCGTTGCTTGTGTGCGTATTAAAAACATTGCGTTTGCTTTGTGTGTTTGTTGTTTTTACATTCCATAACAAGAGAAGAAAAATTATGATTGAACGAAGACACAGCAACTGTTAAAATGTTAGTTAATGTGCGTATAACAGAAAAGAACGATATTGCAAGTAGCAGTGATTTAAGATATTTGGTAACTGCAGTTACCAGTGATTTTTGAATCACGGTGATTAAATCACCGGTATGAAAATATCGCTCATCTCTAGTTATTAACAGGGCAAGGGGGTTCATGTAAATACATGTGAGGCATTCCACACCAAATGTCCCGCTACAGAAAAACATGTGTCCCGTAAATTTCTGAATAGGTTTTTTGGATAGTAACTAAGAAAATTGCGTTTTTAGTTTTTCAAATTTTCGAAAATTGGGCTTAGGAGGCGTGGTCAAATATTGGAAAAATGGTAAAATTTGTGGCGAGTTGCCTTGATTAAATATTTATCACATTAAAACGGAATGCACCACAATGTCAAAAAATTACGTTCTTATATAGTTTTATATGGGCTAGCGATTAAAATTTTTTTTTTGGAAAATTTTCAGAACCCGTTCTGAAATTTTCCATTTTTTAAAAAAGTAAATTTATCAAAAATCCAGCCACTTTTTTTTTTTTTATTATTTATTTTTTTAAAAGTTTAGATGTTTGTCCATCCACACAAAAAAAATCAGAAACACGTTCATCTTTTTTTTTCGAGAAAATCGCATTTGAACTTTAAATTTCATAACAATTTTGTTATTTGCTTGTATTTCTTTGTTTTAAAGTTGCGAATGAGTAATATTAATTGCATAAATATTCGTCATACGCTCTGTTGACACATGAAAATACAAGCAAATAACAAAATTGTTATGAAATTTAAAGTTCAAATGCGATTTTCTCGAAAAAAAGATGAACGTGTTTCTGATTTTTTTTGTGTGGATGGACGACAAACATCTAAACTTTTAAAAAAATAAATAAATAAAAAAAAAAAAGTGGCCGGATTTTTGATAAATTGACTTTTTTAAAAAATGGAAAATTTCAGAACGGCTCACGTTTTCTCGAAAAATGGAAAAAAAAAATTTTGGGCATTTGGTTTGGTTTCGGCGGTTGGGGACAAACTTCCTGGATCCAACTGCACGTTTTTTAACTTCTTCTGACATAAAAATGATCGTTTACTAAGCACAAGTACGAAAAACTACTAAAAAATGCCGGTTTTTTAGAGGTTGGTTAAGTTCTTAAAGGGGGCACTTTTTTCACCCTGATCCGATTTTGCCCATGTTCGAACTTAACCAGCACAATACCATAAGACAAATTTGTGCCAAACTTCAGGAGTCTAGCTCTTTTAGTTTGGAATGTATCGTGTTTTCCACAGACGGACAGACTGACGTACAGACGGAGGTATAGACGGACATCACTAGAATGTCTTAGAATTTTTTATATCTTTGGTGGGACCAAAAAAAAAAAATGAAAGTATACAAACAGTAGAGCAAAATCCCCGAAGGATTTTAAATACTTAGCTCGAGTTCTTTTTTTATGGCCCACTGAAGTTTTTCAATTTTTTTCAATGACGTTTTAAATAACTCAAAAAACAAGTATTAAATCTAGTTCTGAGGTAAATAATGTTGAGACATGTCTGCAGTGAAATTTGATGGCGGTTCTTTTTTCAGAATATATTAACGTTCTATCTCCCTTTTTTGGGTTCATTAGGGGTTATCAAAGATCAAAAGTTCGTGCGAGAAGTGGAAAATGCTTAAAAGAGTAAAATTGTAAATTATCGCATTTTTTAAATTGTTTTTTATTAAAGTCATTTGAAATAAGTCGAAAAAAAATTATAAATCTGCTTCAGAGCTAAAATACGATAATAGATGTTTTCAGTAAAATTTTATGGCGGTTCTTTTTTTAGAACGTATTAACCATCTATCTCCCATTTTTAGGGGTCATTTTTATCCTTTTTACAAATACCCTCATAGGCCACCACTAAAACGTGCCTTTAAGGGGTCAAAATGTTCTACAAACATTTTCTGTATCAAATTTCACTAAGGGTTGTCAAAGGCCAGAAGTTCGTTCGAAAAGTGCAGAATGGTTTAAAAAGTAAAAATGTAAAGTATTTTGGTGAAACATAATTTAACTAATTACACCGCCCGACACACTTTTGTACACATGGACCGGACCCGAAAATTCTGAAAGTAGGGCCAAAAAAAAAATACCCGTGTCTCCCAGTTTTTCTAGATCAATTCGCGTTTTCGCGAAAAACGCAAAAAAAAAATTTTACAATGAAAAAAAATGTTCGCTTTTCAGGAAGAGGGGCTCTAATAACATTCTTGTGTTTCCCGGTTTTTCTATATCAATTCGCGTTTTCGCGAAAATGCATTTTTTTTTGCACACTTGAAAAAATTTACTAGTTTTTCCATATTAATTCACGAAAAATGCAATTTTGAAAAAATGTATTGCATTATTTTTTATAAATATAAAACATAAATATAAATGATTTACAGTAGAATTACGGTCCTTATACAAAAATTGCTAAAAAATAAAATTCTCGTGTCTCCCAATGTTTTATGTATCTATTCGCGTTTTCGCGAAAATGCATTTTTTTGCACACTTAAAAAATAATTTACTACATTCGAAAAGTGGGACTAAAAATAAAATATCACCTAATTTTTTTTAAATTTATTTAGGAAAAATTAAATTTGAAAAAATTTATTGAATTATTTTTATTTTTATAAGTATAGAATATAAAATTTGACTTAAATAATATTATGATGACAAAAATCTTTTATATTTTAAAGTTAAAACTACTGTGCCCCAATTTCACAAAAAAAGAGTAACTTCTGTTGTAAAAGTAATGAGAAAATATTTTTAAAGTTTTAGTTTTAGCTGGAAAAACTCTGATACATGGGAAATTTCTTTTTAACTCTTCTGGAAATTTTGCGAGTGTGCTAAAAAGAACAAAATATTTTTTTTTTTTACAAATTTGCGAATTTATATAAAATAACTGAGACATAAATGCTTAGATTTAAACCTAATTTTTTTTTTAACAGTGCAAAAAAAAAATTTTTAGCGTTTTTCGCGAATACGCGAATTGATCGCGAAAACCTGAGAGACACGGGTGTTTTTTTTTTTTTTTAACCCCACTTTCTGAATAGCATAATTTATTTCTATTGTGGAAACTTTTTTTTTTTGTTGCATTTTTCGCGAAAACGTGAATTGATCTAGAAAAACTGGAAGACGCGGGTATTTTATTTTTGGCCCAACTTTCCGAATTTTCGGGTCCGGTTTATGTGTACAGCCAAAAGTTTCAATTTGTTGGACGGTGTTATGATAACTTACAATTTTGTTTTTTTTTTAACATTTGTCTTATGTATATCGCACGAGCTTTTGACCTTTGACTACCGCTAGTGAAATTTGATGCAGAAAATGAGTATATTTGAAAAAGGGCCAAAATGACCCATAAAACGGCAGATAGAGGGTTAATTGTTTCTAGGAAAAAAACCGCCACCAAAGTTTACTGCAAACATGTGTTATCGTAATTCAGGTCAGAAGAAGATTTTTAAAATTTTTTCGACTTATTTCTCATGACTTTGTTGAAAAACAATTTAACAGTATGTGAGAACTTACTATTTTACTTTTTTATGCAATTTGCACTTTTCGCACAAAGTTTTGATCTTCGATAACCCCTTGTGAAATGTGATGCAGAAAATTTTTGCAAACATTTCATCTCTTTAGAAGCTCGTTTTATTGGTGTTCTATGAGGCTATTTGAAAAAGGACCAAAATGACACCTAAAAATGGAAGATAGAGGGTTAATATATTTTAAGAAAAGAACCGCCATTTAATTTTACTGAAGACATGTCAGAAAAAATTAAAGATTTGGGCCGTTTTCTTATTTTCGTTTAGAAAAAGTCTTAGATGCTGAGACATTTTTCGCATAGAAAAAGTCTCAACCGGATAGACCTCCATCACTAGAAAGTCTTAGAATCGATCGCTGTCCCCTTTTGCTTTAATTTTTTTTTTTTAATTTTTAAAAAATGGTTAACATTTGTAAACTGTGCCTTATTGGGCACAGTACACATTACATGTTTGCATATAAATATCAAAAAACAAAATTAAATATTTTATCTCAAATAAATAACTTTAAATTCTTAA
Organism: Pegoplata infirma; assembly: GCA_963921195.1. Taxonomy (NCBI): domain Eukaryota; kingdom Metazoa; phylum Arthropoda; class Insecta; order Diptera; family Anthomyiidae; genus Pegoplata; species Pegoplata infirma. Next base: position 205,068,084 of record OY992536.1, read on the forward strand.
AATTACATTGCAACATTAAAAATCATTCTATCTGAATGCATTGTGTAAAGGCCTGAGTAAAAATATTTTAGAAAATAATATTATATGAATCCTTAATGCAATTGTTTAAAATGTTATCCAAGTGTGTCTAATAAGATTTGATCATTTACATTTTTTTGGTATCATGTGTAAAATAAATATCATCAATTCCATGAGAAATGTAAAAAAAATGATAATTTTTTGACCGGGGGTCATCTGAATTCTATTTTATTTGGCTCACTATGAAACCATTAAAATATTTCAATTATCAGATCCAAGATTAAAAAAAAATGCGATTTATTCGATATTGTCGAACTAACATGTATTCAATAAATGCCAACTTGAAAAAGCTTACTTTTCAGGAGAGCTAAAAAACTAGTTATTTCGCATATTATTGTAAAAATAAACAATGTACCTTCCAAAAGATGGCCCGAGTAAAAATAAACATATATTACAATATATAACTTGATACAAACATAATTAATCATATATGATTGTACATCCGTGAAATGTTTTCTAAATTTTTTTAATGCTGTCATATGTGGTAATATATAATTTAATCATGATTCGGATAAAAAGGTGTACGGTTGATATAATTATATGCAATAATATGATGGTGAATACAAAATTTGCTTTTCTGTATAATTTAATATAAAATCATATATATCTCATTCTGTTTCATATACAACTATAATTGTTTCCAATTAACCAAAAATTTTCTAAGTTTTTTAGGCAAAGTATAAGAAACTTTTAAAATGTTCCTACACATTTCCTTGTTAGGGATATGTATATCACCTATCTGGTTTGAAGCGTACCCAAATATTTTTTTTTTGTTTAGAAAATAATATGTTTGGTGAATGTATCGTTGACCTGTGGTGTAACTCACCCAAACCAAAACACATTTTTATGTTTTTATGCAATTATATCTAATTGGATCCAATGCAATATGGCAATGTCTGGTCAAAACTCGGATGAAATCGAATCATATTTTATACAAGTTGATCTTTTTTAATGCAAAAACATCCACCATTATTCGGATTAAATTGCGTATAAATATATATTGTGTTATATATCATTATGTATTGCATCATATAAAAATTTTTACTCGGGGGTTTAAATATTCTAAATAATTTTTACCTATGCCAAAAATTTCATATTTTGCACTTGTTTGAGTATTTTTCAGAAATGGCATTTATTAAAAAACAAATATTTTTTTAGAGTTGGCATATTTTGTTGGAAAATAATAATAATTTTTTTTTTTTTGAAAAATTTTTATTATTTTTTTTTTGGATTTTGTTATCCTTAGTACGGTAATTGCAAAAACTAAAAAAAAACTAAAAATCTTTGCATATTTTTAAAAGTTACTAGCTCCGAAAGCCTTTTAATTTCGGGGTGGTCAACTTTGGCACTCTGTAACTCACGCTGTGTTGTATAAGGGTCACTCCAAACTAGCTATTTTGAAAGCTAATGTCATTGACTTTATTTGCCCCACTCATAATGTTTCAATATGATAAATAGTTTAAAAGTTACATATATATAAGCATTTTTTTTTGCAAGCACTATTTACCGATATTTTCAAAATATCAATATCTCGAAAACTAGAAATTATATATCAAAATCTTTACCAGATTCGTGTTCAGCATGACAAATGAGATACGTGGTTTAATTTTTTTTTAAAAAATTTTTTGAAAAATTTTTGGAAATTTACAATGGGAGTTGGCATTTATTTTCACCAAAAAAATATGTACATACTTTGAGTTAGCAGAATAACAAAAATGGATGTAAAATGACAAAAAATTATTTTTTTGCTCTGAAATTTTTACCACAGATGGGTATTGCATAGGGGAGCTATTTGCCATTGGAAACTCATTTCGGTCAAATTTGAGTTGGCATATTTTAAATATAGGCTCACGATATAATGTAAGCAACATTTTCAGATTTTTGAGACGAATTTGTTAAAAAATTAATTTTAATTTAAAAAATCAGCATTTTTGGAACAAAAACGCACTTTAAAAATTTTTTTTTTTTAATATTTTTTGTTTCAAAAAGTACGAAAAATTTTCTAATTTTTGAGCCTGATTTCTCAAAAAATAATGAATGAGTTTTGGTCAAAAATCGTAATTTTTCAAATTTTAATTGCAGGTTGCCAATTGAAAGAAACCTTGCAAAATTGTTTCATAAATTTTCCCACAATCACCTCTTCAGTGGCCACCATTCGGCAGGCATTCCGACACAAAATTCGAAAGTTTAATTTTATTCGAGACGCTTGTGCCTTTATGATAGAGCAGAAAAACTATCGATAGTACTATCGATAGTATCGATAGTTTTATTTTAAATGGACTATCGATAGTTTTTACCCGATAGCGATACTTTCGCCGAAAAAAATAGATTGTTACTTACTGAAAAATTAATTAAGTTTTTACTATCTTTATATTACTTTGGAAAAATCCTACTTTTTAAAGCATAAATGCAATGATAGTTATCTCATGTTAATGTTTTTGCGAAATTAATGGTCTTAACTAGAGATGAGCGCGTCTCAAGCTCTCGAAATAATCACGCTCACGAACCATCACGAAATTAAAATTAACAAATTTTTATTTTACTTTCTTCGATTTTTTGTACAAAAAGTATTGATTTTTCTTAAAACAATAATAAAAATTTATTTTAGTCACAATTTTGCATTAAATTTAATAAAATGACGATTTTTTACTCGTTTTTTGTTTCAAACAGTACAAAACAATTATGCAAACTCACGAAATAAAAATTACTCACGAACGAAACTAATTTTTCTAATCACGCGCACTCACGATCGCGTGAATCACGACAATTTCGTGTCACCCGCGCATCACTTGTCTGAACAGAACAAGCGCGGCATGGTGGAAGATCGCCGAGGTTAGTTGAAATAGACTGAAATGCCAATGACATTTCATTTGTGTGTTCAAAAGTACCCAGTTTTAATGAAAAAATAATAATTTTATGCAATAAATTACAATTCTTTAAAATAAACGATACTATCGATAGTATCGTTACACTCTAAAAAAGGCTTGTAAAATTACTACTATAAAGTGGGTAAATTTTTATGTAAAATTGCACACAACGCCTAAAATTGAGCACCAAGTGTTTAAAATTTTAGTTTACACACAATAATTTGAATATTACGCATATTATATAGTATTTTGTATGTTTATAAATATTTTCGAAAAGAAATAAACAAAAAAATTATAAAATTACACATTTAATGTTTATTGTAAACATAAAGTGTTTAATTTTCCAATATTAAACATAAAATGCGTAATGTTCAACAATTTTAAAATACAAATTGAAATTGTCAAAATAAAATAAAAAGAAAAATAATATTGAAAAATTATGTTGTTCTCGCCATGAAAATAAAATAATGCAAAAAACATAAAAGTAATGAAATATAGATAAAATATAAGTGCAAAATATATAGCAAAGTTTCAACGCAGCATAAAATTTCGAAGAGCCTCATCGTGGACATAAACAAACATAAAATCGTAGAAGAAGATATTTCTTTTAATGTTTGCTGTTATTAATCACAAAAGTAAGTACCGCGAAAATATCTCTGTCAGATTCTGAAAATGTTTTTTTAAATAAGAAATTTTAGTGGATTTTTTTTACAGAAAAAAAATCTTAGATGCTAAAACTCTGAAAATTTTTCTATAAAAAAAAATGACTCCGATTCTGAGAATCTGTCTATAGAAAAAAATATATCAGATTCGGAGAATTTTCCTATAGAAAAATGTCTCAGATTCGGAGAATTTTCCTATAAAAAAATGTCTCAGATACTGAGAATTTTTCCAAAGAAAAATGTCTCAGCTTCTGAGAATTTTTCTATAGAAAAAATGTCTCAGATTTTGAGAATTCTTCTATAGAAAAAATGTCTCAGATTTTGAGAATTTTTCTATAAAAAATGTCTCAGATTCTGAGAATTTTTCTATAAAAAAAAATGTCTCAGACTCTGATAATTTTTCTATAGAAAAAATGTCTCAGATTCTGAGAATTTTTCTACAAAAAAAATGTCTCAGATTCTGAGAATTTTTCTATAGAAAAAATGTCTCAGATTTTGAGAATTCTTCTTTAGAAAAAATGTCTAAGATTTTGAGAATTTTTCTATAGAAAAAATGTTTCAGATTCTGAGAATTTTTCTATAAAAAAAAATGTCTCAGATTCTGATAATTTTTCTATAGAAAAAATGTCTCAGATTCTGAGAATTTTTCTACAGAAAAATGTCTCAGATTCTGAAAATTTTTCTACAGAAAAAATGTCTCAGATTCTGAGAATTTTTCTATAGAAAAAATGTCACAGATTCTAAGAATGTTTCTATGGAAAAAATGTCTCAGATTCTGAGAATTTTTCTATAGAAAAAATGTCTCAGATTCTGAGAATTTTTCTACAGAAAAAATGTCTCAGATTCTGAGAATTTTTTTATAGAAAAAATTTCTCAGATTCTAAGAATGTATCTATAGAAAAAATGTGTCAGATTCTGAGAATTTTTTTATAGAAAAAATGTCTCAGATTCTCAGAATTTTTCTATAGAAAAAATGTCTAAGATTCTGAGAATATTTTTATAGAAAAAGTGTATCAGATTCTGAAAATTTTTCCATAAAAAATTTTCGCAGTTTCTGAGAATTTTTCTATAGAAAAAAACTTCTCAGTTTCTGAAAAGTTTTCTGTAGAAAATCTTCTCAGATTCTGAGAATTTTTCTACGGAAAAAATGTACCAGATTCCAATTTTTCTATAGAAAAAATATCACAGATTATTAGAATTGTTCTATTAAAAAATGTCTCAGATTCGGAGAATTTTTCTATAGAAAATGTCATAGATTCGGAGAATTTTCTATAAAAAAATGTTACAGATTCGAAGAATTTTTCAATAAAATGAATGTATTAGATTCTTTTAATATTAATTATTTTTATATTTGCAGATTTGGACAACACCTGATGTTATCAAAACTCGGATTTTTAACAAATTCGGCTTTTATTACGACGTTTACTGTAGCTAATAATTGTTTATTCATAATTTTTCACATTCATAATTATGTAATTATTACTGTTTTTTTTTTTTTTTTGTTACATTTAAGTTTTTGCAATTGATGGATATTTTATCTAAGTAAATATTATAATTTCACTTGAGTTTAAATAAAATCATTAAACTAAAAATGCGTTTTTGTATTTATTTTATAGGAATAAAGCACATTAAAAGTAAAATAAAAATATTATAAATGCAATTTTAAGCATTTTTAATGCATTTTTGCACACATATTATGCTTTTTTAAACACAAACATTTTAAAATTACACATTTTGTGTTTATTGCTAGAGAAATTTCCAAGCGTCAAACATGTAGGTGTGCACACAAAATGTTTATTAGTTGTACACATTTTGTGTGCAAATGTTGAAATTTAAACACATAGTGTATTTTTACCCACTTTATTGTAGGAGAACAGTTACCTACAATAAAGTGGGTAAATTTCAACAAAAATTTATAAGAGTGTAGTTTAAAAACAAACTATCGAAACTATCGAATGGGACGACTATCGATAGTTTTGCAGCTCTACTTTATGATACCTGCTTTTTTCAATTTACTTGTTGCTGCATTTATTAGGGTTTTTCTATGGGAATTTCGATAAATTCAAAATTTTTGGTTGAAGTTATCGGTATTTTTATAGAAAACCTCTAATAAATGCAGCAACAAGCAACTTAAAAAAAGCAAGTATCATACGCACTTTAATGAACTAAATATTAATTGTTTGGAGATCAACATTTTTTTAAAAAGTCTTTGGAAACAAATTTAAATTTGATTTAACTTGTCTAATCTTATTAAAATGCTTCCAATTGAATATTTAGAAATTTTGAACCGAGATAAAAATATTTTTTTTTGGATACTTACATTTTTTGGGGATTTTCATTTTCAGATAAGGGATAAAACGTAAAAAGTGTCTGGCAACACTGGGTATAACGGTCCTCTCGGTATGGGTACAACAATAGCATTGCGGGGTATCACATATTCGTTGTGAATTCACTTTAGAAGAATTCCAAAATTTTTGACTACAAAAAAACACTTTTTCGGCTTTACCTATTTTAATTGTCTTAAAAATTGGCGTATATGTTCTTCTGATTTTTGTTGAATTTCGGTTTTTGTTATTTAGTAAAAATTGTGAATGGTTCGCGTTTTTTCGCTGTTCAAAGTTGGTATTATGCAACAATTGTATGATAAATACACAATGTTTAAATGATCATATCTTTGGAACGCATCATCCGATTGCCACGAAATAAAGCGCAAAATAATGGTTATGTCCTGTACTTAAAACAGAATTTTGAAAAAGGATAGGATGAATTGCAAAAAGGATATTGAATTTAAAAAAATGTCCTTAATTTGCAAATATCTCAAAATGCGTATCTTTAATTTTCCTATATTTTTTTGCACATATAGCCCAAAATGTACTTAACAACATATGCAAATCCCAAATTGGGGTGATAAGCGGTTTATTTATAAACGTGGTTACATGAAACGACTTATTGATTTTCGTTAATAATTCTTGTTTACAAATGAAAAACAATTTCTGCGCACTAACCGCGAATAATTTTTTTGTATGTATTTTGGATCGCTAAACTCGAAAATTTCATTAAAACAACATTTCGCGAATACATTTTTGTTTAATTAATTTTTAAGCGTTTTTTGGAGGTATTTTTACTATTTTGCTTATATCTTAAGTTCTGTTTAACTGATCTTCTCGCAATAAAAACCAAACTAAAGACAATCAAATTTCCAACAAATCCTACATTCATCATTATTTCATCAGTTCCTAGCTTTACGCGCAAACAAATTTTTTAGCGTTATTTGGAGGTATTTTGGCTATTTTTCTTATATCTTGAGTTCCGTTTATCTGATCCTTCCGAAATAAGAACCAAATTAAAGACAATCAAATTTCCAACAAATCCTACATTCATCATTTTTCCATCAGTTCAAAACTTTCCGTTCAAAAGGCAAACATATGACTAAAATAAGTTTTTTGATTAACAAATCATTTAAAAAAAGTTGAAGAAATAGAAATCTTTGCAATTATTTAATTACGTCTTTTTATTTATCTGCAGGGCCTGAACATTTAGAAATATAATAAAGTTGATTTGATGAAAATCTATAGGTTTACTCCGAAGTTATCACAAATTATATGAATATACATGATAAAATACAAAAAAAATTGATAATTTTTTACAATTTCTGTTTTTAAAATTTTTAAAAAATGAGCTTTGTTAATAAAAAAAATTGTTTTTCCTTGTTTGCCTATTGCGCGTAAAGTTATGAACTGATATAAAAATAATGAATGATGTATTTGTGGTAAATTTGATTGTCTTTAATTTGGTTCTTATTGCGAAAAGATCAGATGAACGGAACTCAAGATATAAGAAAAATAGTCAAAATACCTCCAAATAAAGCTAAAAATTTATTTGCGCGTAAAACTATGAACTGATGAAAAAATTATGAATGTAGGATTTGTTGGAAATTTGATTATCTTTAGTTTGGTTTTTATTGCGAGAAGATCAGATAAACAGAACTTAAGATATAAACAAAATAGTTAAAATAACTCCAAAAAACGCTAAAAAATTCATTTAACAAAAATGTATTCGCGAAATGTTGTTTTAATGAAATTTTTGAGTTAAGCGATCAAAAATACACATAAAAAAACTATTCGCGGTTAGTGCACAGAAATTGTTTTTCATTTGTAAACGAGAGTTATTAACAAAAATCAATAAGTCGTTTCATCAAACCGCGTTTACAATTAAACCGCTTATCACCCCAATTGGGGATTTGCATATATTGTTAAGTACATTTTGGGCTATATGTGCAAAAAAATAAAGGAAAATTAAAGATACGCATTTTGAGATATTTGCAAATTAAGGACATTTTGGTAATTTCGATATCCTCTTTGCTAAGCATCCTATCCTTTTTCAAAAATCTATTTCAAGTACAGGACAAAACCATTATTTTGCGCTTTATTTCGTGATAATCGGATGATGCGTTCCAAAGATACGATCATTTAAACATTATGTATTTCTCATAAAATTGTGGCAAAATACCAACTTTGAAGAGCGATAAAACGCGAACCATTCACAATTTCGACTAAATAACAAAAACCGAAATTTAATAAAAATCAGAAGATTGGATATGTTAATTTTTGGATAAATTGAACCACCATCGGCTGATTGCCTATGCTATTTTAAATGGAACCAGTCTTTAAATATTTCAATATTTGTTTTATTTCATTTATTGTTTAAATACAGTATTTGTATTTATGATATGTTTTTTTTATTGCATTTACACTTGATTCCTTTTTCTATTGTATTACATTGTAGACTCAGACATCAATGTTTGTTGTGATTGTATTGTACAATGTATGTCCTTTTGGGGCCAACAAAATGAAATAGTTTTGTAAAAAAAAATAAGTTTTAATTAGCATAAAGTGTATTCCCCATTGAACTATGTATACAAATGAATGCCATGGCTACATAGTATTTATATACACAAAGATGAAATAGATTAAATCTATTCATCAACATACACAAATAAAATTCCTACACATAAAATTTGATTTACACGTTAATTTTTTTTATTTGGTAAACACTATATATACATATCTGTGGAGTTTTGACAAAAGCATTTAAATCGACTTAAGTTCTTTTGTCAAAAAAATATTAAGATAGACTTTTTCGGCTACAACAAAAACTTTTAACATGATTTTTTTTAAAGATCTCCACAATTTGATATATCTGCTTATCAGATCTCTTAAAAAATATAGAAAAAATCGGCCAGTTCTTGCCATTTCAGTCTCTTAAAAAAAGGTCCAAAAAAACTTTTCAAAAAAAATAAGTGCTTTTGTCAAACGTCCACAGATATATATATTAGAGTGGCACTTAAAAATTAAATTTTCGAATTTCAAAAAGCGCGGGTCGGAATATTGTGTAATTGCGTCTAAAAATGATTGTGTAAAAATTTCAGGAAAATCGAATAACTTTAACCCGTGCCGCTTTGAGGTCAAAGATTCGGGTTTTTGGGGAAAAAGGACGATGATTTGAAAAAAAAAATAAAAAAAAGTTTTTATGAAATTAATTAAAATAAATTTTTTTTATTTAGCTTTTACTCAAAACTACTTGGAAAAAATTATGTCAACTTTGTATGACATCATTAAACCGTTAAAAATTTTAAGCTAAAAATTACCATGAATTTAGGTGGGTACTTCAAATGAGTATTTTCGATTTTTTAAAAATTTTATTAAACAAAATTTTTAAATTCAACATTTCTATACAAGTCACTTATAAAAAACATCCTAAAGATTAAATATTAAAAAAATTGGGGATATACACCGACTCAATTTGTTTTTGGAGCCGTTTGATTTTTGTGGATTTCAAGGAAATTAGAATTTTGTGTAAATTTTTTTTTATGAAAATCGATTTTCAAATAAACTGACCAAATTTAAATTTTTTGTTGCTTCTTTTGATCAAATTAATTCAGTTAAGAACTATTAACTTTATTAGACATCGTTAACCCATATTGGCAGGGGACAAATGTGACCCAAGCAGCAAATTTAAAGTTTGTTTCTAGAATTTTAAGAATTTTATTGTTTCAAAATCATTTTGGTGGTCTATTACATACTAATTTATAGTGTCCGACCGAATATTTGGCTTCGGCATTGGCCAAAGAGCAGCACTCGGCCAGTATTCGGCTTCGGCTGCATTTTTGGGCAAATATGGCCTTATACCGAATAATTATATAAAACTTGTAAGAACGTGTTAAAAAATGTTTTTGTGGAAAAACCAAACACTAAAAAAAAGTCTTGCACTCAAAAAAAAATTTTTACTCAAAACAGGTTTCACACTCGAAAAAATGTGCACTCAAAAAAAATTATTTTTACAAAAATTAATAAAAAAAAAACATTTATGGATTCGGTCAAAATATATTTAAATAGTAAAAACAAATAAAAAAAGTTAAATTTGACCGAATCCATAAATGTTTTTTTTAGTAATTTTTGTAAAATATTTTTTTTTTTGAGTGCACATTTTTTCGAGTGTAAAACCTGTTTTGAGTAAAAATTTTTTTTTGAGTACAAGACTTTTTTTTAGTGTTTGTTTTTTCCACAAAAACATTTTTTAACACGTTCATACAAGTTTTATATAATTATTCGGTAAAAGGCCATATTTGGCCAAAAATGCAGCCGAAGCCGAATACTGGTCGAGTGCTGCTCTTTGGCCAATGCCGAAGCCAAATATTCGGTCGGACACTATAAATTAGTATGTAATAGACCACCAAAATGATTTTGAAACAATAAAATTCTTAAAATTCTAGAAACAAACTTTAAATTTGCTGCTTGGGTCACATTTGTCCCCTGCCAATATGGGTTAACGATGTCTAATAAAGTTAATAGTTCTTAACTGAATTAATTTGATCAAAAGAAGCAACAAAAAATTTAAATTTGGTCAGTTTATTTGAAAATCGATTTTCATAAAAAAAAATTTACACAAAATTCTAATTTCCTTGAAATCCACAAAAATCAAACGGCTCCAAAAACAAATTGAGTCGGTGTATATCCCCAATTTTTTCAATATTTAATCTTTAGGATGTTTTTTATAAGTGACTTGTATAGAAATGTTGAATTTAAAAATTTTGTTTAATAAAATTTTTAAAAAATCGAAAATACTCATTTGAAGTACCCCCCTAAATTCATGGTAATTTTTAGCTTAAAATTTTTAACGGGTTAATGATGTCATACAAAGTTGACATAATTTTTTCCAAGTAGTTTTGAGTAAAAGCTAAATAAAAAAAATTAGTTTAATTAATTTCATAAAAACTTTTTTTTATTTTTTTTTTTCAAATCATCGTCCTTTTTCCCCAAAAACCAGAAACTTTGACCTCAAAGCGGCACGGGTTAAAGTTATTCGATTTTCCTGAAATTTTTACACAATCATTTTTAGACGCAATTACACAATATTCCGACCCGCGCTTTTTGAAATTCGAAAATTTAATTTTTAAGTGCCACTCTAATATATATATATGTTCCCGTCGTTCCTATAAGGAGCATAGGGCCTCAACAAAATCTTTCCATTTAGATCTGTCCATTGCAATATTTTTAACTTCATTCCAGCTAGTTTGCATGTTTGTAGCTTCGATTTCAATTTGTCGTCGCCATGTATGCGCTGGCCGACCACTTCTTCGGCTGCCTTGATGGTTCCACTCGATAGCGGATTTGGCAATATCTGTGACGGGCTTTCGTATGGTGTGACCTATCCAGTTCCATTTTCTTCTTTGGATTTCTGTAGTTATGGGGAACTGATTCGTTTGATACCATAGTCTGTTGTTTGATATAGTCCGTGGCCAAAAGACTCGAAGAATTTTTCTAAGGCATTTGTTTATAAAAACCTGCAGGGCATGCATATCACGAGAGGCTGCATTCCATGTCTCGCAGCCGTATAGTAAAACAGATCGGACGTTGGAGTTAAAGATATTTACATTCACACGGCTAGAGAGAGTTGAAGAGTTCCATATCTTATTAAGTTGGCCATAAGCTTGGGTTGCCTTTTTTATTCGATTGGCAATATCTGCACTCGAGCCGCCGGATGTTGTGATGATAGCTCCAAGGTAGCAAAATGAGTTAACCTCCTCAAGGGTCACATTATCGATTATAAAGGCGTTTGTGTTTTCTGTGTTTATTCGCATCACTTTAGTTTTGCTTATATTAATTTTAAGACCAGCGTTCTTCGCAATTTCTGTAAGACGTTGTAATTGCATGTTCATGTCGGAGTATCGGTGAGAAAGAAGACAGATATCATCAGCATACTCAAGATCGTTTAGTCGGCTGAGAAGTCCCGATGAATATTAGATATAGAGGAGACCGCCATTCGACCGACTATTCCACTATTATCCTGAGTGTGTTGACATGGTCAATACATGATTTGTCTGGACAAAAACCATCTTGTTCACTTCTAAGTTGAGGTGTTATAGCATCAGTGAGCCTTTTTGTTATTATATGGGTGATTATTTTGTTCACCATGCTGAGTAGCGTGATACCTCGCCAGTTGTTTCGGCTAGTTAAATCACCTTTTTTTGATAATTTTACTATAATGCCTTCTTTGAGCTCTTCAGGTACGCTTTCATTTATCCAGATATCTTCTATTAAAGGGTAAAAGATTTGTGCACTGGTTCCAGGATCTATTTTGAGAAGTTCTGAAGATATGTTATCGTTTCCTGGGCTTTTGTTGTTCTTGAGCGTCTTAATGGCAGATATAACATCATGGTAAACACTATACGGTGTCAGAAATGAAGATTTTTTTATTTTATTAAAAAAAAATAATTTACTGAAAAGAATTGCGTCTATGTTTCGGAACCAGCTTTTCCACGTGGCGATTTCATAGGAGAGTATTAGTTAGTCCCTTAAGCACTATCTAGGACATTTCACACAGAACCCATTTCCCCTTTCTTATGATATCACTATGTAAAAACAGTATATCCTGAAACCGTTTCATAACACATATCCAGCCGTGTTTTTACAAATTTTCTGCGTTAATCGAGTCCAAGTCGTCTTTACTAGATATTTAAATGATACTGTATACATTTGTTTTATTTAATTTCAATTTATCTTTTTGTATTTGAGTTTGAGAGTTGTTATAATACAGATTTTTCATTTATTTGTTTTTGCAAATGATTTTCATTTACTTTTTTTTTACTGATTATTATGAAAAAACTATATGAATTTAGTAGAGTTGGGAAAACCTATTTGAATTTTAATTAAATTTGAATATACAAAAATTTTAAAAGAATTTTTTTTCGCTTGGTTTAACTTTTCAATAATGTTTTATATTTTTTTTTTAAATGAAATTGTTAGTTATTCCTTATATTTCTAAAATGCTTAAAAAGTAATTAAAATTTATTTATAAATATGAATAAATTTATACCTAATAAAGAAAGGGAAGGAGACGTCTGAGTAATATTATGATTCTTTAAATGAATTTAATATGAATCATACGCACTGTTTGTTTTTTGTTCTTAAGCCTCTAATGCATAGGTCCGCTTTTAGGCGGCTTTACATTTTAGGATTTATTTTCAAATTTTAGCTTCTTAATGGCATGAGCTATCCCAGCAGGAATTTTGCTGAACTGGCAGCAGCTATTGGAAAGGAAACTCGAGTCAAGGAGCGTATCCAAACCTCCTGAATTCATGCATGATAGTTGGATACACCGAAAAAGCGCTCTTATGATGCTCTGAATTCACATCTCTTTAGAACGCTGAAAAAATAGCTATAAAGATGCAGTGAATTCATGTATCTTTTTAGAGCTATTTAAGCAGAAAAAAGATGTAGCACATTTGACTATTTCTGAAATACAAATTACAAAATCTGAAATACAAGTGACTATTTCTGAATACAATTTGAAAATCTTAAATGCAATTGACTAATTCTGAAAATCAGTTGACTCCCTGCAAGCATTATGAAGAAATATCGCCTAAGGGATCTAATTACATTTAAAAAATTTCCAATTATATTTCGAAAATTTCAAATTATATTTCAGAAACTTCCATTAATATTTCAGATATTACCATTTATAACCAAAAAATGTTTAATTATATTTCAAAAATTTTTAATTATATTGGAAATTTTTGTAATATAATTGGATATTTTTAAATATAATTGGAGAGTCTAAAATATGATTGGACATTTTTTGTAATATAATTTGTATTTTCTGAAACTAAAGTGGAAATGGTGTACTCAATTTTTTTTTCATTCAAAATGTGTTAAATGTGTTATGATTGAAACACTCTTTACAGCGCTGATTAATACGCAATAATGATGCAATGAAATCATGTGTCTTTGTCCAAAACTCATGTTTTTTTTATTAAAAAAGTGTTAAATATATTTAAAAGGAAAGCATGTGTGAAATTTTATCAAAATATAATTTTATATTTTAAGTTTTGTTTCAAAAATCTTAACAAAAAATTTAAATTTTTTCCCCTTACTTTTACTGCAATCTCAATAGCGCTCTTTGGATGCGCTTCGGTATGCTATAAAAAGATGCTGTGTCGCCAAAATCTCGATTTATTTTTGCTGGGATATGCTCAAAAACAAAAATTTCATTGCATATTGAAAATTTAATTGTTTAATTTTCGCCCAATACTTTATCCGCCTCTGACTTAAATCAAGTGTTTTTATCAAATACTAATTTATTGGTTAATTTTAAATAAACATAAAAAAAATTCAGATATTTAAGGGCTTAAGATAAAAATTTGGTTTGAAGCGCAAATTTACATTAGAAATATTGCTAAAAGTCATATCTATGTTTTCAATGCCAAAACATTTTAAAATCATTAACTGTGTAATTATATGGTAAGTCAATAAGAATATAATAATATTTTCGTATAAAATTTAATATGAAACCCGAGAGTTTTTTCTTCATGTTTTTTTCTGTGTCACGAAAGAAACATTTCCTTGCAGATTCGTGTTAAGGTTAAATGAGTAGTACCGCAATGCCTAGTTATGTTAAAAAAAAAAAAATTATACGTGCAAAATTTTGGCATATATTTTGCTTATTAAGTAAAAGTTTTATTTATTTTTTAAATTATTATTTTTTTCTTCCACTTCTACTTTATCCTTGAAAGTGGAGATCATAAATTGTAAGTTATATAAGTACATGAAAAACTTTCTTATTATTTTTTTTGGAAATAATTATAAAAATGCAGACATTTAAATTAATGGAATCTATAAAAATAAATTATAGGTATACAAAGATTAAGAAACAAAACTAGTTTATAGGGCTACCAGTGTTAGATATAAATATTTTAATGAGGACAGGGAGTTATTTGTGACTTGGAAAAAAACGATGATATTTTTGGAAAACGAAAAATTTCAGAGGTTTATTTAAATTTATCAATTTCGTTATTTTCGAGAAATTTTGGTCAAATATTAATATAATTTTACAAAACAGCCACAAATATGGTGTGCACATGGTTAAAAAATTCTCAAATTCTAATAAAAATTCACATTTTCTTGCTATTAAAACTTTTTTTTTTAGAAAATTCCCAAATTTTTCGTCTAGAAAATTTTTCGTATTTTTCTAAAAAAAATTTAATATTTTGAAATTTTTTCCATGTAGAAAAATTTTAAATTCCGATCCTTAAATAAACAAGTTGAAAAGTAAAATTCGACTTGGCCGAATCTATGAATACCCTCCACAATGCCCTTTTTAAGTGATAGTAAATTTTCTAACGTGAAAAAATAAAATTTTTGATTAGAAATATTTTATTTTGTGTAAAAACATTTTTTTTTTAAATAATTTTTGAAAAAAAAAAAATAATTTACAAAATTTTTTTTTGAGTGTAAAATTTTTTTGAGTGTACAATTTTTTTGAGTGTAAAATTTTTTTCGAGTGTATTTTTTTTGTGTAAAAAAACATTTTTTTAGTAATTTTTGAAAAAAAAAAAAAAATAATTTACTAATTTTTTTTGAGTGTAAAATTTTTTTTGAGTGTAAAATTTTTTTCGAGTGTAGTTTTTTTTTGGTTTTTGTATAAAAACATTTTTGAGTGACAAAAAAACGTTGTAAAATATTTTTGTAACTTACCAATGTTTTTAAAACAGGTTTAACGGGGTTTCAACACGTGAATTTAAGGTGAAGCTAATCTAAAATTCACGGTTTTGCTAATAACTTTTGAACCACTGGACCGATTTGGCTGGAATTCAAAATGAACCATGCCAGGGGAACGACAAAAATATATGCCGGGCTTCAGCATCCTCAGAACTGCCTTTTGAAAGTTAGCTTGATTTTTATCTCGTAAATTCACGAAAAACCCTTGCCGAAATTCAGTCATTTGCTCATAACTTTTGAACCACTGGACCGATTTCGCTGGATTGCAATACCAACCTGACCAGGTAAATGCCCAACATATATGCTAAACTTCAGGAGCCTCCGTAAAGTCTTTCAAAAGTTAGCGTGTTTTCAACAGACAGACAGACAGACAGACAGACAGACAGACAGACAGACAGACAGACAGACAGACAGACAGACAGACAGACAGACAGACAGACAGACAGACAGACAGACAGACAGACAGACAGACAGACAGACAGACAGACAGACGGACAGACGGACGGACGGACGGACGGACGGACGGACGGACGGACGGACATCGCTAGATCGTCTTAAAATCGATCGAGGATCATGAATATATATACTTTATGGGGTCCTAGACCAATATTTCGAGGTGTTACAAACGGAATGACAAACTTATATATACCCTCTATCACTAGAGTGGAGGGTATAAAAAGTTTAGATTCTTAGACATTTTTTATAGAAGAACTTCTAATAAAAAATTCCTCCTATAGGAAAATTCTTTGATTTTGATAAGTATTAGCAGCTGTCCCTGGCTTTCTCGTCGACGTAACCCATGTAGAGAAATAATAACATCTCCACCAACACTCCACGAAATTCTCTCAATTTTACTCAAGCTGAAAGATTCTAAGGCCGCCGGTCCCGACACAGTGCAAGCTGAGCTACTTAGATATGGTGCTGCCCCTGTTGCCGAAGCTCTCACGCAAACTCTACAGGCTGCATGGATAAGTAATCGAATACCCGATAGCTGGAAAACTGGTGTGATCGTTACCATCCCAAAAAAAGGTGACCTTAGCCATTGTAAAAACTGGCGAGGGATAACATTACTAAACGTCATCAACAAGGTAATGGCTCTACTCCTATTACCAAGAATGTCACCAGTCATTGAACCACTTCTGCGCCAAGAGCAAGCCGGTTTCAGGCCAGGAAGATCATGTGCAGACCATATTAACACCCTCAGAATTATTATTGAACAGTCGCAAGAATATAACAGCCATTTGTATATGCTGTTTGTTGATTTTGAACGTGCCTTTGACACTGTATACAGGCCAGCTATTTGGGCAGCGCTGAGGAGCAAAGGTGTTCCCAATAAGATAATTGAACTCATTGGCGAGCTATATAATGGTGCTGAGTGTAGAGTAAGATTTGAAGGACAAGAGAGCCAATCGTTTTTATACAATGCAGGAGTAAGACAGGGTTGCGTATTGTCTCCCACATTATTCCTTATCCTCCTAGATGGAGTAATGGAACAAACAAATACCGAGGCCCCTAACGGTATACGATGGAACTTACACGAACGTTTAAACGATATCGACTATGCGGATGATATTTGTTTAATGGCTCACCGATTCGATGATATAGAACAAAAGCTCATATGCCTTGATAGGAATGCCAGAAAAGTTGGTCTCAAGATAAACGTCAATAAAACGAAACTTATGCGGGTTGGTACCAACAACTCAAATCCTCTCTCAATTAATGGATCCGTAATTGAAGATGTTGACTCTTTCTGCTATTTAGGAAGCCGTATTACCAAAGACGGTGGCTCCGGTGTAGATATAGTAGACCGCATCAACAAAGCTAGAGTCGCATTCCACTCTCTGCACAAAGTCTGGCGTGCCAACAACATTTCCCAAGCCACAAAGCTTAGAATCTTTAACTGCAGCGTAAAATCTGTCCTTCTCTATGGTTGCACCACCTGGAGCACAACGCAAACCACCCAAAGGAAATTGCAAACTTTTGTTAACCGCTGCCTTAGACAAATCCTTCGGATCTTCTGGCCCTGCTGGGTAACAAATAGAGTTTCTGAATAACCGATAAATTTAGTAACCGCGGTTTCGGTTATCAAAAATTGATTAACCGATCGGTTTCGGTTATTTTCGGTTATATATATTTATTTATTTTTAAATAGCTTTTTATTAGCATCGAATTCAGTTTAAATTCCCATTTAGGTTTAGCTTATGTCTTTTAAAAAGCCGAATTCAATTCATCTTCCAAAGATTGAGTGGTTCCTCATCTTCAGAACTGAATAATTCTTCGTCAACTGGATATAAATAAATTTAAATTATCTCGATAGTAAAGTAAGAATTTAAAATTAAAAAGATTTTAATTTTGTCATTATAAACTGGATTTTAATTGAGACGAACAATCTAAGTAATCTGAAACTTCATATTTCTAATACTTGTCTCCACTAGTTTGTTGTATTTTTCTGAATTGCGTAAACCAAAAATTAGTCTTGACCCAAAATTGTAAAAGTTGTCGTTGGATTTATGGATATTGACAGTTATTTATCGTCTATCTCTAGCGCTTATCCATTCATTCATATCCAGTCGGCAAAAAAATCACCCCTGACATACTGCTGATCATCCCATTGTTGGTGGCCACCGATGCTGGTGCACACTGCTGACTTTTCATTGGTGACATTTGGAAAAATTGTGTGATTATGTCAGAAATTTCATAAAGGGAGTGTCAGCAGTATGTCAGCGGTGATTATTTTTTCCCCAACTGGGTAGTTAAGCTAAATTTTTCCAATTTTGAATCTCATAAATATTAAGAGGCCCTTTTAAGTTTAACGGCTATATTCTTAATAAAAACGGGCAATTAACTCCTTCACACTCATTTTTGTTAAAGGTAAGTTGCTCGGTTTTCACGTGAAAATCTGTCAAACTCCATATAAAAAAAATATAAATTTCACACTGGCTCTACAAAAGCTTAAAAATTCCACTGAAGAGGTATTCTGCTCACTTGTGAAAAACCGGCAAAATAGCCCGGTATGCAACATTTTTTTTAATTGTACAGACCATTTTAAAAGCGGTGAAATTTAATATTCTGAAATAAAAAGAAGCATTTATAAGTTGTTGGCACTGTAAACATTAATTAATTTAGATAAATAGGTAAGAATTACAAAAAAAATTTAAATTAAAGATATTTTGTGTATGACGATGCGCAAAACATAACCTAACATATGACTGTCAAATTTTCGCTACAAATTAATTGATGTTTCGAAACATTTTTTTCACCGGTGAACAACTTACGGGCCTTAAAAGTGAAAACTTTTAGCCACTTGTTTTTTTTTTATAAAATGTAAATAGTTGTTAATTTTAATTGCTTTTTTTAAATGCCAAAAAATATATAAAAAATCTATAATATTAATAAAATTCGGATAACCGAACATATATGGGACGGTTTCGGGTTCGGTTTTCGGCTTCAATAACCGCGGTTTCGGTTACGGTTTTAACTGAAACAGAAACTCTAGTAACAAATGAGCAGCTTTTATGTATGGCAAAGTGTGTACCAATCGAGATTGAGGTTAAACGTCGCAAATGGTCTTGGATAGGCCATATACTACGCAGACCAAGTAACGAAATCACACGAGCTGCACTTGACTGGAACCCTCAGGGTCATCGTCTACCTGGTCGTCCCCGAAATGCCTGGGTAAGAATGGTTAAAAGAGAAGTCGAAAGCTGCAACAAATCGTGGAACCAAATCAAGTCTTTAGCCGCCAATCATATAAAATGGAGAGAATTTACAGACGCCCTATGTTCAACATGAACTTTTATATAATTTGAAGATATTTATACTGTCAATTAATTTATATAAATAAAAGGAAATATATATATATAGGAAAATTCTATATTTTTTCATATAGAATAATTCTAATATTTTGAGACATTTTTCCTTTAGAAAAAATTTAAGATTCTTGAATATTTTTAATAGAACAAATTCTAAGATTACCCGTGTAAAAAAATAATTATATCAAAACATATCTCCTTTGATTAAAACATATATGGATCATATCTAAATTGATATAATCAGATCTACTCCATATATATTCATATCTGCTTCAGATATGTTTTGATCCGTAAATTGAGTCTATCTGACAATTTTACATATATGAACATATCTGAAAATGTCTGATCATATATGCCATATATATATATGGAGTAGATCTGATTATATCCATTTAGATATGATCCATATATGTTTTTATCAAAGGAGATATGTTTTGATATAATTATTTTTTTTACACGGGTATTTTCCTTTTTCCTCTCCTTTTCTCTTCTTTCCCTTATTTTTCTTTCCTTTTTTTCTTTTTTCATATTTCCTGTTTTTTTTCTTTCGAATTCGGTTTGGGGGAAAATTTCCTTTCCACCCGCCCTTATAGATCCGCTCCTGTTCGTTATTGTTTTATTAAATAAAAAAATTAACATTCTTTTTAATGTCTGACAAACACATATTTATTACCCGCTTTACCTCTCCAAGCTTCATACATGTTTGTAAACATTTTTTTATATAAACCTGCATACCTTTAAGGTGAATAGCAAAAGCAATTAAAACAAACTGTGTGTGTATTTTTGTGGCTAGAGTTTTACATACTGGTTTTATATATTACAACATAAAACTACCAATGCGCTGCTATAAATGATGCTCATGTTGCTAATGCGATAGCATGAGAATATTGCCTGTGTTCACTTTTTCTGTTCATGATGGTATATAAAAAAAAGTTTTTTCCTTATTGTTGTTGTGCATTTTTTTTCTTCTTAAAGAAGCTTAAAATTACGCTTCAAAGATCAAAAAACCCCATTTAAAAAAAGATAAGATGCGTAAAAAACTAAACAAAAAATAAGTATGAAAAGTTAAGTTGGACTTGGCCGAATTTATGAATACCCTCCACAATGCCATTTTTAAGTGATATGAAATTTTCTGATGTTAAAAAACTTTTTTAGTAATTTTTGTAAAAAAAAAAAAAATTTTTTGAGTGTAACATTTTTTTGAGTGTATTTTTTTAGTGTAAAAATATTTTTGAGAGAAAAAATACATTGTAAAATATTTTTGAAACTTACTTATGTTTTTACAACTTGCTGAAATTCAATACCAACCAGAGCAGGGAGCAAATAATATATATCCCAAGCTTCAGCAGCCCTAGAATTGTTCCTTAAAAGTTAGAATGTTTTTTTATCTAGTAAATTTGCGAAAAACCGTTGCCGAAATCTGCTCTTTTGGTTATAACTTTTGAACCACTGGACTGATTATGTTGAGTTGCAAAACTAACCTGACCAGGTAAATGACCAATATATATGCCAATTTTCCGCAGCCTCAGTAAAGTCTTTCAATAGTTAGCGTGTTTTTAACAGACAGATGGAACGGATCGATGGACGAACATCTCTAGATCGCTAGATCTTAAATCGATCAAGGATCATGAATATATACACTTTACGGGGTTCTACACTAAAATTTCGAGATGTTACAAACAGACTGACAAACTTATACCCTCTATCAAAAGAGTGCAGGGTATAAAAATTATAAAGTACAAGTAGAAGTAGAAAAAGTAGAACATTAAGTTGTACATATCATACCATACTATTTATTATGGTATAATATAAAAAGCCATAAAATAAGTAAAAGTTTATTTTATGTTTGTTAAAAATTTAAAAAAAAGCAATAAAGCATAGTATATAAAATTACACACTAATTTTTGTAAAAAACAACAACATAAAATAATTTTTAAACATCCTTACAAAAATCCAAATTTTCCATTTATGGGTTTTTTGATATTTTACATGTATTTATTTTTGATATTAAATTAATATTAAAAAAAGATATAACGTTTTACAGGGCATGTCGATTTTTTTTGTCAAAAATCGTATGGTAAAAACGTAATCAGCCAAAAATTCTAAGAAAATATACCCACCCTATCGAGATCCAGATTGATCTCTCAAAACAAAGCAATTTTTTAACAAGATCATGTTTTTAAGCTGGAGTCTAATAGTAATTTTTAAATTTAAGAACCAGGATGCTATAAAATTGTTTTTCTGTTTTAAATTTATTTATGTTGGTATTTTTTTTTGCAAGACTTAATCGATAAGTGTTTCGGGATTTGTCAGATCCAATTGTCAAGATTATTTAGCAAAAATAAAAACCCTA
The DNA here is from genome assembly GCA_963921195.1 of Pegoplata infirma. Taxonomy (NCBI): domain Eukaryota; kingdom Metazoa; phylum Arthropoda; class Insecta; order Diptera; family Anthomyiidae; genus Pegoplata; species Pegoplata infirma. The sequence continues at coordinate 205,089,912 of OY992536.1, forward strand.
TACTTCAAGTAGCAAAGGGTTTTTAATGACAAATTGTTAGTGATAAAACTAGAATATCAATACACATTCGTAACCATGGCGTGCTAACCATTTTGTTCAAATTCTGATTAATTTTTATTCTTCTTTTCTTTATTTGCAAATCCACTTCTGGATGTAAGCGATTACATACATGTCATTCGTAAAATATCTTAAGTTTTTCTTTCTACTAATAATACATTTCATCATTTTTTTTTTTACTCTAAATTTATACATATAGGTTATGTACAGTAATATAAAATATTTACTCAATATTATTAATAATATTTAAAAAATCGTCTCTACTTCTTGCGGCGTTCACTAGATCATTTATTGTTCGTAAACCGGTCCAATTTCTTATATTCCTGAGCCACGATAGTTGTTTTCGGACAATGCCGAAATAAAAATTGTTTTATTCGACTTTTAAAATATTATATTTTGAGTAGGTTTATTCTAGCTCGAGGTCATTATTTCTTTTACTAATTAAAACCATGATATTCTCATAGAATAATTTTCAAGAAAATTATTTTTCTGTTTTAAATTTATTTACGTTGGTAATTTTTTGCAAGACTTAATCGACATGGGATAGAGGCTTTATCACTAGAGTGAACACTGGGCCGAGATGGTAGGTTTTTTGGCCAAAAGTCTCTACAGGTCGTATATCACAAAATCTTTTTTAAATTTCAACTCAGTGAAACTGAAATAAATGTTTAAAAAAACCGGGAGTTTTTGGAATTTAGAAATACTGTAAATGCAGTTGTGTAAACAAGTCCTTAAAGCATCACTGAGCAATGTTTAAGGATTACCCCACTTTTTCCGTAAAAGTTACAGAGGGTTAAAGTTGAAAAATCGATAAAAATGGCTTGAAATAATCCATAGTTTTTACCTTCTTTCGCTTTTTTTTAAAGTTCTCCTTGTATTTAAATCTTTTCCGGCATAATACAAAGTCAGTACATATAAGAGATTATTTTAATGTTGGTTTGATAGATGATTCATCGCTTGGTAAGAAGTTATAAGACGGTTAAGTTTTGAAACAAAAAATTGGAAGTTTTTAAATTTTCGAGGTTTTTTGATCAGGGATTTCGGCCCCCTCTATAAAATGAAAAAAATTGAACTAGAGTTGGTAGCTGTTGTAATTTTTAACATTTTGGAATTAATGCCGTTAATGTGCCACGAATAGTTAAGGAGTTTCAGCAGATCAAAGTTCGAAAGAAAAAACGTAATATTTTTTAAAATACCAGTTTTTCGCGAGGCACATTCGCGGTTTCATTCAAAATTTGGTAGACTCTTGCGTAAACTGAGTTTTTTAGGAGTTTACATAAAAAAATCACTGGCGGGTTTATAAAAAATAAATTGCAAAAATTTTATGGCATTTTTGAAAATTGTGCGAAATTGGCAAATCTGTTTCCTATTTTTTTTTAGTAGCAATTAATGCATCATGTTCATTTTATTTTTGACTTTTGCTTTTTGACTTTTTACTTTAAGCCATTCTGAGCGGAAAGCGCGATGATTTTATATAAACCTGTTTTGATCTGGCACATCCAAGCCTTTACTCGAAATCGGATGAAATTTTTTTTAAATGAAAGCCCACTTGATGTGTCATCATAAAATCAGAGACGGGTTAAAAAATTTTGATGATTATAAATTTTTTGGACCATATTAAATTTTCTTGTTATAAAAAAGCATCACCGATTTTTTTAAACTACTGGTACAATCATACGATTTTCCGTGCTTTTTTTTCAGTAATACCAACGTGCATTGCCTAAATATGTTAAAAAAAATTGTAAAACTTTTCTTTTAACGCGAATTAATCGAGATTTTAGGTACTTAGATATATTTTTTTTTAATCGTTTGGTCATTAAAGGGTTAAATTTATATCATATATTTTAGAAGAAATGATATGTCCTGGCATGTTTTAATAACGCGTGCAACAAATGTGTAGAAAAAAAATCTTTAAAATATTTTTAAGATTTTTAAAACCGTTAAATCTTAAAATCGTCATAACTTTTGACCCCCTTGCGCGATTTAATTGTCGCGAACGAATTTCTTATTCTTAAATAGCTTCTAATATTTATGCCAACTTTCATCGATGTGCCATCAAAAAAAATCGCATTTTTTTTTACCTCAAAATTTAAGTCTTGGACGGAACTCCTCACACTCAAAATATTTTGTAGGCAAAACCAAATGAAAAACACACTTAAAACCAACGAAAAAACAATTGAAAACCATCCCAGTAATTATTCATTTGTTTTAAAAACATCAACATTTATTTTTTACTGTTGACAAAATTTTCTAAAATAAATAACATTAAACATTAAAAAATTACGTTTTTTTCACTCTTTATTACCAACAAATTCGAAAAAAATAACCAACGAAAACATTAAAAATTAATGATAGTTCTGTTATTTTTACCAACAAATTTCAAAAAAATAACCTACGAAAACAATAAAAATTATTGATTTCGTAGGTTATTTTTTACAATTTTCTATTGAAATATTTTTTTAAAAATTTTTAATAAAATTTTGGGGAATCGATCCCGCAATCAACTACATTCTGGCCAGACACTCTACCCATCGTGCCAAAGTCACTTGATATAAACATGTATTTATATTTCTATAAATAATTTTTTGATTTTTTTTTTCTACAAAAAAAATAACTGACTTGTGTAGGTAAAAACTAATGATATTTCATTAAAAAATACCAACAATTTAAAAAAAAATTAATTACACAAATCATTAAAAATCAAAAGAATAATCAGTAGTTTTTACTTACAGAACAAAAATAAATGACTTTAAAAATTAAATGTTAATGAAAGTCTTTATTTTTTAGTGTGTTATTTTTGAAACAAAGGACTGATGTAGTCATTAATAAAAACTGAACATCAAACAAATGTTTTTTCTTTTAAAAACGACTAAACGGAAAACTTTTTAAATAAACTACAAACAGTTAATGACATAATTTTTTGAGTGCATATGTTAACCGTTTTTTTTTTTTAATTCAGAATATAATATAGGCTATTAGGGTAATAAATAAATGCCTTGAAACTTTTTGGAATCGGACCTACAAGGAAACTTTTTCAGAACACTTAATTTTTAATAAAATTTACAGATGTTATATTTGAAACAAATAGAACAAATTTTGTTTATGTATTTTAATTGGAGATGGTCTCTGGTCCCGTTATTTAAATTGTTACATGCGTTATTTTTCTTGAAAACCCCCTTTTTAAACTCATCGTTATCAAAAGTTCCACGCCCTTTCAAAAAACTGTCTGGGCCAGAATTAACCTTTCTACACTTGGCAAAAAAGTTTACCGCTTGTGCCCGTTTTCAAAAATGGAATTGAAATAAAATTTATAAAAAAATTTGGAATTTTTTTTTTTTTTAACTCATCGTTATAGAAAGTTCCACGCCCTTTTAAAAACAGTCTGGGCCAGAATTATCCATTTTATCTCTACTTTACAAAAAACTTTCCCGCTTGTGCCCTTGTACACGAATGGAATAGAAATACCCCAAATTAAAAAGAAATATTTTTTTTTTTTTGTGAAAGCCCCCTTTTTTAAACTCATCATTATCAAAAGTTCCACGCCCTTCCAAAAAACTGTCTGGGCCAGAATTATCCTTTCTATCCACACTTTCCAAAAAAGTTGCCCGCTTGTGCCCGTTTTCAAAAATGGAATTGAAATAAAATTATAAAAAAATTGGAAAAAATATATTTTTTTTGAAAACCCCCTTTTTAAACTCATCGTTATCAAAAGTTCTACGCCCTTTCAAAAAACTGTCTTGCCAGAATTATCCTTTTTATCCCTATTTTACAAAAAATTTGGCGTTATCAAAAGTTCCACGCCCTTTCAAAAAACTCTCTGGCCCAGAATTATCCTTTTTAGCCATTTTCCAAAAAAGTTTCCCGGTTGTGTCCGTTTCAAAAATAGGATTGAAATAAAATTTATAAAGAAAATTGAAAAAATTATTTTTTTAAAACCCCCCTTTTAAAAACTCATCGTTATGGAAAGTTCCACGCCCTTTCAAAAAACTGTCTGGGCCAGAGTTATTCTTTTTATCCCATCTTTACAAAAAACTTGCCAAGTTGTGACCGTTTACACAAATGGACTTAAAATATCAAAAATTAAAAAAAAAAACAAGTAGAAAAATTAAATTCGACTTGGTCGAATCTATGAATACCCTCCACAATGTTATCTGATAGTAATTTTCTTAAAAAAAAATTCAAAAAATTGCATTACTAATTTTTTATTAGAAATATTTATATTATTTTGAGTCAAACTTTCTTTTAATCAATCAAATTTTTTAGAGTGTAAAATTTTTTTGACTGTCAACATTTTTTTGAGTCTGCCATTTCATTAAAAAAAAATAATGATGTGTACATTTTTTTTTTTTTTTAGTGTAACATTTTTTTTTTTAGTGTAAATATTTTTTTAGTGTACAATTTCTTTGAGTAACAAATTACTTTGTAAAATATTTTTGTTGTTTTATACCTACATATATGTAATACAAAAAAAAACTATTTCACATATTTTCCTCTTTTTATATTACCATCCTCTTCTTAAAAAATCAAAAACAAATTAACATTCAATCATACACATACTTTATTTGATTTTTTTCCCGTTACATACAGTTACACTAACAATAACAAAACAATAACAAATATGTACTTGTCTAACAACTAAACTGCACCCCACGACAAGAAAACAAACAACAACAAGTTTTACAAAACTGGTATTTCACCATGCTTTTAAAACTTGTTTAACGAGTTTTCAACAGTTTAAGGTGAAACAAATCTGAAATTCAGTGCTTTGCTTATAACTTTTGAACCACTGAACAGATTTTGCTGAAATTCAAAACCAAACAGCCTTGGGAAACGACAAATATATATGCTAAGCTTCAGCTCCCTCAGAATTGTCTTTCGAAAGTTATAGTGGTTTTAATCTTGTAAATTCGAAAAATACTCTTGCCGAAATTTACTCTTTTGCTCATAACTTTTGAACCACTGGACCGATTTTGCTGGATTGCAATACCAACCTGACCCGGTAAATGGAGAACATATATGTCAAACTTCAGGAGCGTCCGTAAAGTCTTTCAAAAGTTAGCGTGTTTTCAACGGACAGACAGACAGACGGACGGACGGACGGACGGACGGACGGACATCGCTAGATCGACTTAAAATCGATCAAGGATCATGAATATATATACTTTATGGGGTCCTAGACCAAGATTTCGGTGTGTTACAAACGGAATGACAAACTTATATATACCCTCTATCACTAGAGTGGAGGGTATAAAAAAATGTAAAAACCCTCTTTTTTAAACTTATCGTTATCAAAAGTTCCACGCTCTTTAAAAAAAAAATGTCTGGACAGGGTATTTCTTTTTTTTTGCAATGTATTGAAAACCAATTTTAAAACAATAAAAAACAATTTTTCGTTTAACCGGGTTTTCTGGTAAGCGGTTTTTTTTGCATTCGGTTTTTTGTGTAACCGGGTTTCATTTTATCCGGTATAAATATAGAAAAATAATATGTTTGTACTTTCGAAAAAACTTAAAAATGGTTAATTCATAAAATAAATAAAATTCAATTAAAAAAGGCTCATTTTAACAACTTTAGATTATTCATCTCCCTTTCTGTTGATATTTTTTAACGCAGATGAAAAAACGGGCAAAAGCGGACAGGTCAATCTGAAAGCTAGTAAACCAGCGAACATTTTGGCGTCCTAAGTTTTGGATTATGTCGCGTAACATTTTGGAAAAACTATCTGAAATGGAACAGTTTTTCAAAATTTAAATAAAAAAAAAATCCATTTACAAGTTGTACTTCCTTTTGTCAAATAAGTGCATCAAAAAAAAAAAAAAAACAAGGCCCCTCCTTAATAATGCATAAATTTTTTAGTTTTTTTGATTACGGTATATGGAGATTTTAACTAAAGATGGGCGCGTGAGTGATTTTTGGCTCACACTCACTCACGCTCACAATAGGAATTTTTGAATCACGCACACTCACTCACGAGCATATTTTTATACCCTCGACTTAGTGACAGAGGGTATATATAAGTTTGTCATTCCATTTGTAACTCATTGAAATATCGATCTGGGACCCCATAAAGTATATATATTCATGATAGATTTTAAGACATTCTAGCGATGTCCGTCTGTCTGTCTGTGGAAAATGCTGTCACGGACAAAATATTGAACAGATATGAATGAAACTTAACATATTTATTGAAAGTTCTCCCGAGAAGTTTGGTATTGCATTTGATATCGGTTTGCGACATCGGTTCAGCGGTTCAAAAGTTATGAACGAAAATGTAAGCACACCTCAAAAATTTCAGTACATTCAACATAACCTAAAAATACAAAATGCTTTAATTCGGCTTCTGGTTGACATATGTGAACATAATTGAATACCAAATAGTATTTAAACAAGTACGAACATATTTTTTGACAAAAAAAATAAAAAAATCGCGGATTTTTTTTTTACCCAAAATTTTTTTTCGCGGAAATTTTTTTTTCAAAAAAATTTTTTTCTTTCAAAAGTAATTTCCTTTTAAATAAAGTTTTTTGGAATAATCTTTTTGAAATTGTGGAGGGTATCACTACATTCGGCAAGGCCGAATTTAACTTTTTTACTTGTTTATACTCACACTCACTCACAATCACGTGAGAAAATTTAATACAACTTACACTCACTTGCACTCACACAAGCTTCACTCACACTCACGTTGACTCACACTCACACTCACGAAACTTTTATTAATATAAAAGAAATTCGAAAACTAAAATTTCAAAAATCTTATAAAATTTTAAGCAAAATTTAAAGTTCAGCGAAATCTTATTTTTTTTTTGCTTTTTTCGTTACGAAATCTTAAGTTTAGACAAATTTTAAAGTTTTTTTGTGGCTTTGTTTGGTACGAAAGGAAATATGAAGAGAAAATAAATTACGCAAGCTCACGCAAAAAATCGGCTCATGCAAAAATCTTGCTCACGCCCACTCACTCACGCAGTTTTTTCCCCACACACACTCACTCACAATCACGTGAGTAAAATTTAATTCAGTCCAAAAAATCTAAAAATTAGTGGTTTAAGTTAAAAAGCGAAAATTTTTTAAAGTTTCAATACGATTTTTGCAAAAACGGTTTTGGCGACGATTTTAATTTTCGTTGAAATATACTAGTACGGCCCCCTAGAAACATTGGGTGTAAATAAAAAATAGTATTTACTAATATGGGGAAATAGGGATTTTTAAGCATTTACTTCATAAATTACGTGCGCTCCGTTATTCTCGAAAAGTTATCCTCGATTTTTGCAACTCGAAAAAAATATTTTTTTAAAAAAAAGTTAGCCTCGAAAAGTTATCCTCGATTTTTTTTTTGCTTGAAAAAAGTTAGCCTCGAAAAGTTATCCTCGATTTTTTACGGCTGGTTTAATAATTTTAAAAAAATTAATTTTATTTCTTATTTATTTATTTATTTATTTAAAGAAATAAAATGTATTTCGATGATATATATGTATATTTAAAATATCTTTGTCTAATAAAAAGTTTTTGCATACAAAAAAAAAAATAAGATTGAGTTGATTTTTTATGTGGGCACATCAATTGGATTGAAATCCAGGAGCAACTAGAGTGCGTACAAATTTGCACGGTAGTTTTAATGAAAGCTAATGGACCAAGGAACATATAAAACTTCCGTGCAAAATGAGTTAATGAAGGATTATTGAGAAAAATGGTCAAATCTAAAAGTCACATTAAAGTATTTTATGAAAAATCTGGGATTTCATTTTCTGAAGTAACTAGAGTGCGTACAAATTTGCACGGTAGTTTTTATGAAAGCTAATGGACCCAGGAACATATAAAACTTCCGTGCAAAATTAGTTAATGAAGGATTATTGAGAAAAATGGTCAAATCTAAAAGTGACATTAGAGTATTTTATGAAAAGTCTGGGAATTCATTTCTGTTTTTCGGGCATTATACTGAAGTAACCAGAGGGCATACAAATTTGCACGGTAGTTTCAATGAAAGCTAATGGACCAAGGAACATATAAAACTTCCGTGCAAAATGAGTTAATGAAGGATTATTGAGAAAAAAGATGAAATCTAAAAGTTGTTTTAGAATATTTCATGAAAAGTATGGGATTTCATTTCCTGTTTTCCGGGCATTATACTGAAGTAACTAGAAAATTTGCACGGTAGTTTTTATGAAAGCTGATGAACCAAGGAACATATAAAACTTCCGTGCAAAATAAGTTAATGAAGGATTATTGAGAAAAATGGTCAAATCTAAAAGTCACACTAGAGTATTTTATGAAAAATCTGGGATTTCATTTTCTGTTTTCCGGGCATTATACTGAAGTAACTAAATCTAAAAGTCACACTAGAGTATTTTATGAAAAATCTGGGATTTCATTTTCTGTTTTCCGGGCATTATACTGAAGTAACTAGAGTGCGTACAAATTTGCACGGTAGGTTTTATGAAAGCTGATGAACCAAGGAACATATAAAACTTCCGTGCAAAATGAGTTAATGAAGGATTATTGAGAAAAATGGTCAAATCTAAAAGTCACATTAGAGTATTTTAAAATCTGGGATTTCATTTACTGTTTTTCGGGCATTATACTGAAGTAACTAGAGTGCGTAAAAATTTGCACGGTAGTTTTTATGAAAGCTAATGGACCCAGGAACATATAAAACTTCCGTGCAAAATTAGTTAATGAAGGATTATTGAGAAAAATGGTCAAATCTAAAAGTCACATTAGAGTATTTTATGAAAAATCTGGGATTTCATTTTCTGTTTTCCGGGCATTATACTGAAGTAACTAGAGTGCGTACAAATTTGCACGGTAGTTTTTATGAAAGCTAATGGACTAAGGAACATATAAAACTTCCGTGCAAAATGAGTTAATGAAGGATTATTGAGAAAAATGATGAAATCTAAAAGTTGCTTTAGAATATTTCATGAAAAATCTGGGATTTCATTTTCTGTTTTCGGGGCATTATACTGAAGTAACTAGAGTGCGTACAAATTTGCACGGTAGTTTTTATGAAAGCTAATGGACCAAGGAACATATAAAACTTCCGTGCAAAATGAGTTAATGAAGGATTATTGAGAAAAAAGATGAAATCTAAAAGTTGTTTTAGAATAGTTCATGAAAAATGCACATAAACAAAATTGTAATGAACACAACCAACAAAGATGGAAGTAAATTTTCTGTTTTCCGGGCATTTTCCTGGAGCAACTAGAGTGCGTACAAATTTGCACGGTTGTTTTTATGAAAGCTGATGGACTAAGGAACATAAAAAACTTCCGTGCAAAATGAGTTAATGAAGGATTATTGAGAAAGAAGATGAAATCTAAAAGTTGTTTTAGAATATTTTATGAAAATACGCTTAAAAAAAACACTAAAAATCGACAGATTTCCCGGTAAAACGCTGGATTCATCGGAAAAATCCACCAAGGTAACCCTAAAATCCAAATGTGGTATTAATTTCCAGTGAATGTTTTTTTTTCTTATGGATTAGTGTTGTAAATTGTGGTTACTTTTGACTTCTCAATACTACTCGATACTTTTTCAACTGAGTACTCGATACTACTCAATACCTTTTTTTGAATGGAAAAATGTAAAAATAGAGCTTTATAAATTTAAATTTTATTAATTTTTATCAAAATTCTATTTTTGATTAAATTATTTTTAATCAATTTAAAAATTATTTTTCTCGAAAAAAAAGTAAAATATTTTTCATACACAGAGTTGCATTTTATGGCTATATTTGTTGGTTAAATTATGCATTTCAAGTGAAAAAAATACAACCCTGAAAGTAATGAGTAGTGGCTTTTAAGTATTGAGAACTCGAAAAAATAGGCAGTATTGACTACTCGGTACTCAAATACTCATAACTTTTACAACACTATTATTTGTTGGTTGTGTTCATTACAATTTTGTTTATGTGCATTTTTCATGAACTATTCTAAAACAACTTTTAGATTTCATCTTTTTTCTCAATAATCCTTCATTAACTCATTTTGCACGGAAGTTTTATATGTTCCTTGGTCCATTAGCTTTCATAAAAACTACCGTGCAAATTTGTACGCACTCTAGTTACTTCAGTATAATGCCCGGAAAACAGAAAATGAAATCACAGATTTTTCATGAAATATTCTAAAGCAACTTTTAGATTTCATCTTTTTTCTCAATAATCCTTCATTAACTCATTTTGCACGGAAGTTTTATATGTTCCTTAGTCCATTAGCTTTCATAAAAACTACCGTGCAAATTTGTACGCACTCTAGTTACTTCAGTATAATGCCAGGGAAACAGAAAATGAAATCACAGATTTTTCATGAAATATTCTAAAGCAACTTTTAGATTTCATCTTTTTTCTCAATAATCCTTCATTAACTCATTTTGCACGGAAGTTTTATATGTTCCTAAGTCCATTAGCTTTCATAAAAACTACCGTGCAAATTTGTACGCACTCTAGTTACTTCAGTATAATGCCCGGAAAACAGAAAATGAAATCCCAGATTTTTCATAAAATACTCTAATGTGACTTTTAGATTTGACCATTTTTCTCAATAATCCTTCATTAACTAATTTTGCACG